>MTQE01001134.1:10559524-10572274 GCA_014337955.1 Aspidoscelis marmoratus | reverse complement strand
TCTTTCTTTCTTTCTCTTGACCAGAACAGCAGAGAAGCAGGTTGTGATTTTAGGAAAAAGGCTAAAGTAGGGGCTTGCACGAATACAATTTTTGAATTTGATTTGTATTGAATTAAATATTTGAAAATCCAAATGTATCCGAAGAAAAACAACAACAAAAATGTCCGGACCGTCCATTCGATACAAACACATTTGTATGTATTCGTACGAATAATTCAGACACTTCTATCTTTATGGGTACATACACATCTTCTACGTCTGTACAGATACAAATGTCTGATTTATTTGTATGAGTAACTCAAGGTATTCATATTAGTTCAAATTCAGAAATCCAAATGTCTGGACATTCAATTTGTATATGAATGTCTGAATTCGTATGAATAATGAATATTTTGAATATTTGTGCACATTCCTAAAGGAGGAATAGATTTTCTGAACTGCATGGATAAAGAATCTGTCTTGGTAAAGCTACTCTGTTTATTGTCTCCAGTTATAAACTGTAGGAAAATAGAATCCTGCATATGCCGTTCCTGGTAGAAAGAGCTCAACAAATTCACTGCCTGCCTGCCTGCCTGCCTGCCCGCCCGCCCGCCCATTTCATCCGCCCAGCTGGCTGGCTGTAACATATTTAATTTTTAAGGAGTGTTGGGCAAGTTTAGACTTTGCTCCCTGCTGCCTAGCTTGGCAACAAACAGCATTTATTTGTGATATATGCTGGCAGTTTGAGAAGTCTGAGGGACAGGGAGAATTAGTAGAACAGGGAAACATCCATCAAGGCTTTTTTGGACAGCAGGGTTTGCCACATCTTTTCTTTCAATTTCTAACAGAAGCATATTGAAGCCACACTTCTGTTCATAAGAAATCCTTTAATAAGCACTGAGGTCAACTGGTTTTAATGGCTTCCTCCTGCCGAAGGTGTTTGAGGGAGTCATGAGAGACCTGGGGGTAACACCCAAGGTGCCCAAACAGCTCTTCGGAGACTCCCACGGATCGATGTGGGGCCTTACTGTGGTAAAATGAGCTGCATTCATGTGCCTGTTCATGGAGGGTGAAAATATGCCCTATGCACAGATGTGCAGTTTTGGCAACACAACTGTACCAGTGACATTGCAACCACCAAGCCACTTGCTGATTTGGCAAACAGGCTGCAACAGTGAAGGCATCTTCACTCCAGGTGTCTTCAGTCTCTTCAGAGGAACTGCAGCCAAAGAGGTTGTGAAATTAAGGCCATTATTAGGGGTGCACACAAAGCCAATTTTCCACATTTGATTCAATATGAATGGAATGTGCGAAAATTCAGCTTTGGCTGGATTCCTCCTCCTACGGTTGCAAGAAATGAAGTGAATCCCCCCCACTCCTCCCTTCCCACTCCCTTTCAGATTTTGTTGCACTGCCATGCACTTTCTAAGCACTTCTGGGTCTGCACGCGCGGCTCCCCATCTGAGGATAGTGTGACGCAGACCTGGATGTGCATTCTCGGTCTCTGAAAAGCACCAAAATAGACCCAGGGATGCCACAGCGGCCCCCTGTTCCCCTCCGGCAAGCCCCTTTACCTTTGGGGAGACTGTGATAGTGTACCTGGGCCTATTTCAGTGCTCTTCAAAGGCCGAAAAAGCACTTCTGGGTTTGTGTGTGCAGCTCTCCAGCCACGGATTCGAGGAGTGCTGAAATGGGCCCAGGGATGCCATCGTGAACTTCCCAAAGGTAAGGGGGCATGCCAGAGGGGAACAGGAGCATCTGGTCCTCACTGAATCTTTGATGAATACCGGATAATCCAATTTGCAGACAAATAGGGCCTATGAATGTAGACTCATCCACGAATGTCAGAATTTGTACGTATTCATGCAAATTCCAAATAGCACAAATATTTGTGTGTGTACAAATATACACACAAGCCATGATATGTAATAAGCAGGACAGAGTTGTAGTCTTCTTGACAGTGAGGTTCCTGGGAAGCTTGGTGTGGTCTAGCTGCTATGGTGGACAGTAATCCCTCATTATGGATGAGGCTGTGGTTCTCCTTATGAATCCAGGATAAATGCACCTGCCCAGATGTTCCCATTTCAGCAGCTTTTGATGCCATCAGCCTCCTCCTCCTCCTCCTCCTTACCACCACCACCACCACCACCACCACCACCACCACCACCACCACCACCACCACCACCACCACCACCACTACTACAGTGCATATATAACTCTTTAAAAGCTATTTCCTTATCAGGGTTTTTCCTTTCCAATTGTGGGGCGCTCTAAGAAACATAAGAAAATAAGAGGAGCCCTGCTGGATCAGGCCACAGCCCATCTACTCCAGTATACTGTCTCAGACAGTGGCCCATGGGCATCTCAAGCAGAGACCAGGCCAAACCTTCTCCTGCTCTCGAATCCCAGCAAATAGCCCCAGAAGCATCCTGCTTGTCCCCCCAGCCTGAAAGATGTACTTTGGCATCCATTCTAGTAGCCATTGTAGACTCGAGAATGAATAATGTATGTAAAGAATAGCTTTCTCCAATTCATGGAATTCAATGTTTATTCAGCTCTCACTTTTTACTATGTCAAAAAAACAAAACAAAAAAACATGAATACTTAGCACCATTATATGTGTTCATGTTGCACAGTCACCAATTTTCCTTTTTTTAATATAAAATAGAACAGGGGGAAGAGGCTTCAAACAGAATCTAGAAAATAAACATGCTCTAGGGAGAACAATCAACCATGTGACCGTGAGGTATTTTGTCCCCAACAAAGGGGCAATCATCCCAAGGGATTCTGTCCATTTCTCCAAACCATGGTAGTGATATGAAACAGGAAGTCTGGACACCAGTCAGCCTAGGGTTGGGACCTTTCTTCTTGGGTGATGTGCAACAGATTGCTGCACTGTTTAATGATGGTGTTTGGCCATATGCTATGAAGCTGAGGCTATTAGACTGTATTTCAGACAGTCTTTTCATTTGGTCCTTCTTTCTTATTCCCCTATTCCAGGTGGTTGACATAAAAGTCATTAGGTACTTCCCCATATTCAGTGGAGGAGAACTTAAATAACAACACATTAAATCATAACGCTTATCCCACCAGAAACGGGTAAACGAAGGAATACTATGTATACAAACTTGCATTATTTTCTTAGAAAAAACAGTCATGGCTTCTTCATGCCAAAGAACCTTTGGAAACGTTGTTGGGCCAAAGTAGTGAGAAGCCTCGGTTAACCACCTGTAGTGCCTCCAAAATCCCATTCCCCTCCATTATCCATCAGATAACGTGATGGTATTAAGCTATGATTAGGTTGTGTGTCTATTCAGTACCGCCAATGTATCCCATTCTAAATGTTAATTAGCACAAGGAGTTATTAATGGATGGATTGTACAGAGTGTGCTAATAAAAAGATGGCAATATTAGAATGAATTTAGCAGGTATAATGTCGACCCTATTTTGTTAAACAGTGGTAGCTCACAGATTGGGGCTATAGGGGCGAGCACAGAGCTGGGAAGGAAGTCTGGCAGAAAGCTTTATTTTTACTTCCCCAAACCAGTTTCTAGTACGCAGTGGATTAGGACTCAGCTGACATAGCCCCATAATCCCAACATACAGGACACCACAGCCATTAAAGAAGACAAAGGAATAAAAGATAAGATAGGAGAAACATCTCAGAGACTTCAGCTTCAACTTTTGTCTCCAAGCTTTGGACAGAATCCACTCACTGAATCAAGGCACTTTTACCAAATGTATCTCACAATTATCTGGTCTTCTAACACTGATTTCTTGAGAGCCGAATTACCTGCCTGTTTCTCTTTGACTTTTCATCAGTGAGCTAACTGGAAAAGTTGTTTTATTTCAGTGCTAGTGGAGCCAAAATGTAACGGATGGATCCATAAACCACAGTTGTACAAAGTTATTCTTTGCTGATTTTAAGAGAATCTGTTCAGTCACGTAGCTCATGAGGCTTGGATCTCTTGTATCACCACCAAATCATTTCTCGCATGGATGCTGTTGACTCCAAGACCTTCTACAAGCTGCACAAGCAGAAGTCTTTCTCCTGATCCCTGAAGGCTTCAAGGTCTTTCAATGGGCTGTACATTATAACACTTTGGAGGGAGACTATCCCGGATCTCCTCAAGGTTCTTGATATCTGCAAGGATCTCAGTAATGCTCGTCTCCAGTGTCTTGATTCTAAGTTTCTGATGCTTGGCTGTTTCCTCCAGTTGAAACATGAGTTCTTTCAATTGCTTGTTTCTTGTTTTGGCCTTGCTGAGATTCATTTCAAGCATGTTCACACCTTGCTCATCCAAGGACCCAGGTTGGTCTGTATGATGGGACAAAAGAAGTTAAAAGGTCAGTTAACTAGGGACGTGCACAAAAACAAACAAGGAACTCCTGGCAACAGCTACTACCTGAACATCTAGAAATAGAGGCAGGATGAGAAGAACCCTCAAACCTGTTACTTCAAAGGGAGTCCTTCTCCGTCCAGATTCCTGGTCAGCAGTCCTCCTGACATACAATAACTTCACCTTGCCTAGCTCAACCTCAGTTTCTTCACCCACATCCAGCCTATAACAGCCTCCAACCCCCAGTTCAAGACAGCCATAACATCCCTGCCATTTGAGGACATAGGTAAAGGTGCGTGTTATGAGCATAATAGAAAATAGAGCTGCATCTCACCCATCATTCGCAAAACATTCTCTAGAGCACCAAGCACCTCTTGGATCACGTTTCCAGCACCAACAGCATCACTCTTGGCTTTTTGAGATGCCTGAATAGTCTGAAAAGTCATAACAGTTAATATGTCAATGGGCTTTTCACCAAAGCAAGTTTCCTCCAAGTCCCTATTTAAAAAAGAGGCACATTCTACACTTACTTCACTAGCTATGGCTGTATCTGTGTCAGCATCCAGATCCTTTCTTTGTAACTCACTCTTTAAAAATCTGCTCTTATTCTGTAGAAATTCTATTTCTTTCTCCAGTCCTAGCACTCCGTCAGCTGTCCTGTTTGCTTCTGAGGGCAACCTTTCCAGCTCCTAGAAAAAGCCAAGCCAAGAAAAGGCACAAATATTTATGCCGCAAGAGATGGTCCATATCAATTAAAAGAAAACCAGTGGGCACATGGGATATGTGAAGAAACAGGCACCATGACTTGATATACAGAAACACTGAGTAGTTATAACAGGTGGAATTCAAGATGACAGAGACAACACAAGGTCAATAGGAAGTGAGACAAGTGGAAGTGAGAAAATCCTACAAATGATGGA
Organism: Aspidoscelis marmoratus; assembly: GCA_014337955.1. NCBI lineage: Eukaryota > Metazoa > Chordata > Lepidosauria > Squamata > Teiidae > Aspidoscelis > Aspidoscelis marmoratus. Next base: position 10,567,035 of record MTQE01001134.1, on the reverse strand, counting down.
GAGATTGCCTGTGATGGCTTCCATCACGTTAATGTTTCTATCATCTATGTCAACTGCTCCTTTTTTATTAAAGCTTTAGCTAAGGACTAGAAATGTGCATGAATATTTGTAACATTCGTTATTTGTATGAATTCATACGAATTTGGACATTCATACATGAATCAAATGTTACAACATCCGTACATTAATATTCTTATGCATATGAACGTTTTGGAACATTCATACAAATAGATCGGGTATTCATTAAACTGGGGATATGCATCAGATACATATCCGATATGTATGCGTTCATATCGGATACATATCCGTTTGTACTGGATAATTATCCGTTCGTATCAGATACGTATTGTGGAAACAGGAAATGGATTGGGTTTAATTTCGGATGGCCAGAGCACTGCCATTTTAATATAGCTATTAATATAGTTTTAATCAAGTAATACTAAGGATGCGTTGGTAGGAAAATTTGCAGTGCTGAGTCATTTCTTCTGTTTGTCTGAGAAAAGAGGAACCTTGTTTAAAATAACCCTTTGATGTGGTCAAGATTTGTTATGTTCTAATCACATTTAGCCTTTGTAATCTTTTATAAAGAGCTGACCACAATTCAGCTGTCACAGCAAATTTATGGTTAGTTCATGCAATGTGGGCGCGTGGACTGGACAAACAGGAAACATGTGCAAGCTGGGAAAAAGTGGAACCATCGGTGCTTTGTGATTGAACCTTGTCTAAAAGTAGATGCTTTGTACCTTTGTGGCTTAGCAGGTGTCAAACGGTTGTGAAATCATGGTCTATAAAAACGCACTGCATTCTGTATCAGATTAAGAGAACCTTTGGTTTCTCTTCAGTATCGATACTTTATTGAAAGTGCTATTGAAAGAAGGAACTTCCCCTTCTAGTATATCTTATTGTATACAATAAACAGAAGATCTAAATTGAAGCTGAACTGGTCCGAAATTTCTTTCACAGTATCCGTTTGTATCAGATACGTATCTGTTCATATCTGGTATGTATCCATTTTTATCAGATAGTCATTTGTATCCGTATGAATACATTTGTATCAAATAGAATCCCACCACATTCAAAGGGGATCTATTCAAATGAATAAGAATTTTCTAACATTTTATTCGTTATGAATCAAATGCCAAAAAACTCATCTGTATGCATCCCTACTGAGGATTCTTATCACCCATGCTGGCCAGTCTCACCTGTTACACAGCATATATATAAGCAGCAAAACTGGAACTCTCTGTCTCCTATCAATCACAAGCAAACAGGTGTTTCATGAAGGAAGTCTATGGATCAATTCACATTCCGAGCCATACCCAATCCCATTCATTCTTCCATGTCTCAAATCTCTATCAACAGCAGGTTTTCACTTCTCTTCTACCTGATCAATTATTCCTGCCATGTGTTTTGCTTCCTCGGTCATTGTCCTTGCAGCTTCTGCTTCTGCCATGGCATTTGCCAGGGCAGCTTCGGCTCGCTTTGTCTTTTCATTAGCACTGGCAACCTTGTTGCTGATGAAAGGGAGTCTTTGCATGGCAGCTTCAGCTTCAGTTTGCTTATCACCCACTTGGAGATTAAACTCTACAAGCAGAACAGAGGGAGGAACACATATACTCAATGAATCAGACTATTATAAACCAATCCTCCTTACCTGATACAAGGAAAGTTTAAAGATGCTTATTGTCCAATATACATACCTTTGCAAGCAATGGATGCGTTTTTGCATTTATTTTAGGGACGCACACGAATATTCGTAACATTCAATATTCATACAAATTTGTATGAATTCGGATATTCATACATGAATCGAACGTTATGACATTTGTACATTGACATTCGTATTCATACAAATGTTTTGAAATATTCATATGAATGCTTCAGGACATTCGTGAAATGGGGAGGTGGGAAAGTGCCTGTGCTAGTCACAGTTGCAAGAGATCCAGAGTGCATCCAACATGGATTGAGGGCAGATTCAAAATGGATTCAGGGTAGATTTGATGCTTTCAGAGCAGATATGTTACGAGACATGTATTGGATACGTATTGGATACTTTTTGGATACCTATTGGATACATATGCGTTCGTATTGGATATTCATACAAATTTGTACAAAAACCTTCATATCCAATAGATTCCTGCCACATTTGAAGGGGATCTATTTGAATGAATACAAATTTTCTTACATTTGATTCAATACAAATTGAATGCAAAAAATTAAGGATGTGCACAAATAGTTTTTTTGATTCATAACGAATCGAATGTTAGAAAATGCATGTTTGTTCACACAGATCCCATTCAAATGTGGTAGGAGTCTATTCAATAAAAATGTATTCATTTGAATTCATACAAATATGCAGTATCATTCTGATATAAACAGATGCATATCTGATACAAATGTTTACATATCCAATACAAACGGATACATATCCAATACAAATGGATATACATACAATAAGAATGGATATGTATCTGATCAATACATATCCAATATGAACACCTTCATATTGGATATGTATCAGATATGTATCCAATACAAATGCATACATATCCAATACTTGTCCACAGTTTAATGAATTTAACAAATGTCCAAACTATTTGTACGAATGTTCCAAAATATCCATATTCGTACGAATGTTAATGTATGAATGTCATAACATTCAATTCATATCCAAATGTCCAAATTCGTACTAATTCATATGAATGAATGTTACAAATATTCATGCTCATCTCTACAAAAAACAAACAAACAAACCACAATTTGTGCATATTCCTAATTTATTTGTAAGCTTGCATTCAGCCTATTTTATAAATCACTCAAGGCATTATCTAACTCAGAAAATTCACCCTTGGGTTAGCTAAAGTGGAAAGAACATAGCTAGTCGTATAGCTAGTTCTCTGACTCTGAAAGTGGACTTAGACTGGATCAAAACTTAGATGTGAACACAACCTAAGTGACGTTCATATTCAGGCCAGTACAGTATTTGACTGACTATGGGCTGGTAGAAACAGGAAAAGAATGTTGAATAGTATGTAATTGCCTTGCATGGCTAGATGTCACATCTTCATGTTTTCTAAAGAATATTCGCCTCTATCTAGCCATGCTCTCTTTTTTCCTGCCATTGGTTCAGAATATTCCACCATTTATTCCATTTCAAAATGTCATGTCTTAAGCCAGCCAGGTCTAGAGAACAAACACACATGAGCGCACTCCGGGCTAGCAGTAGTAGCCAACAGCTAGTTTCAAAGTTCTTCTGCGGAGCAAGAGTAAAACATAGTCAAGCATTCTGAGCTCGAAGATGCCAGAGGGTCTGAGGGTCCAAGGATCAGAAATACAAAAAGCACATGGAGCGGGGTTGCAGGATAAAGAGACATTGTCTGCAACAGGTTCTGCAGGCATGGGCTGTTCTTAAGTAGGCGAGGGAGAATCATGTCCTCTTTGGCACAGGTGCTTGGCCTGCAGATGTGCTGACCAACTCAGCTGTTGTTGTTCTTGCTCCAGAACACTCAGCAAAGGGCATTGCCCAGTGCCTTCGTCCATGCTGTCTCCATCTGGGCTATAGGGTCAACGTTCACATTGAGCCCCTGAGACGTGCCTACCTTGCCCTGATTGTCAGGGAAGGTTGGCTGGCCTGGTTATCCCAGGCAACAGACATCTCTTCATCAGAGGAGGAGGGGCTGATGGCACAAGGCATGACACAAAAGATCATATAAGTTAAAACTAAGTTGCTTCTCTTTTCTTTGCCTCCCCTAGTTATGTACCATACCCTTTTCAAAATACGGAATTCCATTTTATATTTGTAAAGTTGGGAATGCCTCTGATGTTGCTGGCCTATCCTTCAGCAAATTCCTTGCTCACTACTGACAAAGTCCCCAATAAATGCACTTGCACTTGTACCAGTCAGTTCATCAACTCACCCCTTAGGCTCTTCAAGATGCTATCGACCTCATCAAATGTAGCATTGCCAGCACTTAGTGCCTGCAGGGCCTTACTTTTGGCAAAGTTGGCACGAGACAGAAGTTGGACTGAAATCTGCAGTGATTCAAACAAAATGGATGGGATGTGAATATCATGGAAGAATGACCTTCAGGGCTTGACAGCTGAACCTCAAAGAACTTGATACCGTTATAAATCCAGGTGTAAACAGATGGCACATTTAAGTGATTTAACATTTGTGTGACTGATTCTATATGGCAGGAAGAACATCTAGCATCTGTAGAATTAACCCGATTGTAATTTAGAGAACAAACAGGTGTAAGCCAGGACACACAGGCACCCCAGAAGGGTAGGTAATAATTTGGTATCTTGATGGTGTTTGACAACAACCTCTGTCCAAGGCATTCAAAGCACCAACAAAATGTGAAGACAGCAGGAAAAGGAAACAGGAAGGGAAGGAATAGAGCTGTGGTTTGAAGTTGTATGACCCTTGCCTTTGGTTTGGAGAGAGCCATGAAGCAGCCTTCATTCTTGGCTTTTTTTGGTGACAAGGGAGCTCAGATACAGACTGAATCCACCAGACAGAAATCTTGCATGCATTTGGTCAATTGGAAGACTCAGGTGGCACATTTGGTGTTATTTGCTATGGAGGAGGCCCATATGAAAGAGAAATTTACACACAATTTACTAATATCAAAGAAGTGGTGATAGCCCAGTAGCATAGCAATTGTGTAGAAAGCAGATTGGGCATAGGTTTGGTCCCCAGCATACCCCTGGGAGGAAGTTATGGCACATTGCCCCTGTATCTGCCAAGAAAACAGCCTGGATATGTATAGTGGCCCACTTTTTGTTCTTTACCTGTCTGTCATTCTGTCCATTTTGCAAAAGCTCTTGGATTTCTCCTTCCCAAATTCCTGTGTTGCTTTGTAAGCGTTTGTGCTCTTCAATATATATTTCAACTAAGTTTTTAAATGATGCTGCTTTCTTTCGGAGCTGATTGGCTTCTTCCTAATGCATTAAAGAGAAAGAAAGAATTATTTTCAAGAGCCTGCCACAGAAAACATAATCTCTCTTAAAATTCAACTTTTCTCCACTCCCATCCCTCTCATGTAAGAAATGAAAATAATGAATGAATAAAGCAGGTGTGGAGAAAACTATTGTTGTTTACACTCTTTTGTCTCAAATGACAATGGAAAGAGCCTGACTATGAAGCTCTGTGGAAGCTCTGAGTTGCCCGTGGATTCAGGTTTCCATCTCAACCTTGTATGAACACAAAATTTTGCATTGGGTTGGATTGTGGATGATGACCTGGGCCCTGGTCACACTAGTAGTTTAGGACTTCCTCAGATAATCTTCAGGTCATGTTACTCACATTATTTTTATTCAATTTGCTTTCCAAGCTGGCCTACCCCCATTAGATCATTCTAACCAGAGTCCTGTTTTTCAGAGGACTCAGCCTGTCCTAGCATTCCAGGACATCTTCTCTTTCTCAGCTGTGACAGGAGGATGAGCTAAAGGAGGCTGAAGTGTGCTGTGGTGGGTGGGGTCCAGTCTTTCCTTTCAGCCAATGTCTAGGGAAGGGCAGCATGTGTGGAGTTTGTGAGGCACCTCCCCTTCTCTCCTCGGTTTATGTGTATGATTCTTCTATCTAGTGTTTTTCCAAAAAAATATTATTATTATTTTTTAAAAATTAATTGCATGCAGAAGAAAAGCAGATTAAAAAGGAAAGGAAAGGGGGCATGGAGGTGGTGAAGCGGGCTTAAAAAAGAACCGCAAACACACACCCTCGCCTCCCTTGAATGGGGCAGCCTGCCCTGTACCAGAATACTCCAGGCAATTAAAGAAATGGGGTTAAATTAACTGGATATCATTTACTGAGAGATTCTCAGGACACAAATTTAGTTAACTCACCTGGAAAGAACTTTCATCAAACTTTGGTAAACTATTCAGAGAGCGAAGCACCATCTGGCTATCTTGATAGGCTCTGTCAGCATCTGACGAGGCCCTACTGGCCTCAACTTCTAATTCACTTGTCTGAAATTTTACATCATTGTATCTGTAAATAAGATGGCAGAATTTGAGCCACAAAGTGTGAAACTATCTTATCAACACCTGTGTCATTAGAATTTTGGCCCTATAAGATTTCCTGAAATCTGTCTATTTTGGTATTTACATCTTCCCTTGCTTCTAAAGAGTTCATAATGAAAAAAAATTATTTTCTTCTTCTCAATTTTATTCTCATAACATTCCTTCAAATTAGAATGTTAAAGACAGCAAAAATTCAAAACAGACTATAATGTGTTGTTCTAGTTATCAGTCATAAAAAATTAAGGAATTAAGAATTTATCATAAAGAAAAATATCATTGAATATCATTGTCAAATACCCAGTTTTCTTCTACTTGTAGCTGTAATACAGATTCTAGAACCTACCTATACACAACCTTATATCACTCTTCAAAATAAAGTCTGGTGAAATTGTATGAGTTCTGGTTTAAGGCAAGAATAGAACTGAAGAGTTAAAGCATATATAGTGTATTTGTTCTCAGGAAAGATGAAATGAATTACTGTTACTAACACGATAGAAGAAGAAGAAGAAGAAGAAGAAGAAGAAGAAGAAGAAGAAGAAGAAGAAGAAGAAGAAGAGTTGGCTTTTCTACCCCTCTTTTCTCACCCATTTAAGGGGACAAAACTTTCTGTTCTTCTCCCCACAACAGACACCTTGTGAGGTAGGTGGGGCTGTGAGAGCTCAGAGGGGAGCTGTGACTAGCCCAAGGTCACCCAGCTGGCTTCATGGGGGAGGGTGGAATCGAACCTGGTATTTCCAGATAAGAGTATGGCTCTTTAACCACTAAACCAAACTGGCTCACCAGTTAGGGGTTTTGCTCGCCAGTTGGAGTTTGATAGGGGTTGCTCTGACTCCTACCATGCCCTGTCAGAAACTCCTTTCCATCAGTGTAATTTATTGCTTATCATTGGCAGCTGTGTCCTCTGCTCTTTCAATACTGAAGTGTGTTCCTGTGTAGAACTGTAATATGGCAAGTAGGGATATCCACAGATATTCATAACATTTGACCTTTTGATCCCTTGACCTTTTGATCCCAACCTTTTGACCCCTTGACACTTTGACCTCTTGACCTTCAGGTTCAGGGTAGGGTTAGGGTTTGGGTTTGGGTTTGGGTTTGGGTTCGGGTTAGGTCCTCTTCAAATTTGAATAGATCATCTTCAAATGTGGTAAGATTCATATTCAATACAAATGTTCAATACCATACAAATGTATATGAATGGCATATAAATCCCATACAAATCCCATATGACTCCCATACAAAGTTTCATACAAATGTATCAAAACATTCAATTTAAACTGGAACGTCAATCTTTGAATGTACCAACATTAAATCTGAATTTGAATGTCTGAATTTGGCCAAATTCATTCAAATTTTAAATGTTATGAATATTCATGCACATCCCTATTCCACATCTTAACTTTTTAGTGCCGGCTATATCTCCACGATGCTGCTGGTAGCACTCTAAGGGTGCGTCTTCATGGCATAGTTATCTCGAATTCAAAACGTTT
>MTQE01001134.1:10540448-10557827 GCA_014337955.1 Aspidoscelis marmoratus | reverse complement strand
CGAATTCTTTAAACTGAAATAACACATGCCATGAAGACGCGCCCTAAGACTCTTCTTAAATCTAGAGATTATTATTCCTCTTTAAAACACTTTTGGTTCCTTTTCATCATTCAAGGGTCCGAACATCTCTCTAGATAGCTTTCTGAACTAGTATCACACACATGACAGGAATCTGCATGTATTTAGGACACTTCCACATTCTGACTGGGCTAGGACTGCTCCAGCTGGTCTGTTCCATGTAATGGTTCCCAGCTAGAATGGTCCAGCTGCCCTTGAACAAGGCTGTTCACACTTAGGTTGGCTGTTCCTGGACAGCCCCCATGCCCTCAGGCCCCACTCCAAAGCTCACATATGTTTCAGAAGATCCTGCAAGAACTGTGAGGCCCAGGGGGACCCTTAGAGGCCCAGGACTACCTATTTCCCTGGGCCAATTTACTTGTCAGTAGACCAGATTATACCTTTTCAAAAAGGTCTAACACATTTGGGGTGCCTAGACCAAGCTGTGTTCTGTCCAAGGTGCACAGTGTGGTCCAGCAGCGAGTGGTGCCTCTGTTTTATCTCAGAGTGCAGAAGAAAGAGGACAAGAAGGGGTTAGGCCTTGAACTATACTGTGACATAGGTATAGTTTGGTCTAATGCTTAAGGAGCTGGACTCTTATCTAGGAATACCAGGTTTGATTCCACACTCCCCCATGAAGCCAGCTGGGTGACCTTGGGCTAGTCACAGCTGTCTTCTGACCTCTCACAGCCCCACCTACCTCACAGGGTGTCTATTGTGGGGAGGAGAACAGAAAGCTTTGCCAGCCAATTTGAATCCCGTTAACTGGGTGAGAAAAGTGGGTTAGTAAAGCCAACTCTTCTTCTTCTTAGACTCCTGAAAAACCTTCCCAAATGTTTACAGCTTGTCTCCACTATTTAGAAGCGATAGCTGGGTGATTTTTCTGTCATTTTAATGTGAATAGGAAAAATATCTATGCTGTAATAAATAATTTCACAGCCTCATCGTGAAATGTGCACACTTTCACATGCATTTCTGCTTAGAAAAGCCAGACAAACTGGTTTAAATATCTGTTCCCCAAACTCCTGCTGACTGCCCAGTTTATCATGGACTGCTGCCCATTCTGTAGGTCAGTGATAGCATAACTGATTTATTGGGAAAGTCGCATTTTTCTCTCTTGGACTTTACAATTAGGCCGTTTTCTTTTCTTTTCTTTTCTTTTCTTTAAAAATAGCTTTTAGACATTGCGGAAGCTTGTATTACTGTAGAGACCCCCTGTAAAATAGGCAGCTGACAGTTCTATATCCTATAATAAGCATTCTCGTGGGAAACATCTTGTATGTTAATGGAGTACGTCATGCCTTGAGTGTCAGAGCCAAGAATGATGCCATGCCCCTGAACGCCCTAACTAATCTTTCCCTTCCACTTTGTTATTATTATTGTATTTTCCCTACTGTTTCCTCTGTTTCCCTTAATCTGCGAAGTATTTATCTATGTATCTCTGCTATTGGTATTCCCCTTTTGGAGGCTAATGATTCCTGGAATTTGGGACTTTCCATATTCCTTTTGATAACTCACTGGCATAAGCTAGGCTTACAGCAAAGATCACACTAAGCATGAAAAATGAACTTGGAACCTCCTGGGTTTTCATGTTTCCAGAAATAGCTGCTGTCCCTTACAAATCATCACAGGGACATGAATCCAGCACAGTTCAGACATACTTCTTGCGAAGACCTTGGAGAGAACCTGCTGAGATGCCTTCTCCTCTCACAAATGACTGCAGCAAGGCCAGTGCCTGTTTGGAGCCTTCTTCGGCCGACCTGGCTGCTTGCTCAATAGTATTAGCCAGGTATAAGTGTCTGAAAGGCAAAGAGAGAGCATTTGGGGGAGTGAAAGAGGTGATATTAGAGACTTTCAAACCAGCAGACTTACTTACTTTTACTTCTTCCCCACCATTCCGCTTAGTCATAGATACGGATGTGCACAAATGTTTTTGGGGCATTCCATTTGAAACAAATCGAATGTTTAAAAATTCATATTCGTACAAATAGATCGCATTCAAATGTGGTAAAATTCTATTTGATGCAAATCTATCCGTACATATTCGTACGAACATTCGATATGTATCTGATAGGAATAGATACGTATCTGATATGAACAGAAAGGTATCTGATATGAATAAATACATATCTGATATGAACACATATCTGATATGAATAGATATATATCTGATATGAACACATATCTGAAATGAATGGATACGTATCTGACATGAACAGATATGTGTCTGATATGAACAGATACATAACTGATACAAATAGGTACATATCTGATACATTTCCCCAGCTTAACAAATGTCCAAACTATTCATACAAACGTCTGGAACCATTCGTATTCATTCAAGTGTTAGCATACGAATATTGTAACATTCAATTCGAGTTTGAATGTCTCAATTTGGCCAAATTTGGCCAAACTTCAAATGCTATGAATATTTGTGCACATCCCTAGTCATAGAAGTAGGACCTTGGCAACATAGTCAACTGGGCCTTTTCACACTTACCCATTCAGTACGTATTGGAATGCTCCAGAACCCTCTGTCTACACACTGCTAGAGTGTCCTAGAGCACCTCAACTGTCCCTCCTCTGTGTGTCCCAGAGCACCTCAATCCTCTGTAGTTGTGGAACAGAAAAAACTGCTCCACAGCTTTGCCAAAAGTGTCTAGGGTGCTCTTGGTTGACCCCTAGAGTCCCACAACATCTCGATCATCACTAGCTCTGAAGCAGAAAAAACTGCTCCACAGCTTTACCAGGAATATTTAGGGTGCTCTTAATACACCCCTGGGCACAGTATTTGCATTACTTCCTTGTGCAAATGCTGTGTGGGGGCGGAGTGTCACGACTGCAGCTGCGCAGTTGAGTGACATGTCATTAGTGCCATAGCAACAACCTGGCATGTGGTGAATGTTGCTACAACATTACTCCGGTGATGTGGATAGTCCTCTATCTCTATCTCTATCTCTCTATCACTGCATCTAGATGTAGATTGATATAGGGGTATGCACAAACGCAATTTAGGGGATTCAATTTGAATACTTGAAAATTCAATTCGATTCAAATGTTTAAAGTTTGAATTTAACCAAATTTGATTCAAATTAAGCAAATTTGAAATCTATTTGTTCAATTTTTTTATTCAAATTTGCACTTACAAATGTTGACAACATTCCTAGATGCAGGTATGCGTCTTCCCTGGGTCCGTACACATCTGTATACATCCGTACATGTCCGCATGCATCTTGTAGTTATCCCGTATGCAAGCTGTTTTAATCCTGTACGGATCCATACAAATGCTTACGGATGCAGGAAAGATGGGGATCTTCAAGTACACATCATGTATGAACCCATACACATATGAATGTCCGAATAATTTGAACGAGTAGATCTGAAATTTGAAATTTGAAGCAGATCTTTAAATTTGAATTTAAGGACATTTGATTCAAATTCGAATGTTTAAATTCAGTCAATTCAATCAAATTTCAAATGCATTTGAATATTTGTACACATTTCTAGATTGATATGGATATAGGAGGAATCAAGTATATCTGTACATTAAATATTGTGGTTATATAATTCTTCCAGACCTTGGAGAATTTTTGCCACTAAAAATTATCAACAGTATCAATATCTGTTGTTGTTAGTAAATCAAGTCAATGACAGCAAGAAATATGAAGCAGTTACAAAGACCCTAAATCTTCTTCCACCCAAACCCTTTGGAAACTAGAGCAATGGTCATGACTGAAAACAAGAAAGTCAATTTCCCACTTCTATGTTTTCTTTGAATATAATTTTTACAATATTTACCAGCACACAGACTTTTGTAGTTCACAACATGTGGAAATCTGATAGATGTGGACATTTTCTCTACCCAGATAACATATTCTGGCTATCGTATTTGCTCTTCCATGTTGTAAAATCAGTCTTCCTTAAAAAGGTAGCTTAGCCCTTTCCAAAGTGGTCCAAAGTGGTCCAAGCTATGGAAATGTTGCCAAGAGTTTCCTAGTAAAGGTGACAATCTGCTTACCTGTTTGCTAAATTCATAGCTTCTTGGGCTAGGATTAAAAACCTGTTTGAACCACCAGGAAGGTCTGAAGAAGGGATAACCTAAAATAAGGGAGGGAGATAAATATGAAGGTGAGCTTCAGGGAAGCAGAGGCAACATTCTAGAGTTCTGCTACTTCTGTGATAGGTAAGGGACGGAAACAAAAAGGTTAATATAAGCCACTTTCTGCATTTCCCTGCCTCTAGTTGGGATAGTAGATCTGGAATAGCCACCTCCACTGATCCCAACCAGATGAGATCATGGATGAGATCAGTGCCATCAGGAATGTTCTGAAGCTTTGTACAAATGTTCCAAAACATTTGTACAAATACAAATGTCAATATACAAATGTTGTAACTTTTATTCCTAGCCATTGGAGACATAAGGGTGTGGCTGTGAAGCTCATGTGAGCTGAAAGGCTGTGACATGGGCCGATCTGGATCAGCACCTTGGTGCAGATGGCACTGTGACGGTTTCTGGGTACAGGCTGCAAACTGTTTTGCTTTCTGGCTTTGCAGGCTTCTAGTTAGCTGCAATAGCCAGCCTAGATGCAAACAGCTTGTTGCAAGACCTGGGCAGAGGCTGCAAAAAGGGCGGGAAATCCTGTGCGAGCCCTGCTGCAATGATTGGTTGCAGCTGCCTTTTGGAGGGAAAAGCTGTCCGGGGATCTGAGTGCTGGAGGGGCTAGAGCAGGAGTTCCCTCCAATCAGGAGTTTCCAGCAGCATTTTATTTCAGCAGTCTTCCCCAGGAGGTTACAGCCAATCAGGGTCAGGGATATGGGTATAAATGAACACAGAAGACAACAGACTAGGTCTTCATGCTGGTACAAGAGCTGAAAGGAGAAGAGAGCTGAATCCTGAGGGAGCTGGAACCAGTAGCTGACCAGTGGTCTTTTGGCTGGAAGATCTTGAAGGAAGACTTCAATAGCAACTGACCAGGCTGGATGATCGGACAAGCAAGGACGGACTGGGCCTTGTGATCATCTGGAGCCACGTTCTGGTACACTGGCTTGGCTTGAGCTGTGGCAGAGCAAGCCAGAGGGGGAGGAATGTGGAGAGGTTTGTCTTTTAAAAGGGGAACTATTTTCCTTTAGAGAAAGGGGTAGCTCCTAGCCTTAAGAGACTTACTGAGTTAAACCTGAGTTAAACCAACAAATACCTGAACCTTATTTTCCTTCTAGTATTGCTTGTGTATAATAATAAACTTGTTTTAGTTTACTGTTGAAACGCTTGCTACCAGTGTTTTGTGTCCACACTGTAGTATTCACTTGGCCGTTGCACGAACTCAGCATCCTAACAGGGCCAAGCTTCTCCTAGAGAGGGCAGGCACTAACTGGATCGCTGGGCATCGTGACAGGCACTAATCTCATCCACGCCTTTCAGTGGTCAGGATCAGTGGAGCTGGCTATCCCAGATCTACTATTCCAAAAAATGCAGAAAGTGCCATATATTAACCTTCTTGTGTCCGTCCCTTGACTATCACAGAACTAGCGCAACTCTAGAATAGAATTCTACCACATTCGAAGGTGATCTATTTGAACGAATATGAATTTTCTTACATTCAGTGTGTTATGAATCAAATTTAAAAAAATCAATTCATGCACATCCCCAGACTACCTTCAATAAACCAAAGCACTAGAATATATATATATATTTAATGTGAAAGTCTGAGTAAATACATTTTATCAGAAGGAAAAAATGAAACCCACTAAAGCTCCCTAGTTACAGCCGGGATGGGTACATGTTCTCTCTGACAGTGCTGAGAACAGTGCCACCATAAATCACTGGTTGAACCAAAAAGGAAGACAAAGGATGGAACACCCTTTCATCCTATTTTGGAATGCCTTATAAGTCTGCAATATGAACACATACATAAACACACAAAAACCTTGGAAGGAAGCGACGCATTTCCTGTGCAAACAATAAGCACTCAGCAAAAACAACAGATTTGATGGGAAATACCTCACATTTGACACGGGATCATACATTTTGGTAGGATTTCCCTGCAATGGAAAGTGTTATACATCATAAAATGTGTGTGCAGTGTGACTCTTAGTTTCTTCCATACAAGGCTATGATTGCCAATTGCAGCTATGAGCTGCCCTGGGCAATGTTGTTTCAGTGCCAGCAAAAGATACCTCTGACATAAGGGAGCTCAGGTCTTGCCAACTCTATAGGAATGTGCAAAAACCTGTTAGAGAGATACAGCACACTTCACTTCATTTACTTAAACACAGAGAGAGAGATACTTGCCATGCCTTCAATCTTTGCCTTGCTTTGTGCTAAATCCAAACGGGCTTTCTCCACTAGCCTCTTAGTATCTTGCGCTTGGGTCTGATATTGGCTACGTAAAATCCGCAACCTGTTAGCCATCTCTCTGATCTCATCTAGTTGACTTTGGTAAGTGTGCTCTTGAGTTTTCATCTTGGACAGCCGGTTCCCCAAGGACCTGTCAGATGCTTGGATATGAAGACAGGAAAACAAGAAAATGTTTCCTCTTGACTACAGTGCAACATGGTATTAACAGAACGTAAAGTAGGTGTATTATTAGCTAGGATGAACCAGTAAGATCCAGAGGGGAGGCCCTCCTGATTGTTCCACCACTCTCAGCAGCAAAAGGGGTGGGCACCCGGGAGAGGGTCTTCTCAGTAATGGCCCCTGGGCTATGGAATAGTCTCCCCCTTGAGGTGCCCTTCACTGTACAGGTTTAGGAAGACAGTGAAGACACACCTCTTTGCCCTGGCCTTTGGTTAAATGGGGATACACTTTCCTTTCCCATTTGCAAATGCTACTGTTTCAATACATACTGTTGTTGTTTTAATGATGTTTGATTTTAGATGTTGTTACCCACCCGGAGACCTTCTGGTATAGGGCAGGATAAATAAATAAATAAGTAAGTAAGTAAGTAAGTAAGTAAGTAAGTAAGTAAGTAAGTAAGTAAGTAAGTAAGTAAGTAAGTAAGTAAGTAAGTAAGTAAGTAAGTAAGTAAGTAAGTAAGTAAGTAAGTAAGTAAGTAAGTAAGTAAGTAAGTAAGTAAGTAAGTAAGTAAGTAAGTAAGTAAGTAAGTAAGTAAGTAAGTAAGTAAAGCAGGCATAGTTCACAACACCCAAGAAAAAAAACTTGAAAAAAATGATATTTTATTTTAGTAGGAATATTACAGTGATAATCAGAAGAAAGTAAATCAAGACAAACATAGAAAGCTGTTTATTCTTAATGTGACCATTACACCCTTTACTGATAAAATGCCTCTAGAAGGCATCTTCAGTTAAAAGGTCTGAGAAGTTATATACTCATAGGCAAAAGGAATTTGGCACTCATAAAGGATGGTGTTATTGAGCCCACAGTGCAATTGGAACAGTAAATCTACCACCTTGTGATGACACTGGTGTTGGAAATCTAGACAGAACTACTGCTAATGAAACTCATCCATAATATGCACTTATTATACACTTATATAGGTAATCAATATAAATTCATCCTGCAGAGCTTTCAAGAGGTGTAAAAACAAAGAAAAAGAGCAAATTTTCACTAAACAAAGCTATTCAAAGGAGTCTGTCCAATAAGGATGTATGAAGCTGGTTATTCTTTGAAATTCGTACCAATTTGACTGAATTTCGACATTCGAATTCAAGTAAAATGTTGGCACTTTTGAAGACTTGACATTTGAATTTGAATTGAATGTTTTGATACATTCATATGAAGATTTGTATAAAGCTTTGTATGGGATTCATATGGGATTCATATGCTTTTCGTATGGGATTGAACACTCGTACCAAATACGAATCCTACCATATTCGAAGGGGATCTATTCAAATGAATACAAATTTTCTTGCATTCAATTCAATACGAATTAAATACAAAAAGAAATTGTGCACATCCCTATTACACCCTTCTGTAACATCTGCTGCTATCCAGAAACATGAACAGTGGTCAGTGAGGGAAATTGAGGCAAAAGCCTCTGACTCCTACCTCAATGACTCACCAAGTGTTTTGATGCTCTCATGGTGACTAGCCAATGAACTGGTGTGTGGTGGGGCAGGAGCTTCTACCTGCAACTCTCCTTGTTGTCTGTTGCACATCTGACTCACATCATCCATACTCCCGAGTCTTCCAGGACCATCTGACACCATCTGATGGAATCAGACTTGCATGTTCAACACCCAATGACGTTTAGTGTGAACTACAGTGCTGCATTTTTTTTAATGTCGCCCATTAAGAGATATAAATACATACAACTTGGCTCACTAAGGGATCTGGAAGGTCCTAACTCACCTTGTAAAATCTGTGCTTCCCTCAGAACTTGCTGGAGCATCTCCTCAGCCTTCCTTATCTGCCCCTCCAGTGCCACATGGCTTCCTGGCTCCTCAGTAGCTTGCAGCTGAGCAATGAGCATTTCAAGCTCCTGCAGTTGCTGAAGGTACTGATCTACCTGAAAAGAAGGGAGGTCGTCTATATTACTGAGGAACAGATATCAAGAGTAGAAGTCAAACAGTCTGGATTGCAGCTCCAGAGCCTTCAAAAAATCCCTAGGCCTTGTAAGATTCAAATGGTTGTTTCTTACGGTGACACTCTGCTATGCCTTTGGATGTCCTCAATAAACTTCCATGGACTCTTAAGAAGCCTCTCAATCATTTATCTTTGGAACCAGACCTGCTGGGCTTCAGTTGCAAAGTTCTGCATCTCTAGGATCTGACCCAAAATTCACACAACACTACTGGCACCACTGCTATACAGCACAACAGGCCTACAAGCTATCAGCAGTGAACATCACAGCTGGGGAATGAACAAACTAATTAATGGATGGATGGATGGATGGATGGATGGATGGATGGATGGATGGATGGATGGATGGATGGATGGATGGATGGATGGATGGATGGATGGATGGATGGATGGATGGATGGATGTTTTCTACCCTTCACCCAAAGGTCCAAGGCAGGTCAAAACATTCAAGTAAAAATATTAACTAAAAACTATAATAAAGACTTCTCCTTTCAATCATAATGATTTGGAAGATCTTCATATATTTGGAGGCCAAGCCATATAAGACTTTATATAGTAATATAAATTGGGCAAGGTAGTGAACTGGTAACCAGTAAAGATAGGACAAGCTACATTCACATTTAGTAAAAAACACTGCTTCACTGTAGGATGAAATAGTGTATAGAGGGCATACAATATCACACATTTAAATTTTATTCAGATGATAAGTGTGATCTCTATCTTGCTGCTTGCTGATAAGCACTGCTTAGATAAGCATGGCCTAATTTTCATGGAATGGCTTCAGATCCATTTCTAGGTTTGATGTTGTCCCTACACAGACACTGTTTGAGCTGGTATCTCCATTTTTGCAAGATCTTGAAAGGGCTCATGCAGTGCATACAGTTATCCTAGAATCATGCTGGAAGTGCAGAATTTGAAGAAAGCATAAATAAGCCCTTAGTCCATTGAGCGATAGTAACACTTCTACATAAGAAGAACAGACAGGGAGAGATGAAAATTTTTCACACAAGAGATTGCTCAAAATAGGGTGACAAAGAATGGAACTAACCTGAGTCTTCACTTGGCCATAGCAGGCTGGGCAGCGTGTGGATTCACAGTTAGGACCCTCAAATCCCAGCTTACAAATGCAGCTTCCATCACTGTGACACCGGGAAGGGTCAGCTACTATTGAATTGCAATTGCAAGCTGCACAGGATTGGAAAAAGAATCCATTTCTAAGAACCATTTAGATCAGATCTGTTCAGGATGTGGTTGCCCCACCACCTTCAGCAGTAAAAGGGGTGGGCACTGGGGAGAGGGCCTTCTCAGTGATGGCCCCTAGACTATGGAATAGTCTCCCCCTTCAGGTGTGCCTGGCCCCTTCATTGTGTATGTTTAGGAGAGCAGTGAAGATGCACCTCTTTGCCTTGGCCTTTGGTTAAATGGGCATATACTGTTTCTTCCCACTTTACAGACACTGTTATTGCTTTAGTATATACTGCTGATATTTTAATATATGTCTGATTTTAAATGTTGTTACCCACCCTGAGACCCTTGGTTATAGGGAAGGATAGAAATACAAATAATTAATAAACTTTTATAATACATGTAACTAAATTTAAAATTAACTTCTTTGACAAAGAGAAACAAGTTTACCAATTAGAGGTGAACAAAACCCATTTCCCATAAGCCTGTTGCTTTCTTTTTTCTGTTTTACTTGTGAATTTCTTTTAAAAGCAGAAAAATTCATATGATGAACTTCGATCTAGATTTTTACTTCCAATATTGTCTAAGATACAGCCCTCCAATAGGAGTGATCTTATGTCTCTACTCCTACAAAGTCAAGAAAGAGCTTCCACAATCGGAGTTAGTCTTTTTATCTTAAAAGCTATTAACAAAAGAGCATATTTTTTGAATGAAAAGAAGAAATAGAAAGTCGGTCACTTCCTTTGCCCTCTGTTCCTGTTTTTATTCTTCTGTTTTTAATTGTATTGTATTGTATTGAAATGGCTACATGGCTGATCAAATAAAATCTATACTATGCCATATTTTAATGTGCATTTGACAAGAAAGCACAGACCTTCACTTTTCTCTCCTAGTGAGCATTACATTGCCAACAACCATGATCCTTAACTTAACTATCCATATTGAATCATCATTTAATTTCCTCCAAACAACACTTTCTTCTGGGCTTATTATATGCAGTTTGTTGGAATGACGCAAACCACAGCCCCAAAGAAACCTCTATACCGTTTCCTTGGCAAAGATTAGAAGTCGTTTGCCATTGCTTACTTCTGGGGAGAGGATGGCAACTGAACCAGTGACCCTTTAGGGGTAACAATTAGGGATGGGCACAAATATTCAAAATATTCATTATTTATATGAATTCGGACATTTGTATATGAATTGAATTTGTATGAGTACCTTAGTATTTGTATAAATACAAATATTTTGAGTTATTCATACAAATAATTCAGACATTCGTACGGGTATGGGTATGTATATATCTTGTGCATATCCACACACATCCAAACGGCCACATACAGGATGAAAATGAGATGCATACAGGATGAAAATGGGATGCATACAGGATGAAATGTGTACAAATGTGTACAAGATTCATATCATTGGATACGTATCGAATATTTGTATGAATAGATATGAATTTATTTGATTCGTAACAAATCTAATGTTAGGAAATCTGTATTCGTATAAACAGATCCTCTTCAAATTCATACAAATATCAGATATGAACGAATATGTATCCCGTAACACATCCACTCTGAAAGCGTCAAATCCGACCTGAATCCATTTTTAATCCACTCTCAATCCATGTTGAATGCATTCTGGATTCATTGCAGATGTGACTGGCACAGCTGGCTTTCTCGCCTCCCCATTTTAATGAATGTCCAAACTATTCATACGCATGGTAATGTGCAAATATCGTAACATTTGATTTCTATATGAATGCCCAAATTCATCTGAATTTTTACAAATAACGAATGTTACAAATATTGGTGCATATCCTGAGTAACAATTGTTACCTATTAGTAAGATGCAAGTGATCTGTGCAAATCTTGTTGTGCCTGTTGCTAGTTCTTTGCCCACAAATTCTTAAAGTGTAACTCATATGACAATTTCTGGTGGTAGCAATTCCTTAGAGTGGCCCACAGGGGAGACTGACAGCTTTTGAATTGTGATGATGGAGAAGACTTTTGGGAGCCCCTTGGACTGTAAAGAGATCAAATCTGTCAGTACTAAAGGGAATCAACCATGAAGGACTGATTCTGAAGCAGAAACTCAAATACTTTGGCCACACAATGAGAAGACCCTGGTGCTGGGAAAGATGGAAGGCAAAAGGAGAAGGGGACAGTAGACGATGAGATGGGTAGATAGTATCATGAAAGTAATGTGTTTAGGCATACACTCAGGGCTTGTCCCCATGCACTCTTTGGGTTGGATTTAGGTTATTCCCAATAAGGAGTCTAGTTCAAATTGACGCGTCCCTATGCGACAGGCTCAAGTCGATTATGTCTGTACCCATGCGAACCACGCTAAACCCCTGCATTGGGAAACTGCATCTTTTTCTTTCTGCCCCCTCTCTCCTGATAGGAGTGAGGGCAGGGAAATCCCACCCAAAGCCCCTTCCCCGATCGCAACTGCTGGGCATTAAACATTGATCAAACAGAAACGAGCCTGGTATGCTATTGTCCATGAAATCATGAAGAGTTAGACACAACTAAATGCCTAAACAACAGAATAAAGATGTACCTTGGCATCCTGATGATAAAGGGTTTCCAAAAAAACCATCCTTGCATTTGCATTCCCCTGTCAAGTGATTGCAGATCCCAGAAGCATTTGGGTCAACGCTGTCACACTGGCATGGCTGGCAAGATCGTGCTGGGCCATTCTCACCCAAAGGATCTCCAAAATAGCCATCAACGCAGGACTCACAACGAGATCCTAGAAGGAAAGGACAGAAGGAAGGACAAATCAACGAGGCCTTTAGGACCACAATATATGAACTGCCTTGGAACATCGATTGTGATACTAGGAAACCTGAACGTAGGGCTCTTCCAATGTCTAAAACATATGGAGCTGTTTCTAATCCATTTGGTGCTAGGGGATATTTGAATCAAATATCTGAAGATTCGAATTGATTCAAATGTTTAAAATTCAAATGTATTCACATTAGATTCAAATACATTCAAATCTATTGTACAAATTTTCAATTCGTATTTGAAGATATGAATGTCGACAATATTCTAATGTGTCTGTATGCATCCATACGCATCCCTTTTTTTATCTCATATGCATCCTGTTTTTGTCCTGTACAGATCTGTACAAATGCGTACAGATATGAATAAGATGCAAATGGATACGTATGTAATGCGTACGAATGTCCAAATAATTGATACAAATGGTTCGTGGGGACATGTTAATTCGAATTACAATGCGGATTATGGATGCCCCAATTCAGCAGCGAAATAACTGGAGCCCATGGGGATGCACCCTTAAGGTAAGTACAGAAAGGGCCCTAGGCTCCAATGAGGTCTTAACAAACGGGACAGGTAGCAATGGGAAGGAAATTATAAATAATTACCACTGGTTCCTGGAGGGCAAGTATTGCAAATAATTTCTTGCGTCCTAGGCAACACTGAACAGCCTTGGCCATTTTGGCAAGGGCATGGTTGGCAGCTCTGTGGATTCCAGGGGAGACTGTAAAAACCAAATTGGCAGGCATTGGCAATATTTTCACTGTTTTGGTCACCAGAATAGCATTCTCCTGGGGGGAAAAACAGACAGAGAACAATAACAATTAGTTGAAGTGGCTTTGATGGTTTGGGGCCAAGGTGGCATTGTATAATGCTAAGAAACAAAGTCTTTAAGAAACTGTGTGAGAATTCTTTTTTAAAAAAATTAAAATTAAAAATTCTGAAAGAATTCAGTCACCATCAACCCAAAGCCTAGAGTGCATGTTTATGGAACATGGATCGGGTGTTTTATTTCATAAGCAGGATAAATGAAATAGAGGTCCCTTCCAGACTAGCAGATAAAAATCCACAGTTAGCAGAAAAATCACAGCTATGAAGTCTCGATTGTCCCCACATGAAATGGAGGTCTGCAGCTCCCTCCTTGGTGGCTACAAGACTTCTGTGGTGCACGCAATGAGGCACATGTCACGTGGTATTGGGCAGCCAATGGGAGCTGAGCTGCAGGCTCAGCTCCGGTTGGCTGTTTCTTGCCGTCCATTCAGGACGGCAGGAAACTTTGAATTTACTTGATATTGTGGAGCAAGTGTTGATTGTTCCAAAGCAGGTAAATCTGCAGTAGCAGTGGCAGTGTGATCTATTTGTATGAATAAGGATTTTTCAACATTCAATTCATTTCAGATTGAATGCCCAAAAAACATCCTTGCGCATACCTAATCAGGACTGTACACTTACCTTAATTCTGGATCAGTGATACTTACTGTGCAGTACAAAGAAAATCTGAAGCTTCAAATCAGTACAGGGGTTTTGAGGGCCTGTGCACACCCTTTACTCCTGGCCACTGGAGTCCTGGAGGACCCATTTCAGCAGTGCACCTTGTTGTGCCTCAGTAGGTCCTCTGGTAAAGAGGAATGCAGAGGCATGAGTCTTCTGCATACCACTATGAGACTAGTAGACCTCGATATTGAGGGTCTAATGGCGATCTGGGTCTGAGCTCTCTCAAATTGTACTCCACTCCATCTGGTGCAGACAGAGTGTACTGTCAAGGGGCAGAGCCTCTCTAGTATGCATCCGTGTACAGACAAAAGGGGCACTGAAGAGGATTGTGGCATGTACTAATCCAGATCTATAGCAAGTGCAGAAGGGCCTATACAACCTGCTGTGATCAGTTATGAAGAAGATGTTGATGTTTGTTTCCAGAGAGGGTCCTGAGAAAATACAGAATATTCAAGCAGGTCCCTAAAACTGACTGAGTCAGTTTCATGGGAGCCTCTATTTTACCTCTACAATGTTGGTAAATATCCCTACCAGTATCTGGATCACAGATTCCTCCTCCTTGGCAGTTGCACAGTACACAGTTGCTGAGAGGCCCAGGTCTAACAGAATTCTCCCTCTTGTATCCTGGAGAGCATCTTTCACAAAACTGCCCCTGGTATCCAGTGGGACAAAGGCACTGTTCCACCCACAATGCTGGAGAGCCGGGCGCCAGTTGTGCTGATACCAAGACAACATTGCTGAGATATCCCGTACCTAAACAGACAGTAATGCTTCTTAGACATAACGATGGACAATTAATTCCAGTTTCTCATTTTTCCATTCAATTAATACCATTTCTAAATCAAACCAGTTACCCTTTGTTATATAAGATTAATGTATTCCATGACTACAGCTCATATAGGGGAAACGTGTGATGTCTCAATGGCATTGCTTATCCTGCCATTGCAGTCTCCTTTGTATTCATCCAAATATTTGTATTCATTCAAATAGCAATCTGGGTCTGAGCTCTCTCAAATTGTACTCCACTCCATCTGGTGCAGACAGGGGGTGTTTTTCCACTGTCACTAAAAGTACCCATTAATTACCCATTAATGGGTGTGAAATGGGTACTTCAAGTGACAGTGGAAAAACACCCAGAGTGTACTGTCAAGGGGCAGAGCCTCTCTAGTCTGCATCCAAATACAAAAACAAATATTTGTATTCATTCAAATAGGTCCCCTTCAAAGGTGGTAGGATTCTATTTGTACAAATATCCAATACAAATGGATACAGAACCTGCATACAGATCCTGTATATGGATCCTATGCAAATACATAAATATTGGATACAAATCCTTGACCAATGCATACATATTGGATATGTTTCAGATACGTATCCTATACAAATGCGTACATTAGGTATCTGATATGTATCTCCAGTTTACCAAATGTACAAATTACTCGTACGAATGTTCCGAAATATTCATATTCAGATGTAAATGTAGGAAGGTTGTAACAATCTATTCATGTCTGAATGTCCAAATTCTTCCAATTTCTATGAATAATGAATGTTACGAATATTCCTGCACACCCCTAGTCTCCTTTAAGCAAAACTTTTTGCTTGTTTGAAGAAAAAACAGGGTGGAATTTGTACATCACTCATAAGTCAAATCTCTTTTCATGGTTGCTTGTATAAAACTTTACAACATTAAAAACATACAAGTCTTTAAAAGGAGAAAATTCTTAAGGAAAACCTGATAAAACTTTGTTTGCTTATATAGAATGGGAAAACTTTCCCCATATCTTCCCGGCAGCAGTAGCACATAGAGTCACATTATATGTTTTCTCAACATTAAGATAACTTAAATAGATTATCATATGAGTCGGTAATGAGGAACTGTTATATTCATTCTTTTAAGAAAGGTTGTGTGAAAAATTACATGCATTCACGTGCAAATCACTTGATACGTGGTTTGTTTTTTACAACTTTGTACATTTTGCGACAAATTTTCCCTGACAGAGAACATTTTTTAAAAAGTGCTTTCAGTAACATACTGTATATATTATATGCTTTTTTCTCTGTATATTTTTTGCTTGAATAATAGCACCGTAAAATGTGGGTGAGTGCGGATGTGAATTTCACAGGATAACTGCAAATAACAGTATTTTTTAAATGAATTTAAGATTATAAGGATCCTACAGGTTTAATGATTTTGCCCTCTTCTATCCCACCCTATCCCATCATGCTTTGAGTATCCCAGCATGTCTTGGCACAGGAAAACTAAACCTAAACCACATGAGCTTTCAATTAAATGTCAGCCTGGACTGGACACAGGGCTTGTAGTGGGAGTTTTAAACAACCTAAAGCCAATTCAATAAAAGCAGAGGGGTGGTACAGGTGGAGAATGTGGCTGGGTCTCCACTTGAAAATAGAGGCAGCTTCTTCCCAGATATGTGAGGGAGACATCACAATCACAACTAAAAATGACACTTTCTCATCTCCATTTTTGAATGCCAAAAGCTCATTTTCAGCAGCATTCAGGAGTGCCCCTGCTTATGGGGAAAAAAAAAACCCACCATACTCTGTGAAATTATCACCTCCATCAGCATCTAGCCAAAAATGTTCCACCTGGCAAAATCAAAAGCTGTGAACATTCATTCCCAGCCTCTGAAGCTAGGCCAGGATGGACGGTCTACAAAGCCTATCCATGGGCTGAGTCACCAAGGCCCTAGTCACACCTTTAGTTTAGGACAACTTCAGATCATTTTCAGGTTGCATTACTCACATTATTTTTATTCAATTCATTTTCCAAGCCAGCCTACCCTTGTTAGACCATTTTAACCAGACTCCTCTTTGCTAGAAGACTCAGTCCATCCTGAGTCTTCACAAGGACATCTTAGGCTGGATTTTGCCCTCCTACTTCCAACTTACTATCTCCATACGTAGCTCTAATTCGAAGGGCTGTTATATTCCCAAGAAGTTGGCGGAACTGGATGTTGCTAAGTCGGGGGCTCCAGTTGTTGCTTGGTTGCTCATCCAACCTGTGTGTCAAGGATATTGAAAGTAATTCTGAAGTTTTATATAAAAAAAGATTGCCTCTTTAGAGCTACATTTACAAGAAATGGAAAACTTGAAACACAATGTTTGATTATCAACCAAAGGGAAACTGTTAATGAAAATATAAAATCAACAAGGATGTTTGACCAAAAATACAGTAAAAAATTCATTACTTTTGTCATATTTATACTTTTTATTGTCATTGCTTATATACTTTATTCTGTATATTGATATGGTTGATGGACCATATCCATCCATCCATCCATCCATCCATCCACC
>MTQE01001134.1:10468211-10498021 GCA_014337955.1 Aspidoscelis marmoratus | reverse complement strand
AAGCCAACTCTTCTCCTTCTATCCATTTTATTTGTGGTCTTTCAATCCTCCAGTTGGACTTTCCTGAATGGAAAGGTCTTATTGGCAGATCCTAGGGAATGGGCAGGTCTATATGGGAGAAGGTGTTCCTGTTAAGTCTTAGTTGCCTGGTATGTACTAGGGATGTACACGAATGAAAAATTCATGTTTGCTTCACAGTCAAAATGAATGTCCAAAAATGTATTTCGTTGTCGAAGTGTTTGTTTGGTTAACTCTTGCATTCACAATCAAAGATTTTTCACAGCTTTGCATTGAAAAAGCCTATTTTCACCAGTAAAACACCATGAAGGGTCAAAAATTCAGTCAAATTTTCATATTTGTGAGCTAGGAGCATTGTTTTGCTTAGTTTAAAATTCGAGACATTTGAATGTCCATGCTTTTACTTCAATGCAAAAATTTGTGAATGTGTTCAATTTTGCAAATATATATTTATTCATGCACATCCCTGTTCCACACTTCTGAACTGAGAAGTTGCTCAGCTTCTCTACTAAGGCCTTCCCTTAATGTCTAGTTGAATGTTTCTGATTCCAGACCTTAAAGCAATTAAAGCTCAGATGTTTTCTGTAATCCCTTAAGCTGTCTGATAGTTTCCCCTGCCTTAAGTTGCTAATGCTGATTCAGACATGGTAACAATTTGTGGTTATTACCAGAAGGAAGAGAGAGGGCATCAGTGCATCACTGTGGTGTGAGATCACCATGCTTTGGTTTGGTTGGTCCAATGATTTGGCCCTAAGCCATGTAGACTCGTTTGGTGGAAGATATATCTAATCAGAAACCCCAGTTAGTTCTTTAAGCCCCACTAAATAGCATGAAATATCTTTTCCTCGCGTTCTATAACCCAATGACCATGACCCATAACCACTCTGGTATGTGAGGCTGAGAGATGCTTGATGTTCAGTGTTATCCAGGGGCGTTTTCACACTCCCGTTCCTGTCCATTGGATGGGAAAGGAGCACAACCAACATTGACTAGTGCTTGCATTTGGAGAGCTAGTCAACTTTAGCTGTGCACACACACACCCGATCGAATACTTACCTCATTCGATTGTGGGCCCAGTCTTCTTCTGGGGGCTGCCATTTTGGCTGTGGCGCCCTCCGCAACTGTGTGTGCATCAGCGCTGTCACCATGACAACGCTGATGCTCTGTACACGTGCAGTTGCATCTATGGTCATCTGAGGTGCCCGTGTGCTTGCATGGCACCTCAGACGACTCCAGAGCACCGGAAGAGGTGCAAATGGTCACATCACTGGACGCTCCAGGTAAGCTTTTAGTTAACATTGGTTAAGGTGTGGAGCACAAAATCAACAATTAGTGAACTTCCGGGAGGCAGGGTGTGGTGGCTCACTCCTCCAGCCAAAGGTGGTTGTTTTCCCTGCCCCTTCCTCCTTTTAAGAGGCTGAATATATTTAGGATTTGGTAGTGAAACGAACAGCGCCGGCTGTGCCTTCCCAGCCTCGTGTGAGAGAGTGCACCATCCTCCTTCTCCTTTCTCTACTGAAGCAAGCACTAAGCGTTTCTAACCAGCCTCCCTGCGGTTCACTTTCTCTGGCTCCTGCTTTCCCTTCTTCTTAAAGCTATAGTAACCCTTCTAAAGTAGTGTTCTCTTTAGCTTTCTAATAAAACATCTTAGGCAATACTCTTCTTTGTAAAAATAAAAATCTCAAGCTCTATTGTTACAATAGTTTCCAAAGGTAAAGTAAAACAAATAAGTTGCAAAGTATATCAATGTTCACAGAAAGACCACACACATACACTCCTAGGGTGTTTCCGCGCAGGCCATTAAGACCCCATTAAGCACCCAATAAGGACACATATGGCACACATCTACAAGTTACCTTCCACACAGTGGAACAGATTAGGGCCTCTTCAAGGACTCGGCTTCTTCACAGTCTCACACGAGATCTATCTCTATGGGGTCTAGAGGCTACTGAATCTGGTTTTCGGGAAGACCTGAAAAATTAAGTCTTCAAACAGTTCCTGCTTGCAAATTCTGGATCCAAGGACGACGCTTCCGCACAGGGACAGGAAACCATGTGGATGGGACTGGAAGTCGCCATGTTGAGTGAGGTGGCAGCACCACATTCTGGCTATGGAGTTCCTCCCACACGTGCTTTGCTTTAGGCATGTGCCAAGCAGGCTATGCAGCTGGGCAGCCATGGGATCTCAGGCATGTTGCTGATTGGTGGGCAGTCTGTCCCTGATACACCCACGCATGGTGGAAATGAGCAATGACTGACGGCTGAGTGCTCCAATCACGCGGCACCTTGGGTGGCAGGGCCGCAGAGAGGCCTGATCCTTCTGGATATCGGTGCTCCAGTGTCTGCACAGCAAATACATGATGCATTCCTCGCTATCTGTGCTTCCCACGTGAGTGTGGATGCATCAGGACTCATTGGGATCCATCCCTATTTCAGATGGATCTTCCCAGGGATGGATTTCAGAGACCCGGATTTCTTTCATCTGGATTTCAAGCAGTAAGTGCAGAAACACCCTTAGTTCCCTAATGCCCTAGGCTTTCCTACCCTTCCTGGCTTATCACAGCCCAAGAAGTATGGATCAATGCAGGTAAGTTTCCCTCAGGGTGTAGATCAGTATAATCTGAAACCTCCCACCCCTAAATCTTCCTAGCAAAGAACATCAACCACCATTCCTTCCCTTTGGTAGGTGGTTTAAATACCTCCCGCCTGGCACGAACCATCACTCTGATTGGCTGCTCCCGGGATACTCTCTCCCCCCCCTTTATGTTAATTAGAATAACTAAGCCCTGCTGCTTACCTGTCCTTGCTGAGCATATTACATAAGCAATTTTTATAATAAACACATTTAAATACATCACAGTCAACATAAATAAGCACGTTAAATAGGCATGGGCACCACACAGGGCATGCTTGGAGGCTGTGGCAACCTTCTCAAAGTGCACATGCTCTTCATCAGAAGTTCACTGATCATGCACTACCGGCTGTAGTGCGAGTAGGTCCCAGGTTGCTTTGCAGAACTACACAATGCATTCAGAATGGTCGGTCAACACCTGCTAAGGGTTGACGTAAAAACAATCTTCCTGCTCAGTTTTGAGAAATTTGGGGGGACCCCGGAGCAGATTGCTATTTGAATAGAACTTTCAATTTACAGAGAACTCCACTCACACAGACGTTCTTTTTAACTTAAATGTTTGAATTCATTAATAATGACGAATGGTATATTCTAATTTGTGCCTAATGCCAGCTAAGCACATAAGTTGTGTACTTATGTAACAAATGGCTGCCGTGAACTTTCTCATCCATAAAGAAGTGCCTTGTGATCAACACTCTACTGTCAGTCACTAACAGCCAGAAAAGGCATTAAGTCATTATTAATTTGTGCTGTTGTAAGGCACCATGGAAGTTAATTATGTCTGGTGAGCCGGGAATAAATAGGAATTTGAATTTCTGGGTTGTCCACATGGAAATCCAACATTCTAATCATGGGACTCATTTGCATCTGGAGGAAATAAACCCAACCTTTGGTTTTTTGTTTTGTTTTGTTTTGAGACCTCAAAAACCAAGGGTACGTCCAGACCTGTGAATACTACGCATTCCAATGTGCAGTCGGGGCATGGGCATCGCACCATGCCTGATACTTTATAGCCGTGGTGCATTATGCTGCCACTACTTCGAACTTACCGACTGAGGAACAATGAGCACTAGCTTTGCAGTATCAGGTAAATTCAAAGTTTCCCACCATCCTGAAAGCAGAGGTTCCTGGTTTCTCTCCCCAGAAGCAGGAAAAGGCAATGGCAAACCACTTCTATTTCTCTCCCAAGAAAACTGCACAGCGGGATCCATGCAGTCAACAAGGGATTGCCCATGATTCCATGATGCCCAGCAGCAACAAAGCACTGCCCTTTAAACTGAATGGCGTGGACTTCAGAAGGGCAGATTCTGATGGACCCAGAAGGAAGGTGCAAAGGATAAATAGGCTGGATGTCCTAAAAGGCAAAAATGTCCAAGTAGGATGGGAAATTTTGCAAAAGGCAATTTTAGAGGCACAATCCTTAACAATTTCCAAAAGAAGGAAGAGCAGGAAACAACTGAAGAGACCGGTGTGGATGAACCCAGAACTCAATAACCTGTTAAAAAAGAAAAAGATATGTTTAAGAAATGGAAAGAGGTATGAATATCTAAAGAAGAATATAAGCGAATCACCCAAACTGCAGGATTTATATCAGAAAGGCAAAAGCTCAAAATGAATTGAGGATTGCAAGAGAGGCCAAAAGCAATAAAAAGGTGCGTTCATAAGGTGACCGACTTTTTACGGTGAAAAGGAGGACAAAAATAAATTGAAGAAAACAATATCGTAAGTAAAAGAAACGTTTTATTCATTGCAACAATAATACACTATAATATGATAAATACATAATAAAACATTTGAAATATTTTCTTTTGTAATTATGCTTACATGCCTATTGATTTTTAATAATTGTACGAAAAAAGTACTCATTTAGATAATATTATCTAAATGAGTACTTTTCCATTGAATGGATATTTTTTGACAATGTGTATCATCTTGTAAGAATATATGGGAAATATCTGAACAAGAAATATTGTTCATATTGAATTTTACGGCAAGTGCTGCACCTAGAATATCAATGGGGTTTTCTTCTCCCCTTGTGGATTCAGGGTGGGCACGCCTCTTGTGATCTTTAAAGCAGCCACCCCTGCTTCCAATATCAAAAAGGAAGCCATGTAGGAGGACACTTTTCAAGGGAGGACGGAACTTAGAAAAGAAGGACTGTCTTCCCTAAAGGAGGACGATTGGTCACTTTAGTGTTCATTATATTCATGAAAGATACAGATTAAACATTGTTCCCTCCACTCCACAACCTGATGTGCTGTTCTGTCTGTCTTCCCCATCACCTAACCTTTCAACATGATCAGAGTCCAATTCACAGAATACTTGTAAAGATACATGGTGGAAACGTTTCCTATGTAGGTAGTGTGTAATATGCAAAGAATCTCCAGTAGGATGCTAATACATGTGGCTCAGTAGACAGTAGTTTACTCTGTAAACACCCCTGTGGCTAAACATACTTTCCACTGGAGGTTATCGCTGTCTAGTTGGTGACTACCTTTCTAGTCAGATAAAATGCAGTTGTCCTCAAGGTTACGTGCATGATAAATTCCACCTTCCCCCAAGGGCTGCGGCAGATCAGTGAAATGCCACACCCTGCTGCTCAGTTATGTTGAATTAAACAGGTGAGGCATACCTGGCGAGACTGTGGCTAAGGTGTCAGCAAGCAGGAAAGTGCAGTTACATCTAGCTTTGCCCAGAGCACCTCTCAGCAACCAACTTTGTTCCTGACATTAACTTAAATATACCTTTTCCAAATAAACAAAAATGGCCCTCTGAAAACACTATAGAACCCAGCAGGGGAACATCTGTCTGGTTTAGGGATGTGGGTAAATATTCAAAATATTCATTATTCATATGAATTTGTACGAATTTGGACATTTGCATACGAATTGAATGTCTGGAATTTCCAAGTCTGAAGGAATACGAATATTCTGAGTTATTTAGTTTGGACATTTGTTTCTCTATGGGGTACATACGCATCTTGTTCGTACCCATAGGTATCGCGTACACATTCATATGGGATGAAAACAGGATGTATACGGATCTATATGTACCCGTAGAGATACGACTGTCTGAATTATCCAAACGAATACATATGAATGTATTCAGATAAATTCGAAAGTCCAGACATTCGCTTTCCCTTATTCGTACAAATTTGGATTTTCGAATATTCAATTTGTGACAAATCGAATGTCAAAAATTGCATTTGTGCAAACCCCTAGTTTGGTTCATAAACATTGATTTGCAAAACCCTGACGCAGAACTGGATTAATGAGCAGGAAAATTAGAGATAAGTATTAAGACATTTATTTACTTAAAACATTTATATACTGCTTCTCATTAAAAAAAAATTAAAACGATAAAACATGAAAATTAGTGCACATTTGAATTATTTAAAAATCCTGAAAATACAGCAAAGTACAAATTACTGTGGCCTTCAGAGTTAGTTTAGCTCTTAAAATATTTCTCCAGATGGCAATTTATACCTGACCTGTTCCATGCTTAGTGCTTTTACCTATCTATATTAAGTCTGTGCATTCTGATTGTTACCTCTCATTTGCCCATGTGGAGAGGTAAGCAAAGGTTCTGTGCATATGCTATGCTTACTTAAGTTAAAAGTCAATTCCATTACTCAGTCACTTGAAATATCTATCCCTCGAATGTGGTCCTCTGCAAGGATAAACACTAATATGTTCCTCAAATTGAGAATGATTCCCTCACATTTATTTATTAACAGGATCTGAACTGTTTAACATAGGCTCCATCCAGAGGTTATTTCCGCTATATGCGCGCTTTATTCCAGAATATTCAAATACAGCAGAATACGTGATCAGATGAACATTGATTCACTGTCATGATTATGGTAAATAGGTTTCAAAATTATTCAGTAACACGGATCTCCAGCATTCAAACATACTAGGAATGTGCAGTCAGCCCATTTCCATGCTTCAGTTCGTATGAAAATGAAGGGGAAAATATCCGGCTTTGTGCGAAACACACACCCACCGATGCAAATATGTGGGGCTTTGACTCTGCGTGTGAACATCCATAAAACCCCTCACCCTCTCACCTAAACTCACCTTTTTCTGCTTTCACCACAGCTGCCACACACAAAACAACACTTTTTGATACACTGGTTTCACTGAACATATTAACAGAAGAAGAGAAGACAATGAGTAGGCTTTGCTACCCTGCTTTTCTCACCCATTTAAGGAAACTCAAAATGGTGGACAAAGTTTTCTGTTCTTCTCCCCACAACAGACACCCTGTGAGGTGGGTGGGGCTGTGAGGGCTCAGAAGAGAGCTGTGACTAGCCCAAGGTCATCCAGCTGGCTTTGTGGAGGAGGGCAGAATCAACCCTGGTATCAGTTTGATTAATTACATACCAGATTGCAGGAATGAGTGACGTACCCCCTTCCCCCTTAGAAAATATTCAGCACAATGTTTGAGGGGTTACAAATATTCAGACTTTATTATAAATAAGAAATACTGTTTTACACATAAAACTGCCAAGTGTTGCATTTTCGTTGTTTTTTGTTCACTGCCCCCAGACAGCAAGACCACAGCTTTAAGGTAAAAACTGGAGTGAAGGCACATATGAAAGTGCTCACAGTTAAAAATAAAAATAAAATGAGGGGAATTCTTTAACAGGTATCTCCTGTGGGACCTGGCTATGTTTTGGTGAACAGTTGCTGCATCATTGTGTTACACAAAGAAATAACTTGGACCTATACAAGTGCGATAATGGCTGTTAACACAATATTTGTAATTAGAAGGATTCTTATAAAGGTCTTTTATTTATTTAAAAATTAAAAAAATCTGTTAAAACCAGTTTTCAAAAGAAAAAAAAAGGAAATATTAAAGAGACAGGGAAAAGACCAGAAGCACACCAGACTACTTTCATCCTCTTCTTTGGCAGAGATGATAATGACTGATTTGGCTAGATAAATATATAAATATAATTTCTGATTAGCAAATTTAGAATTTTTGTGTAGGCAAGTCAGTTGCTCAGATAAAATGAAGATCTATACGGATACTCTTTTGTTTTCCCACAGAATAGCACTTGGTAAGAGGGTCACAGTTTTGGAACCACAGGCCTACTGGACTGTCTGCTACGGTTTCATTTCCACAGAGGTTGCTTAGCACAACTTCAAACAATGAAAGAGAAACTGGCAACAGACTGAATGTCTCTTAACCGAGTTTCCATAGGAACGCTAATGCGATTGTTAAAATGGTCTTAGCATTTCCTTTGCGCATTTTCTGTGCACATTAGAACAGCCAGGTGGAAAGAGATTATGTTATTTGACGTGAAGAAATGGTTCAACTCAGACGCTGAGTGAAAACTAGGCCACTGACACATTTGCCCTTCAACTTCAGCAAGATATCCAGGACAGTTAATAAATTCAAGATCGGCTTGACGACACATTTATGTGAACCAGAAGAAAGATCCAGATTCAAGCATTATTTCATATCCCAGAATGCTGTTGGGGTTGGGATTAGGATTGAGGCTTGCAGACCCCCTTCTGGACTTCCTTTACTGCAGATGGAAGTCATCCAGAGGAAGTATCACATTTATCTGAATGTAAGGTATCCTTCTCCAAACAATGCAGCGGAGGGCAGAGAAGTTATACAGGTCTGAGACCTGCTCCCCACTTTATCTGAAGCAGAATCTCAGCAAAGGACTTCCTGAAAAGACCATGATGCTACTTTTTTTCATGAGCAACGCTCTTCTGAACATTTAGGCGTCAGTGCACTGCTGTTTTAGAAGAGGAGACTAGTTGTGCCTAGAATACTACAGATAGGGCAAGCAGGCTGGTGTTAATACCAAAGAATATTACTTACTATGAATAAGGGAGCAAGTCTGGGTAAGGAAAATACCTGACCCCCCCACCCCCATGAAATAATAAATTGAATGAAGCTAGAATTTCCGTAGTGTGGTAGTTAAAGAAGAAGCGAAGCAAAGAAAACTGTGCCACTCTGGAAAGGAGGCCAAGAATATTTACACTGGGAAGGTGGGAAAAGAAAGTAGCAAGACTTTTCCTCACACTACAGGCATGATTAAAAAAAAAAAGACACAAAAAACCCACATTCACACAAAAATATAAATTTGAAATAATTAATAGCACCAGTGTGTCAGATAATAAATTTCTTTCCCTCTACGCAAACGTACAAAGTTGCATAGTATTTATGGGTAGGAATACATTGCTCTCAAAAGGCAGGGGAGCCAGAAATATCAACTCGGTCTAATGAGGAAACTATGGAGGCAGCTAATTTCCTCTGGTTTGGTATTAAGATGGGGAGCTA
Organism: Aspidoscelis marmoratus; assembly: GCA_014337955.1. Taxonomy (NCBI): domain Eukaryota; kingdom Metazoa; phylum Chordata; class Lepidosauria; order Squamata; family Teiidae; genus Aspidoscelis; species Aspidoscelis marmoratus. The sequence continues at coordinate 10,489,069 of MTQE01001134.1, read as the reverse complement.
ACATCACAAACATGGTTATTTACTCCCATTTAAAAAGTTCCATCTAAACTCCGAGAAGTTCTGTGTGGGGCAGAAATTCACATTGATTCAACAATCAACTCAACTGATAAATAACTGCAAATTCTTGAAGAAGTCCTCCGCCCTAAAGTTACATTTTACCATTTCTTTTTTAAAACAGAAAAACTGAATTAACAGCATTTTGGGATTCCTCCTCTTCCATCCAAGGGCTAAAACAATACAATTCAACTTACAAAAGGTAGACTAAGCAGACCTTTTGGGGTAGTAAACTTTCTATCGAAGGTTATGTTGACTTAAAATTTCACAAGCAAACCTAAAGGCACTTTTTTGATGGTGGACTTCTTTTTCAGATATCATTACAATCATTTTCACCTATTTTAAAGAGAAATAATATTTCCATATTAATCCAGCTGCCTCTGGAAGATAATCTCTTGGAGATGCCTAGTGACTGGCTGGTGACAGGAATTACACTGACCATAAGCAGATTCTTCCATATTTTGTTCTCACAGGCTGAAGGACATGCCTAATGTATAGGCCAAGGTATAGCACCACGGAGATCTCACGAACCACTTCCTTCCTCATGACACCTAAAAATATTTCTGAGAAACGCTTCCCAGAAACAGGATACACATATACATATTGCACTCTAGTAAGGTTCTTAAAAAATGGCAGCTGACTACCAAAGTAGTGGTTTGTTTGGCCACTAATTTAATAGGATTTTGTTATTTGCTCTTCTTGTTTTGAAGTTTAATTTTGAAGGCCATTGGTGTTTCTTATAATGAATAACAATACTAGCAATTATTCATACTTTGGTAGCCAAACTTTTTCCTTCATTAAAAAAAAAAAAGACAGAGAGAGAGGAAGGGTGTGGGAGTGAAAGGGAAACACAAGGAGATAAAGTATGATTGTGGGGAAATTCATGTGATTGCTCCCCACTACATTATCAGTTCTTATCCTTATTTGTCACTTCTGCATTTCAGTACAATCGCCAATAACATTTTCAATCATACGTTAATCAAAGGGAGCTATATTCTGAAGAGAAAGGACAGTGTCTGAAAAAGAATAGGTATGCAGTTTATGTTTTCAAAACCCTTTGATACCCCAAAAGCTGACATTTGACTTTCATTCAGAAGCATACTTTTTGACTCAGGAAATACCAGATCAGAGCTGTGTAGGAGATGAAGTGGGATCCTGTAGGAGATAACATGGGAATTAAGGCACGCCACAGCCAAAAGAACTGCTCCACCAGTCACTGAGAACATCTCCCCCTGCCCTTAGCACACCCTTAGGGCTTTTCAATGGACGGGGTGTTGAAACAGCCACTGGGCAAGGTCTTCTTGATGTCTTCTAAATTGCTAATGTCTTTCAAAATGGTGTTAATGTCCCTGTTGTATTCCTTGATGGCGCTGGCTTGCTTTTCAGCTGCCTTTTCTAGATCAGATACTTTTTGGTCTAAATTGTTGTCCTGCATCTGTTTTCTGGCAGCATTTAAGGTCTCTTCAATATCTGTAAGTTTACTCAAATCCACCGGCTCCACATTTTCTGCAATGTAAGCAGCATATAGAATTAGAAAGGTGTTTGTGCAAAATCCTCTTTAACATTAGGATTGCCATATTACTGACATTAATTTTTAACAAACAAAAATGTCTACAACTTGTTCTGTTCAGAAGATGTTCGTAACACACCGGGGGGGGGGGGTGTTAAGGAGTCCCCTACAGAGATAAACTTCTTCATATTTGATCGGTTTGCTCCAATATCAGAATGAAGAATGAATGTTTGAACCTAGTGGACCACTCCCCAATCATGTCTCAGCTTCCCACTCATATTGTTTGCAGCCTTAACTTGTCTGCTATACATCCAGTTCCAGGTGACCTATCCTGGGCTACAAGGATTTTTGCTAGGCATGCCTCCATTTCCAGTAAGGCCTTGAATGCAGAATTGTTCAAAGTCGTCCTGAAAATGGAAGTGCATGTGGTCTGCTACGAACACCCATGACCCTCCATTTCTGGAAACTGTAGTAAGTCTCAGAAGCACACAACCCGGCTGAATTCATTCAGAAGGAACATTGTTCCAAATATTACATGAAAGGAAATCTGTGACACTACATACTTAGCTTATCAAGGAGGTCATTGATCATGCTGAGCAAACTGTTTACGGAGTTCTTTGCTTTCCTCGCATTGTCTTCTGCTTCCTGGGCTGCTTGTGAAGCCTGGGGAGTAAAAAAACAAAACAAAACAAAAAAAACAGCTATTGTAAACTGAGTTCACATGTGTGCGCAAAAGGCCATATCCAGTGATCTATGGCGGAACCCAAGTTCAATTCATATTTGGAAATTCAGCTGAAGTCCATGTTTGTGAATGTTCACATGGAAATTGGAATGAATCGAACCAGCCTGTGGGTTCGCTCTGTTTTTGCCACTGAAAACTACTTTATTCAATGGAAAATTTTATAATTTGATTTTAGTTTGTGCATATCTAATGAAAGATGCAGTGCTCTGAAGTGTCACAAAACCTTTTTGTTTGATGAGAAATGTCTAATGCTATGTAAAGTCATTAAATGATATTGAAATCACTGAATAACAAGCATACAAGTATAAATAAATGTAGACACTGTGTTTTTGTTTAGAAGGCCAAAGCGAATAAGCATCCAAAAGCAATCATAGCAACTCACCATTCCTGCCATCATCATATCTTGATCTGCACTTTCCTGTTTCTTCTTTAGCTCATTCTCTGCATCTTCCAACTGTTGAAGCATCCCATCAACTTCTTTGTTTAGATCAGTCACAGTCGTAAAAGCCTTGTCAGCATCCGTTTTTGTTGCATCAGCATTCTAAGATTGAAAGAAACCAGTTTTTTTTTTAAAAATAAAGCAAAATGGATAACTGAAGAGCTTAGGCAGGTGATTAAATACAAATAAACCTCTGAAATTATAACACTGCTGCAATCGATAATAAAGGAAATACTCTTTGCTTAGGGAGACACAGAACAGAAACACTGAACTGAAGGCAATTTAAGCGTTAACATGATTCTTTACCAATCCTTTTCCTAGTTGAGAATTACAGTCTTTTGGGTTACACAGAAATGCTTGATCAGTCAGGTCTGTGGAAGATCACTGAAATGATAGGCACTTCTGGGCCACCAGCTCCCTGCTACAGAGGGGTGGAGGGGAAAGCAGGCAGGAAGACAGAGAGAATGCATTATTCCACACTCACTCTCCCCATTGTTTTCATATCTGTGCAACAGGATTAGGCCAATAGGCCTTTATGGATGCTTTATCTCTTTTTATCTCCACTCTATTTACGGAGTGGGTACCTGCTGCCTTTTTCATAGCACCTGAACACAGCCTGAGACCATGTTCTAATTCTACAGCAGGTGGGTGTGTAGAAGATCATTCATGTTTTCAAACAAACACTTTTCAATCAAAATTAAAACCCTACTGCTTAGGAACTGTATACCTATACCGTATCTACAGAATGCTTTGGGGAGTGTCATCTTGATAATTATGTCAGGCTGTAGACAGGAGGACCTCATATCAAAAGAATGGATTAAAAAATCCTCAAATCATGGAAAAAACAGCTAAAGGGAAAGGCAAAATTTTAATAAAAACGACCAAGTAGTTATTCTAGAACCTTTCATTCAAACAAGTGAGTATTCTGTGAAACGTTGCTTACTTCATGAATTTTTCAGGCATATGACCCCACACTAAAGGGAGACTCTATTCTGCAGAGAGCTAATTCAGAAAAAAATGTAGGATATGCTATCTGGTGAGATCATATTATGGTGTCAGTAATTAACAAAAAAACAGGTGGCTAGATCAAAGCTATATAGAAATGTTATGAATACATCCAGTTGTATAAAAGCGGGGAGGGGGAGAGCACATTCTAAGATAGCAAAAAGTTAGTAAAAATTGCCCATGATCCCAGTAAGAGAAAATCCCTTTGAAACAAACAGAGCTACATTATATACCAGTCCACATTAGGGATGGGCATGAATGGGGTTTTTGGCATTTGATTTGCAACGAATTGAAGGTTAGAATATTCGTATTCATTCTAACAGATACCGAATTCGGATCAATATCCGATACAAATGCATATGGATCCTGGATATGGATCCTGGCTAGGTACTCTATATGAATGCATACATATCGGATACATGTTCTATATGAATGCATATGTATCGATAAGTATCTGATACGTATCTCCAGCTTAACAAATGTTCTAGGTTGTACGAACTGTTTGTACAAATGTTCCGATAGATTTGTATTCGTACGAATGTTAATATATGAATGTTGTAGCATTCAATTTCTGTACGAATGTCTGAGTCCACGTTGCTGAATTAAGATGCAATATTAAACCCAAGACTTACTTTCTGGACAGAATTAGCAATTTTCTCAGCCTCATCAGCTATTTTCTTTGCCTCTCTGGCATCCGCTGCAGCATTGCCCAGTGCCAAGTCCGCTTGTTGGGTCTTATTATTGGCTTCCATTATAGTCTGGGTGATGGCAGGAATTTTCCTTAGAGCATCCATAGCAGCAGTCTTGTTATCATTCACCCTTTTATCAAAATCTGAAAAATATGTTAAGAGTAAGTCTATTGGATCACACAAACATCCAATGTCTAAGCATCTCATTCCAGCAGTGTTCAAAACCGATGCCTTTTAAGAAGTCTGGAAACAATAAATGAAGTCAAAAACACTCCCTCTTACCTCCAGTACCTGAAGATGGGATGTAAAAATGGAGATTTGGTTCATCGGTTCTTACTGATACCTTGGCCAATAATCTATCAGACTATTGTGTGGACAGGTTTTGCTACCCCTTTGAGTGCAGTGTGTATCATTGCTGCACAGTAAGGAGGAGAAAAAGGGTCCCTTTTCACTCCAGAAAGAAACAAGTACCTAAAGGTGAGGGAAAAAATATCCCTCCTTTTGCTATCTGAGTAGCAATCAGAGCTCTATTCTACTGGACAAATAGACCCAAAATTCAGCTGTTTATCAGGCGCAGGAAGAGTAGCTAAAGCATTGCTGAAAATGTTGTGATTTCTCTTGCCTTGGCAACATTTCTGTTTCTTTTGCTTCATCTGACAAAGATGACTGGCAGTGGAAGCTATAAAAAACACCCCCGAAAGTGGCTGAGTTTGTTTTACGCGAACCTGGAATGTTCCCACCAAGTCCAGTTTCATGCCCAACTGAAAACAAGCACCTTATTAAAAGGGCACATTCTCATGTGCATTTTTAATAAATCACATGTGGAGGCTTGCAGGAACCTGGACTGGAAGAGGGAAGTGACCAGTGGAAACATGGAAATTGTGGCTCAGAACAAGAATCCATCTTGGCTACTTGAAGATGTGGATATCACAGGCTTCGCCTTGATCTGCTGGCACAACTCTTTAGCACTTACTGCTAAATCCCATCAGCTTGCAGCAGAAAGACACTACTTGAGCTAGTGTGTCTACAGCCCAGACAATATTAAAATGCAGGTGGAAACACCAAGACAGAATCCTTGCAGCTTATCCATCTAGTCTAGGTTCCCTGAATGTATACTAGTCTTTTGTTCACCCTTGTTTCCTCCCTAAACACATGGCCCTACACTTTGAGGGCACATTTTGGGGTATAAGAGTAGGTATTCTTTTTTAGTATAGGAGTGTTCCTACCAGGAGCCAACACTGCATGTGTGTGTGGACGTGCACATGTACTACTCCAGAAGACTGCCTCCATGATGCTATTAAGATCCATCACCCTACATCTTTACTTCAGCTACATCCATTATTCTACATCCTTGGTTCACTCTTGGTCCACTTCATGTCCTTTATGTTCCTGCAAGTGTTCACCAACACCCTTGTGCCCATCTAAGTGCTCCTGCACCTTTCATCCATCAAGAGATGAACTCTGCATGCTTACTTTGTGAGTGGGTTCCTGCTTCTAGGGAACTATTACTATAAGATCATAGGAAGAGACCTGAGCCACGTCTTTGACTTATTTCACAGGGTTCTTGTGAAGAGAAGAAACTTAATGAGTGGAGAGAGCAGGGAGAATTAAAAACCCATGGAACAAATGACAGACATTTTCCAAACGTAAGATCTGCTGGCAATCTGAATTACAAACCTATGTAATAAAATCTTGTTTAGGCTTTTTCTAACAGTCAGTTTTGTTTACATAAAGCATTATCTGCACTGGTTGGATCTAGTCCTGTCCCCACCCCAAATCCATTTAAGCTGGAGATGTCAGAGCATGAATCTCCTGCTCACAAAACAGGACCTATCCATTCTCCAGCAAGATGAATTCTGAAGCTCCTCAGAAGCAAAACCCTGAATACACATTTCCAACAGGATAATAGTGAATCGTTTCATCAGAAATAAAGAAAAATAATCTTCTGTGGAACAGTATTCTGACTCCCAGAGAGGTCTGAGTCATTCAGGCCTGCCTCCCATTCTGTAAAGTGACTCATCGGGGTATTTATTTATTCCTATTTTTATTCCGCCCTATACCCAAAGGTCTCAGGGTGGGTTACAACAGTAAAAACAAGTTTGTGTGTGTGGGAGAGCTGTTTCCTCAGGCAAAGGCCAGAGTAAATAGATGTACCTTTACCAGTCTTCTAAATGTATATGTGAAGGAAGCTGGTACACCCCAGGGGGGGAGACTATTCCATTGTCTGGGGATTTTTATTTATTTATTTATTTACATTTGTATCCTGCCCTGTACCCAAAGGTCCCCAGGCGGGTAACGACATCTAAAATCAAACATCATTAAAACAGCAACAGAAGGTAATAAAACAATAGCATCAGCAAGTGGGAAGGGAAAGTGTATCCCCATTTAACTGAAGGCCAGGGCAAAGAGGTGTGTCTTCACTGCCTTCCTAAATGTGTACAGTGAAGGAGATAGATGCACCTCAAGGTGGAGACTATTCCAGAGCCTAGGGGCCATCACTGAGAAGGCGCTCTTCCAGGTGCTCACCCTTTTTGCTTCTGAGGGTGGTAGGACAACTAGGAGGGCTTCCCCTCTGGATCTTAGGGCACAGGCAGGTTGATAGAGCAACTCTATGCTTATCGGGAGAGCGATAGAGCAACCCTATCGCGGGTGTCATGCTCCCTTACCTTTCAAATTGCTGAGGATATCATTGGCCTCCTGAAGAGTGTTGCTCCCCTTCTTGGCAGCTTCTTCAGCCAGGGCTTTTGCAGCATCCGCTCGCGCTAAGAGCTGATCAGCAGTCTAAACAAAGGCACAAAAGGTCACCCGTATGCTCCTTCTCTCTGCTTACCTAGATATAAACTTTAACTAGTTTATTTTCTCAATACACAGTCAGAATTCCTAGTAAAAGTGTAGGGTTTCACTTAGTTGTATGAGACAAGATCTCTCTTTTAATCCCAGAAGACACGCCAAAGAGAAATAATTAGAAATAAATAAATAAGTTTTGGCAAGTATGCACCGAAGGGAATTCTCTAATTTGGGAGAGAGAAAGCCTTGGCAAAGCTTTTGCTTGGCAGTCTCTGTGAGGTATGGAAGAAAGAATAGAAAAACACACGAATGAGAAAGCAGTCTCATAATTAGGTTGCCCCTAAGCCAGTCATCATGGTACGATCAAAACAACTTACGGAGATAGGATAAAACTGGGCAGAAAATAATTTTCCAGCTGTCACAGAAATGAAACTTACCAGCAACATATGACACTGTACACAAGACACTAACTCTTAATTGACCCTGTTTCTATATCTCCGCCCAATTCATCTAGCAGCTTACTATGATCTATTTTGGATTCATCTTAATGTCAAGTCTTGGGAAAATAATACTAAAGGAACCCACAGAGAAAAGAGCTGTGGGGAAATCTAAGTACACAACCTCCATTCACCTCCAAGTGTAAAGGTACAGTCAAGGTAAGGACAATTAACCTGGAACTTAAGTCTCACACGGTGTTAATAATGGCTTCCCTCAGGGACTGAAGCTTCCAGAAAACCAAAACTGACCTGCTGTTCCGTCTTGCCTTTCTCCAAAAGATTTTGAACTTCTAGCTCCTTCCCTTTCATATCTTCTCTCAGTTCTTCATAGTCTTGTAGTTTCCTATTAATTAACTGATCCAGTTCTCTGGCTTCTTTCTTAATCTTATTAGCCTCATTCTGTGCATGGGGAAAGAAAATAAGTCACACTACAAATATTCTGTACGGCAGGTTTCAATTATTCCTGAAGCAGCAATTGCAAACTAGCATTGGACAGCTGGATTTTATGGTGTACATCCTTGAAACAAATGGAAGTTCCCAGTTGTCCCCTTTAGCAATAACTCTCCCAGAGTATCTTGCAGATGATTGTCCAAAAGTGTAATAGGAGAAGACATGGATTAGACTCCATATTCAGCACTTCAGAGCCCCTCCCCACCAAGGGACAAGCAGGATGCCTCTGAGGCCATTTTCTGGGATTGGAGAGCAGAAGGTTTGCCCTTGTCTCTGCTTGAGATGCCCATGGGCAATTGGTGAGCCACTGTTTGAGACAGGATGCTGGACCAGATGGGCTGTGGCCTGATCCAGCAGGGCTCCTCTTCAGTTCTTATGAGATGATAGGAATAGTTCATATCTGGATGCAGCTGTGAACATTGCTAGCAAGACGAAGAAGAATTGGCTTTTCTATCCCGCTTTTCTCTAAGCGGCTGACAAAGCTTTCTGTTCTTCTCCCCACATCAGAACACCATGTGAGGCAGGTGGGGCTAAGACAGCTCAGAAGAGAGTTGTGACTAGCCCAAGGTCACCCAGCTGGCTTTGTGCGTGAGTGCGGAATCAAACCCGGTGTTCCCTGATAAGAGTCAGGCTCCTTAACCAGTAGACCAAACTCAGAGTCAAGGGGAGTTCATTCTCCTAGGTTTTCAAAAGCTCTGAACACCAAAGACCATTTCTCCACCCAAGGAGGGGAACCACTAAAGGAGATTTCCACCAAGATATATAGATCCCCAGAACCAATTACTGTACACATTTCATATAATTAGAAAGTTAGACTTTAATCGTGTTCTATATTTTAATCATTTATTTGGCCCACCAGGCAAAAACTTCTAATACGACCAAACTTCAAAGCACTGTGGCTAAAGTGCGACCAAACTTTAACCTGTGGCTAAAGTAAACAACAACTAAAATTTACTATTTCTTTGGCACTTTATGAGCAACGTCATCATCATCCACAAAATGGAGGAATCAAAATGTAACAAACCTCTAGTTCCTCAGAGTTAATAGGTGGCAAACTGGTGAGATTGGCATAGATTTGCAGGGCTCTGTTTCCTGCTTCTTCTGCATCTGCATGGACTTTGTTTGCCTGTCTTTCTAGATCTCGGGAGATATTCCTTGCTTGGTTATACCTAGAAATGAAAGATTCCGATTAACAAGTATTACTTTAAGTACCTGTTAAGCAGGTAACTCTGGCATGGATACATCAAGAGGAGAAGATCTGCAGCTGAGTGGGAGATCCCAGACCTCTGAATGCAAATACCGCTTCCTTTAATTTCCAATAGTGGTTTGTTTGTTTTTTAAGGATCTCAGGAACAGTGGTTGGAGGGATCTGTATCTGAGAGGTAAGAATGAACCCCAGCCTACTTTGTTGACTTTGGTAGACCAATGGCCTGATCATATATGGGGGTCCCCATATGATTGTCTGACCGTAACCAAATACCTTTAGTGGAATTAATCAAAAAGTCTTTAAGAAGAATGAGGGAACAGATTCAGTGCAAACAGACCCAAACTGCCGTTAAACTGGGATATTTCTCCATTAAACAGATGATTGGTGATGGCAGGGCATAGTCCTGTCCCAAGCTGGAACCTTCTGATGATCATTTATATGTCCCTTGTTCTGACTTGAACATCCTCAAATCCGAAGCCCCAATTTCCCCATATTTGTTCTAAATTAATCCTCTAGTGCAGTGGTTCCCAAAGTTGTCTGGGCTACGACCCATCTAAGTTTACCAACTCAGGACCCACCTCTAGGAAATTTAACCGTTACCAATATGAATAAAGGACTTTTCAAATAACAAACAAAAGTTTTAATAAAAAAATTTTATTACTTAATTAAATAATTACATCAAAAAAGTTATTTCAAATACGGTTAAATTTCCTAGAGGTGGGTCCCGACCCACAGTTTGGGAAACCCTGCTCTAGTGAGTTCTGCGTAGCCCAAGAGCCACAAATACGGAAAGTAACACCTATGGCAACTTTTCAACCAGACAGCTTCTCCAAAGATGGTTACCTGACAACTTCAATTTGAAACCTTTGGGATCAAGGTGCAAACTGCCAAATTTTGCCCAGGTAAACTCTTTAACAGTAGCTGGTTTTAGATCTCTAATTTTCAGTCCTATAGCACTGATGGCAGTTTTATCTAGGCTGAAAGGAAAATGCAGCACTATGCAGGGTGCATCCAGCAGACACAGTCAATCTTACTTTTGAAGACCTGGGTTATCTCTTTCCCACACTACATAGAGAACAGATCATTTAAAAAAGAAAATAATAAGAACAGTCCGAAGGCGTTTTTCCACTTAGCACTACGGATACCCATAGTCCTTAATGGGTACTCTAGTGCTAGTGGAAAAACACCCCAACTGTCTTTCTGAATGAGGCCTTATACTCTTGGCTCCCAGGTAGGTATTTCTCTCAGTTAGGATGTGTCCAGACTGGGGGACACTGCGCATTCTGGTGCGCAGTCAATGCATGGGCATCAGGTGGGCACCGCTACTTCAAATTTACCTACCGCTGAATGATGAGCACTCACTCCGCAGTATTAGGTAAACTTGAAGTTTTTTGCTGTCCTGACAGGGTGGCAAGAAACAGCCAATGAGAGCTCATACTGCAGCTCTGCTTCCATTGGCTGCCCCATCCCATGTGACGCACGCCTCACCACACACACTAAGGAAGTCTTGCAGCTGCCAAGCAGGAAGCTCCGGGCCTCCATTTGGAGTGGGGACAATGAGACGTCGCTTCGCAGCCAAGCAAGCTGTGAATTTTTATATAACTGGAGATTTTTATCCACTAGTCTGGAAGGGACCTTATTTTTGCCTCTAGTACGGTAAAGCACATAAAAGTCCAACCTGTGGATCTTCAAGCCCCTGGTTCCGAATAAATTCTCACCTCTACTATTAACATACCACACATTTTGCCCTTTTCCCATTCAAAGGTAGGTCTAATTATACTGACTTACTCTCATTTGTTTATCAGAAAGGACTGCTATAATACATATGAAATTGCTAGAATCATGAAAAGCATGAGAAAAAGTTGAACACTATTAAGCGTTCTCCTGCTTTTTCATTACAATTTTGTACTTTATTCTTCCTCACCAGTAGCATTGCTCATTTCTTTCCTAGACTAATTCAATTTTTGAGTACCCTAAATAGTTTAGGCCAGTTGTTCTCAACCTGTGGGTTGCGACCCCTTTGAGGGTCGAACTACCCTTTCAGAGGGGCCATGACAAGTTTCCTGCTGCCCCTACCTCCCCCGTCCCAGCTGCCCCACCCCTGTGCTTGGGGGTCTCCACAACATGAGGAACTGCATTAAGGGGTTGCGGCTTTAGGAAGGTTGAGAACCACTGGTTTAGTCCTTCAAACGCTAGTGAGCAATTTAACCAGTTCTGCCTTCACTTCAGACTTACTTTCTATTAAGATCACCAATGTCATTCATCGTTTGATTCTCTCCTGCCAATGTGTCCAACAGCAGTTTATAGGCTTGCGTCGAGGTGTCGTTTGCTTCTTTAGCTATACGAACAATCTCATCAGCTTCTTCCTTGTGCCTGAGGCCACATTAGGAAAAGAAAGATAAATATGTTAGAAAACTGTGTCAGTTCCTGATGCTTTTAAGCACCACAACTAGGATTAACGGGTTATGTGTTACAAGTCTTCTGTTTTACACTGCAAGAACTGTCTTCAAGCAAGTATGCCAAAACCCAAGGCTGAAGTAATCTACAACAGCATTAGATTAGATGTAGGGATTTGTTGAATGTCAACAGAGGCCAGAAGCCGAAAACTATTAGGTGCATTATCTAGCAATCCTGGCTCCACTCCACTTCTCTACCTTACTCATGAGTAGAACCACAAAGCAAGGAACTTACCTCCTTGCTCCACTCCTCACATCTGCATGATGTTACTATGCATGCACATATGCACATAAAATGTTGCACAGTCCCACAAAGGGCCTATAATGCACAAATGTACTTTCTGCATTTGGATTTCTGAGTCAAATCGAATGTCAGAATATTCAATTTAATTCAAATGTTTAAGATCCGAATGCTGAAAATCCGATTCAAATCCGTAACATTCAAATCCATATGCTCGAATGTTAGATTCATATTTAAAGATACAAATGTCGACAACATTTGTATTTTATGAGTATCTGGGCGCATTTCGTACAAATCCCGTATTATCCTGTATGCACCCCGTTTTAATCTTGTATTTTAAGTGCAAGATACGTATAATTTTGTACAGATACGTATGTAACACATACGTATCTGTACATTCAAATAATTTGAACAAAATTTTTAGAAAATCCAATGTCTGTTCGAATGTCTAAATTCAAATGTTATTAAATTTGATTCAAATTCGAATATAAACATTCGTCGGATTTGAATCGGATTTTTGCATTTTTGGATATTTGTGTGCACCCCTACTATAATGGTGCAACGAGGAATCGAGCATGCAGGTAAGTTTTCCACCTGAAGGTTCCACATGTGAACTAAGGTAGGAAGCTAAATGAAGCCAGAGAAGGCACTTATCAGACCTTGGCCCTAACCCGTTTGCATCTGACGAACGAGTTTGAAACTTCCTTAATTGGGTGCATTAACTGGTTTATTTTCTAGTCTACAGCACTGAGGAACAGGCATGATCTCACCAAAGAGGAAGGCAAGATCACAGCTGCAACACAATCCTGTTGACAAATTCACTGGGTCCTTCTGGTCTTAGTCAGAAGTGCTATAAATCCTTTCTGTCAACGATACTAGAGCTTTCTTTGAAAAATCATGGTTTAAAAATAGCTGCATGCCTCCGCTGGAAACTATTATTTTCTTTGCTATGTAGGCTACATTTAAAATATAGAATAACCAAGAAAGAATAAAATTGAGGGGACAACCTTCGATGACTTATTCTGCGATATTTGAATATTCCAGAATGCAACATGGATATTCCAGAACACCCATTTTTATTCCAAAATATTCAAATATTCTTCCTCACCATAAGTAACTGACATCTAAGCGTATATCCATTCTCATATCTGCACTGGAAAGGCTTAATGTAACTACCTTTGCTCAAATTCTTGAAGAAAACTTTCCCATTAGTCAACAAGGCTGCTCAAATAGGAAGTGACTAACATAAATGGGGAGGGGCAGACAGATTGTGGTTTAGAACCAGCTAATACATGCCAGTATTATCACCAGAGAAGAAAGCGGACAGATGATGACATACTTTGTTTGAACAGCTGGATCATCATAGCTTACTGGACCAGAGAACTGGGATTAGAATAAAGTCCTACTTAATATGGAAGGTGTGCTTCTGGAGCATCCAGGATCTCTTCTTACATGGCATATTAAATTTATGTACATATATACTTTAGCACTAGGGATGTGCACGAATATTCATAATATTAGTTATTCATACAAATTCGTATGTTACAACATTTGTACAATAACATTCGTACAAATAAGAATGTTTTGGAACATATGAACGAATAGTTTGGACATTTGTTAAACTGGCTGCTCAAATAGGATATGTATACGAATGGATACATAGCCAACATGAATGGATATGTATCCAATACAAACAGACACGTAGCCAATATGAATGGATATGTATTCAATATGAATGGATACATATCTAATACCTACAGAGACATATCCAATACGAATGGATAAGTATCTGATATGAACATATACGTATCCGATACAAATGGCTATGTATCCAATATGAATGGATACGTATCCGTTTGTATGAGTTATTCGTATGAATTTGTACGAACACCTTCATATTGAATAGAATCTTACCACATTCGAAGAGGATCTATTCAAACTGATATGAATTGTCTAACATTCGATTCGTTACTAATCGTATGAAAAAAAACCATGCATATCCCTATTTAGCACATAATATAGGTTGAATCATTAGGAAGCTTGCGTGTGTGTGCGTGTGTGTGCGTGTGTACATAAAGGATTCCTTCTCTGTGAAACCAATTCGCTAAAACCTATTCTGAAGGGGAAAACTGCTACATACACAAGCAAAGGCATCCTTCTAAATAATTATGTTAAGCCTTGCATATTAAAGTAGCCCACACTTACATCCTGAAGCAACTGAATTTAACAACAGCTCGGTTAATTCATAGCTCCGTTGTAGGTATCCATACTTCTGCCACCACTAACTTACTTTTAGAGCAAAGGTGTATGAATTAAGAGAAAAAGCAGAACCAGTAAAGGAAGGGGACGTGACTGGAGCCATGATGGAAGTCGCAGAAATGGTAAAATAGGTGTGTGGCATCCTAACAAGGCTGAGCAGGGATGGACAAGCAGGGTTGCACCAGGAAGCCTAGATACTGATGGCTCAAATTGGGTTCTGGGCCACTTATACTGTCACCCTATCCTTCAGAAAGTGGCTGTAATGGAAGAAGATAAAACTGAAATGGATGTGAGAGAAAGAAGAAGAAAAGTTGGTTTTTCTACCCTGCTTTTCTCACCCATTTAAGGGGACTCAAAGTTGCTGACAAACCTTCTGCTCATCTCCCCACAACATTTGGAGGTAGGTGGGGCTGTGAGAGCTCAGAAGAGAGCTGTGACTATCCCAAGGTCACCCAGGTGGCTTCATGGAGGAGTACGGAATCAAACTAGGAAACTACTAGATTACACTCCAACACTCTAACCCAGTGATTCCCAAATGGTCCTGGTGGTCCCCCAGGGGTCCACGGGAGATTCAACGGCGGTCTATGTTGGTGTGGGAAAAAAATGGGGGTTCACAAGTTGTATGTGGGGGTCCATGAAATTTATCTGGTTTTGATAGTAAAGAACAAAAATGTTGGCTTGGCTTTACCTATCAATGTAGGCAGATATTATTTTAAGAAGGTCATCGACTGTTACTTGTAAAACTTTGCATATTCAATATTCAGTACAACGCCTGTTGAGACTTGCAAAGCACTGCCTGCCCACCCACAATGCTTTTTCAGAAGTGCAAAGGGACGAAATACTATTTTTCTTTTTCTTTTTGCCACTCCAAATTTAGGGTTGGAACTCAGCCGCGATGCAAATTTCCATCGTTAGATCTAACCTTCACATTTTTTGATGAGTTTTGGGAATATGGTAGAAATGTAGCAGTAGGGGGTCCACCGAAATCAGTAAAATTTTGAAAGTGGTCTACGAGAAAAAAAAGTTTGGGAACCTCTGCTCTAACCCCAAGACCAGACTTGTTCATGGAAGCCTTCTGTCTTCTGACAATGCGCTACAAGAGAGAAAAGGGCAAGTACCCCATCATGGTGGCAGTACATAAGGAGTCGCTGATACTCACCTAGCAGCCAGTCGACGAGCTTCTTCTGCCAGTACCGTCATATTGTTGGGGTCACTGGTTGATTCTGGTGGAGTAATAGACTGGGAAAGGAACCAAGGACACTTTCAGGAGCCACACATATTTAAATACAGCAAACATAAAAAAGAGCAACAAAAACTTGTATTTTAAGTTTTCCAGTGTATATTAAAACCATGTTTGAAATTGTACATGATGCGTAACACCCTCACACACCCTCACAGATGAACCATAGTGAAGAGGAAACTTAATACTGAATCACCCATGTGCAACTGCATTCACTCTTTGAGTGGCAACACTTCATGGCATGCTAAATACTTGACTCAGAGCAGGTGAATGCCCAAGAAATCTTTAAGTACTCTAACTCACTAATATTTTACAAAGGAGAAGAAAGAAAGAGAAGTGCGGCGTTCCTACGACAGATACAAAAACAACCCCCTCACCACATTGGCAACCGCCATTCTTGCTTTCTGCAACATATTGGAAGCAGACACAATCAGTTCTTTTGTGTCATCCACACGTGCTTGGGCTTGCTCAGCAAGGTTTTCAGTCTCATCTATGGAGTTTTGGATGTTCCTTAACCGACCAAGTTGACTGGACAGTGTTCTGTTGATCTCCTGCAGCCGGTCCATTAAGTCCTGGTCAACATCTGGAAAAGGAAAAGAATATAGGTAAATACAAGAAACACTTTAATCTTCTATGGATTTTTTGACAGTTGCTTTTACTAAAAGTCATGAATGGAAATATAAAGAAAGGAGCCTGATATTTCTTCAGACAACAACTGGCATTAAAGTATTTGCTAACATAAGGATATAAAGTTGAATGCAAGCCCTGAGGTATGTAGGAGTTTCTTGAAAGTACTTTCTAAATTCAAGGAGACCATGATTTTTAAACTTAATCTGTTAGTGCCTCTATCTATAATCTCTTGCTAACCTTTGTCTTCCCTTGTTCTAACCCTGTTTACCTGATTGCCAGAGTTTAGATTAAATGCTTCTTGAAGCAGGGCAATACATCTACAAATTAAGAGCTTGAACACTGCAGAGCAAATTTGTTCACAAGAAGAGTTGGCTTTTATATCTCACTTTTCTCACCCATTCAAGGGGGAAAAAGTCCTGTTCTCTCCCCAGAACAGACACCCTGTGAGGTAGGAGGGGCTGTGAGAGCTGTGACTAGCCCAAGGCCACCCAGCTGGCTTCATGGAGGAGTGTGGTGATTCCCAGGTAAGAGTCTGGCACCCTAACCACAAGACCAAACTCACTCACAAGGTTAAAGTTAAAAACAGAATCAGAAATCCTGGAAAAAAATACTTGTGATGCAAATCCTTTTGTTATTCCTAGGATCTGTGTAATGTGGGGGTGTTCATGAATGCAATTTTTGACATTCAATTCGAATTGAATATTGGAAAATCCAAATTCGTACGACTAAAGAAAAATGAATGTCTGGATATTTGAAGTAATACAAATACATTTGCATCTATTCGTTTGAATATTCGATATGCATCCAATGATCCGAATCTCGTACGCATTCCGTTTTCATCCCATACGTATTCGTACAGATATGTATGCGATGCGTACGTATCCATACGCATACGAATATCCAAATTATTTGTAATATTTTTATACATGCGAATACTAAAAAATGAATGTCTGGACATTTGATTTCTATATGAATGTCTGAATTCATCCGAATAACGAATATTTCGAATATTTCTGCAAATCCCTAGTGTAATGTCAGGAAAAATATTCCATTTCAGGCACATTAGATGAAATAACCTGGACTTTTGACCTTTATTTTGTTTAATGTGCCTGAAATGGAATACTTTCCTGACATTACACTAAAGATGTGCATGAATATTTGAAATATTTGTTATTCAGACGAGTTTGGATATCTGTATATGAATCGAATGCCCAGACCTTCGTTTTTTAGTATTCATACAAATAAAAATATTAAGCTTTTAGGAAAAAAGACTTCAACCAGGTTTCTAAAAGAGAACCTAGTTTCTGTTATCATTATTTGATATTACCAACAAAGGTTGTATCTCCTCTAAGTTGTATAACAAAGTATACAGTATAACACAACGTATACATTGGGAAGCAAGAACCTCCAGAAAGTGATACATCCTGCTACATTCACTTACCTTTGCTGTTTTCAGCATCCCTAAGTAAGTCCATGACATCTTTCTCTGCTTCTCTTAGTCTGTCTTCAAAAGCCTGGTCAGTTATAGTTTCATCCCCTGTTCCTATATTGGCAATAAGATTTTCCAGCTCTCTTAGCCTCTCCCGTTGTTCTGCAACCTAAATAAAAGGACGGGATAAAGAAAGGAATTTCTAGCAGCCATATGCAACCACTTAATAGATACAGTGGATTTTTACAGGAAAGAAAAAGAACGTTTGTCATCAAGAGGTTTTTGATCTAATAGCAAGCTGTCAATCAGGATCTTAACAAAATTCTTCTTTCCAAGTACTTATGCTTGTGATGAAAGGTTCTAGTGACATTTGGCAGCTTCTAGGTGCAAAACTGAAACAGTGGGAGATAATAACACAAAATAGGTAAAAATGTACATTATTTGGTATAACCCGTTTTTTTGTCAATACAGATCACACAAATGTATTCCTTGCAAATTCTGTTGTGACAAATTTAATCTTTGCCCCTACACTTTATGCAGAATGAATCATGGTTAGTTTTTGGGTTTCAAATGTTAAAAGTGCATATTTTATGAGGAATTATGCATTTAAATAAGGATTTTAGTGGAGAGTGAATACAGAACTGAAGCAACAGTGTAACAGTGAACTAAATCAAAAGCAAACAACACCTGTGTACTAGAAATAGGCAGATCCGTCCCTCCCCTGTACATTTGATTTTGCAGGAATCTCAATACCTTTTCCCCAATCCATTAACAACAGAGCCTATAGTGCCTCATTGCATATCACTGTAAAATAGGGATGTGCATGGAAAAAAATTCAAATTTGTTTTGCTATCAAATCGAGCATCTGAAAATTCAGTTCATCACAAAACTGTTAAATAAAAAAAACTGGATTTTAGCTTCCATATTTTGTGAACTTTTTGTGAACTTTTTCCCCATCAAAAAAAGTCTTTTATCACCAAAACCATAGGAAAATTTGAATATTCGATCAAAATGTTTGTTTTCAAAAGCAGTAGCTTTGTTTGCTTCAATTAAATTTATAGATATCAAAAAATGGGATTTTTGATTCAATGTAAATGACCAAAAATTCATAAAAATTCAATTGAAATTGTGAATTCGAATATCATTTTGCATATCCCTACTGTAAGAGTACCAGTACAAGTGAATAACTGTAAAATTACAAGTGTACAGAAGCTAAAAGCTAAACTGAAATCTTTCAAACAAATTTCTGAACTGGCATGAAGTGAACAGGTAAAAATATCTCACTCAACCTCACCTACGTGACAGCAAAATAAAAGAATACTTTTCTCTTGAGAGTTGAAAGTAGAGGCAACACTGTGCCATTGATTAAGGTCAGAAGCAGTGCTTGGACCAAGGTCACTCAGTGATCAAGCATGTATTTAAGCTCTTGTCTCCTGGGTCCTAGTTAACTAACGACAATTATAAATCTGTCTTTATAAAAATTTATACTCAACAGCCAGCCAAAAATAAGCAAAACAGAGTGTACAAAAAGAGCCTCAGGCCAGAAGTAATGTTGACATGTCAACTCTAAGAAGCAACTAGCTTCCTGTTGGCTTCCAACTTGATTTAACTACAGTTTGGTGCTACAATGTCTGCAATGTTAAATGGTTTCCAAAATACAAGAAGAGACCAGCTAGCAAAAAAACCAACCTTTGGAGAAAGAATTCATGGCTCACTGGCTCATGGTTGAACAAGACATGACCAAAACAAGCCATTACTTGGCATTACGTATAACTATGGTCACTCTACATCCAGAATCAGATCTGGAAATAACACCCATTACTTTTCCTTCATCTTCTTTAAGGCAACGTTCCCCCATTCCCTTCTCCTCCCAGGTGATTAAGGATCCTATGCATGCCAAAACCAACTTCCCTTTCAAACCACGATTTGCAAGCTTCCTTGAATTTGCATAAAAGAAAGTTTCTCTTCAAAAGAAATCTAACCTTATCTTTCACCAGACTGTAACAGGCAGGACACTCTTGACAGCCAGGCCAAGATCGATTATAGAAATAATTCTCCTCACATTGGTCACAGCGGTTCCCCACAAACCCTTCTTTGCACTCACAATGGCCATCTTCTTTGCACTGAAGAGTGCGAGATCCTTCAGGATCACAGTCACAAGCTGAAGAAGAACAAGGCATAAAAATAATCAGGGAGAAGACTGGGTCCTTACAAGCCCATGCCAGGATGAATCAAAGAACACTCTCTCACAGGATGCTCAAATTATGGTCCTCCACAGGCTACCGGACTATAGCTCCCATCATTCCTTGGCAGACTGGTTGATTCTGATGGGAGTGACAGATTAGAAGAATCTGGAGGGCTAGAGTTGCTCTGTCATACCATTTGGATTCCTAGATACCAAGATGGATTCCTAGAGTGCTAATCCCACCTTTATTGGTCTCTAAGGCACAAAAGCTCTTAGTACGTAATATGGTATGGTGTCAAAATATTGCATTTCAGACTGCATTTACAAAGACTGAACTCATATTACACATGACTCTCTAACATCAGGGGAATAACTTGTGAAAAATTCTCCTGCACATGTTCTTTATAAAAATTCCACTAATAACTTTCTAAAAAAATATTTTGTGATACATATAGAAAGGCATTATCAGTGAAGTAATTTCTACATCAAAGTCTATAAGAAAAGTACCTTTATTCAGACAAACCAAATTAAAAATAGTCTTTTAGATCATTTTTTAATCCATTCATGCAAGGCCATGTTTGCACACAGCACACATTTTTTGCTTGGTGCAGGTACATTCATCCTTCAGAGTGTATTTATCACTGTGGGATTCTCTGCATATTAGGATGATAAAACATAGGCTGTGATCAGACATAACAAAAGGCACACCTCAGAGGTGCCAGAGAGAGACTGTGTGTGGCCCTCATGTTCCTAACCCTTCTCGGTCCACCTTTTCTAGCACAGGATGTTCTGGAGAGGGGGAAGGGGCAGACTCATATGTGAATAATCCCACCTCAAGGACTTCTCAGAGGTGCCCTCAGAGGGTTTTTTTGGGGGGGGCTTTGTATTATCCTATCACAGCCTAAGTTTTTAAACTGATAACAAGTTTTAGAAAAGTATCCTAAGAAATGCTTCATCTCTTCTCTCTCTCTGGTATTCTTCTCAATTCCTCTTGCATTTATTTATTTATTTATTTATTTATTTATTTATTTATTTATT
>MTQE01001134.1:10439491-10452548 GCA_014337955.1 Aspidoscelis marmoratus | reverse complement strand
CCCTGTGAGGTAGAAGGGGCTGTGAGAGCTCAGAAGAGAGCTGTGACTAGAGCTGAAGACTAGCTGGGTTCATGGGGATAGATGGAATCAAACCCAATATTCCCAGATAAGAGCCTGGCTTTTTAATCACTAGACCACAAAGGATGTTCTCTTACTGTGCTGGTTTTTGACCTAAATAAACTGTCTGTTTACCTGCTAAACAGTGACATTTTTAAGACACACACAATTGCTATATGAATGTTTACTTTTCCAAGCAGCAGATGACCCAAAATACCTTTAACAGAACTAGTGATGACTGAGCAGCAAAAAAGGAAGCCATGATCGCCCATTTTGTCCAGATTTCACTTTCCTCAACTGTCTGAACATCCCTGATTTGCGAAACTGAGTAGTCCTAAATTAGGTCTCAATCCAGCTAGATACCTTCTTAACTTCACATTACCAACACTAAGAAGAATTTCCCAAACTTGCTTTGAGGTACTGCTCTCTTCTGCTCTACAAGTCAGATATGCCAAGACCCCAAGTGTAAATCCAGCTTGTCCATGAAAAAACCAAGCATGAGAATCTGTGGTCCATGTTATTTTATACTGTTCCTTTTATCAAGATCTGAGATCCAAACCAATTTTTCCCCTCTGTGGAACCAGTGTTTTGACTTGTTCAAAAATATAAGAATTATTAACTAAACCTGCAAAACCGTTGATCTAACAGCCTGCCAAGGTGACCTCCAAATTAAAACTCCAGATTGGTTCATCTGTGAACTAGATGAGCGTGGCTTGGAACATCTCTAGCTTTGACAAGATGACCATATTACCTCTCACAGTTGAAGCCTTCAACATTGTTCTTGCATGTACACCGCCCTGTTTCCACATTGCACTCATCTGTACTGCCTGCAGGGTCACAAGAACACCGCCTGGAAAAAACACAGAAGATCCCAGTCAGAACAATATTGTACATTCTCTCTTGGGGACTATAACCTAGTGGTTCTCAACCTGTGGGTCGCGACCCCTTTGGGGGTCAATCTACTCTTTCACAGGGGTCATTATGAAGTAGCAACAAAAATAATTTTATGGTTGGGGGTTAGGGTTAGGTTGGGGGTCACCACAACATAAGGAACTGTATTAAAGGGTTGCAGTATTATGAAGGTTGAGAACCACTGCTCACCCTAGGTAGTGTTCAGAGCAAAATGGGTGCTTCAGAGAGGCAGGGCGTGGGCTCTTATGTTCCCAAACCTTCTGTAATCCACCTTTTCTAGCACAGAATATTCAGGAGAGCAAGGGGCAAGGCTGGCTGGTGTACGAACAATCCCACCTCTAAGCTGCCTCCGAGATGCTTTTTTGTCGTGTCAGATCACAGCTCTGCTGACCAGATTCACTTACCTGCAACCAGCCTCTGTGAGTGAGTGAAAGCCAGGCTGGCACCGGTCACATTTGTCACCCATCACACCCAGCTTACAACTGCATCGCCCATAGTTGTCGCACTGTGTGCTGAGTGAGCCTATGGAAACAAAGAGACTAATATGTCACTGAATAGCAAGAAGCCAGTGTCCTCAACCCCAAACTGTGCCCTAGAAAGTGACAAGAACTGAAAGTAGGAAGAGATCATGTTAACCATCTAATATTTCTGATTAAAAGCAATTGTTTCAATATCAGTTAACACAAAGGAAACTGTTTTGTCTATTTCAGCATTTGTATGAAACTTATTGACCACAAAGTACTCCCTGAACAAATTATAGATTTTTTTTTTAAAAAATGAAATTCATAATAATCAGTGTGTAATTTGCAACAAAGTGTTAACAGCCTCAAAATTTCCAACTTGGTTGCTCAAAACGCCGTTCTTCCAATTGGGTTTCTCATGTAAAGAGTGATTTTCAGTAGTTGAATGAATTTTATTTGTACAGTCACAGACCAGAATCAGCGAATGCTAAAAAGTACAAAAATTTACAGAAAGTTATTTAAAATCACAATGTGCAGATAAAATCAAGTGAAAATCAAGTGAGTCTACATACTCAGAAGATAGTGCATAAAACAGGTAAAGCGGCTCACTATAAGAGACCATAAAACAACACAATGATTTATGTTCTAATGATCCAATGAACTCATTAGAAATCAGCCAATGTGATTTTCTGTATTCTTTCCACACATTCTGTCTCTCCGAGTTGAAGTGTACCTATGATGAAAATTACAGGCCTCTCTCATCTTTTTAAGTGGGAGAACTTGAACAATTGGTGGCTGACTAAATACTTTTTTGTCACACAAGAATTTTTTTTTTCAGAATATCTCTAATCAAGGTTGCTTGGTTGCAGGGTTTTATTTTTTTTATTTCTCCCTTATTTTTATAACTATGGCTAGGAATTTTGCAGCAGCTAGGGCAGTGATGGCCAACCTATGACACGCGTGTCACCGGTGACACGCCAAGCCCTTTTGGGTGACACACCTGGTCACCCTGGCACCTGGGCATGTAGTGCTTGCTTGTTCTTGAAGTGTATGAAATACCAACTTTCAATTGAAGATTTAGCAAACAAAATTCAGCAACAAAAGTCACTAATGTAAGGAATTATTTGTTATTGCTTTTAATAAAATGCATATATCAAAAATATAACGTTTTTACTAGAGCTACAAATATCACAAAATTATGGATATTTCTAGATGTGACACAGCACCTGAGTTAAGCTAGGTTTTCTTGCAAATTTTGACACACCGAGCTCAAAAGGTTCGCCATCACTGAGCTAGGGTCATGTCAGGACTGGTATCACTTAAAAATAACTTGATGTATTCTAAATTTGATCTTCCTGGATATAGGCTCAGCTTGGGATTTATTAATTCGTGCCGAGCAGTGTTACAGAGATTACAGAGCAGAAGAACATGTTCTACTGCTTCTATGTCACTTTTCAGTAGTTTTGTTCTTATTGGGTACCACTGAATTGCGGCTGATTCCTGGTTGCCTACACGTGCTACTCCTTGACGCAAGTTTTCCTGGCAAAGAAACAGAAGTGTTGAGTAGGGATACGCACAAATCTATGCATCATTTGATATTGAACAAATTTGGACATCTGTATATGAATCTAATGCTACAACATTCGTACATTGACATTCATATCGGTATGAATGTTTCAGAACATTCGTATGAACACTTCGAAACATTTGTGAACCTGAAGAGGTGGGAAAGCGGCTGCGCCAGTCGCATCAGCAATGGATCCAGAGTGCATTCGACATGGATTGAGACCCGATTCAAAGTGGATTCAGGGCAGATTTGATGCTTTCAGAGCAGATATGCTACAGGATACGTATCGGATACATATGGATACATATTGGATATGCATGCATTCCTATCAGTTATTCGTAGAAATTCATACAAATATGTTAATATCAAATAGAATTCTATCATGAATATGAACGAATACAAATTTCATTTGCTCTAACAATGAGCTACAGTACATTGCACACTACTGTACAATAGTGTCCAATGTTATAAATACTGAAATGATTTAGCAGCATCGTCTCTGTAGCCATGGTTGTCAGAGGCTTTTTCCTCATTCCCTATTAATTCTATTTAATATTTGACCAGAAGACGATGCTATTCCCCATTCCTTACACTGCTACGGAGAGAAGTTTCCTTAGTTTGACCCTAACATTACTGACTGCCATTTAATGCATTTTGCAGGTCACATGGGTTTTTTCAGAGGACTACTGCAAAACCATTGCGTCTACTTCCTCACCAATCTTAGTTTCATAAACTAAAGGATTGCATAGCTGATTTTTGCCTTTCAAACCCAACATGCTTTCAGATCATAAACAGAGAGGCAGTCTCTAATGCATCTACACTCCATTAAAGAATTAGTCAGTATTAGTTGGAGGACCATTCTGATAGTCTAATGAAGAAAACTTACCAGCCCTTAAACTTAAAACTCAGTTCACATCTACCCACTGGCAGAACCACAAGTGGACCAGCTACAGCCAGGAAAGTCAATTAGCCGTAAAACACAACTGTTACTTTCACAGGGAGGATGTATTTGAATCAGACATTTTGCTTTTCGTGTATGGGAAGTATCAGTAGTTTAAACATATAAGTAAACTAAAATACCAAGTTGTCTTTAATAAAGCAAAGGATTACTTCATCTTTCACGCGAGAAAAAGTTTCTCACTGAACAAAGACCAAAGGTTAAAGGAGGATTAAAAGCAAAGCAGAATCATTTAGCAACAAAGGCTCTCAAAAATACTTTACAGCGTACAGTCAACATTCTTCTGTCTAGCCTGCAACTATTTAGAAACAATTGCTTAGACAAAAATATCACGTTAAATCAACACTTTAAATACACAATGGCTGGCTGCGTGTCATGAAATATGCTGCAGTGTTTTAATTTTCCATCTCAAGCTTTCTAAATTTGTTCTCCAATACCTGAGTAGCCATGGTGGCAATTCTTCCTGACACTTATGCATGGAACAAAGGCAAAATAAGTCCCCTGCTACAGAAGTCCATTACTGCAGCTGAATTTAGTGCCCAGGTCCTTGATGGGGTTCTAATTCCCTGGAAGGTACAGGGGCAAAATTTGGGGGTGCTCTTGGGACTCTGGGCTGGTGCTTGAAGCTCAGGTGGAGGCCACGGCCAAGACTGCCTATCCTCAACTACAGCTGTTGTGTCAGTTGAAGCCCTTTTTGGACCAATCATGACTTGGCCACAGTTAACCATGCCCTGGTAACCTCCAGATTGGACTACTGTAATGTGCGCTACATGGGGCTGCCCTTGAAGATGGTTCAGAAGCTGCAGCTGGTTGCGAGACTGCTGACCGGAACACCTGGCTGGATGCACATCACACTGGTCTTAGAAGAGTTGCACTGGATGCCAATTCAGTACTGAGCCCAATTCAAGGTGTTAACTTTGACTAATAAGGCCCTACATGACTTGGGTCAAAAATATCTAAAGCAGGAGCCCCGAACCTTTTTTGCACCATTTTCCATGGTGTGGTGGGGGCATGGCATGGTGGGGGCAGGGTAGGGCAGCTTGTTGTGGCAGTGCCGCGGACTTGCAAATAAACCCCTACGGCCCAGTGCCAGTGTGCAGACCGGTGGCTGGTGACCCCGATCTAAAGGGATGCCTTCTCCCATATCAACCTGCCTTAAGATCTGGAGGAGATGCCCACTGGGTTGTCCCACCACCTTCAGTAGTAAAAGGGGTGGGCACCTGGGAGAGGGCCTTCTCAGTGATGATCCCCAAGATATGGAATAGCCTCCCCATTGAGGTGTGTCAAGGCCCTTCATTGTATATGTTTAGGAGGGCAGTGAAGATGCACCTCTTTGTCCTGGCCTAGGGCAGGATAGAAATGCATATGATAGATAGGTAGATAGGTAGGTAGATAGATAGGTAGATTGGATGGATGGATGGATGGAACATATATGACAGATATAGTTGTGGCACTGGAGAATCTTAATGAGAGCATAGGTGAGGGCTTATATGTTTGGGTATCATTTAAGTATATTTTGTCTCCCTATTCACAATACTCAAAATTAAATGTATATATTATAGTTCCATTTGCACCCAATACTAAGCCATGAATTCTCTAATCAACCTTTCTACATATATTCTTATTCCCTGTTAGGATCGGTCACAATCAGACTCATCATCATGTATGAACTAATGAGTTATATTAGTGCCTAGGTCGGTGATGGCCAACCTATGACACGCGTGTCACAGGTGACACACCAAGCCCTTTTGGGTGACACACATGGTCATCCTGGCACCTGGATGTTAGTGCTTGCTTGTTCTTAAGTGTACGAAATGCCAACTTTCAACTGAATATTAGCAAATGAAATTCAGCAACAAAAGTCACTAATGTAAAGAATTATTTGTTTTTGCTTTTAATAAAATACATATATCAAAAATATAACGTTTTTACTAGAGCTACAAATATCACAAAATTATGGATGTTTCTAGATGTGACACAGCACCCGAGTTAAGCTAGGTTTCCTTGCAAATTTTGACACACCGAGCTCAAAAGGTTTGCCATCACTGGCCTAGGCCCTGTTTATAGTTGATGCGGTAAGTGGCTGAAGTTCAGTTGTAGCGCAACAGCTTGGAATGCAGAGGACCGCAGGCAGGATGCCCAGAGGAAGGCAAACTACTTCTGTTACCTGCTAAGAAAAATGCATGGATGCAAGAGTTGATCCAAATCAGTGGTACCAAAGGACAAGCAAAGTGACGATACAACAGATGTAGAGGATGCAGCAGCAGAAGTGCCCTCAGCTGTCCTTTGAAGCATTTAGGATTACTTAGGGCAGCAAGACGTTTCAGTACTCACACTGGATGAAGGTGCACGCTGTATTTGCAACAGTAAATTAAAATCAAGAAGAGAGTCTCTGCCTCTAAACACCAGGTGGGCCAACTCCACTAATAGAGATTCCATAAAGGTCACAGCAACCAATCAGCAATCTTCTAAATACGGATGTGCACAAATATTTGCCACATTCGCAATTCATCCGAATTTGGACATTCGTGTTCAAATCGAATGCCGGTATATTCGAAGACTGACATTTGAATTACAATAGAATGTTTCTATACATTCGTACAAAGCTTCGTTACATTAATGAACCCGGGGAGGTGGGAAAGCGGCTGCACCAGTCACATCTGCAATGGATCCAGAGTGGACTCAAAGCAGGTTCAGAGTGGGTTCAAAGTGGATTGAGGGCGCATTTGATGCATTCAGAGCAGATATGCAAGGGATTCGTAGGGAATTCAAATAGGATTCATATCTGCCAGATTCAAAGGGGATTTATTCGAATGAACATGAATTTTTTGCATTAGATTCAGTATGAACTGAACACCAAGAAAACATTTGTGCACATCACTACTTCTAAATAGCCCATGCATTTAATTACTCAGGTTTCACATGACAAATATTATTATCTGACAGTCTCACACCGGGGGTTCCTTCCCCCTGGCATAATGATACACTGCTGTTTAAAAGCTAAAGGTACTGAGATTCAGTGCCTCTGCTACTCACCGATAGGGTTGCAGTTACATGGAAGACAATCTTCCTCACTTCCAAGGCGGTAGAAGTTTTCCCGACATCTTTCACAGTTTGGCCCACCAGTGTTGCCAAAGCAGCCAGTGCAATGGCCACCATGGCCCGTGGAACGGTACAACTCAGGATCAAAGTAGCACTCCTGCGACCGGCCATTACAGTTACAAGCTGTAGGTGAGGGACAAGCAAATGTTGAACAAGTGATTCAAGAGCATTTTCCATAAATCTTTTGCCATCTGCCGTCTCTCCATTAAAAGCAATTCTAACGTTAAACCCTATTAAGACTATAAAATGTCGTAAGAATGAAATCTGAATCCAAACGCGTACACTGAGACCAGGTTCAAATAACCCCAAAAGCAGTGGATTGGTGGGATCCAAATGAACAGACGGATTTTTAAGCAACCATTTATACCTGTTTAGAGAAAGAGGGGATTTTCTTAAGATTTTTGTCTTTCATCCATCCAAGAACCTCATGGCAGGGTACTTTTAATTTTCAACCTATTCTCCACACGTTCTCCTTGTTGGGCAAGTTTCTACATAGACTTAGCAGCTCAGATACTCAAAGGAAGAATGCCTGTAAGTTTCTCAGGTTTGTAAAGAAGAGTGCTGAACAGCCCTTGGTCTCAGGCTATGGCTGTTTGGGCACTAGGAACAAAGACCCCTTAGGAACCCGATAGGTACTCAATTGGTACAGATCAGCCATGCACTGTCCACACACAAGACCCCTTAAGGACTCCACTTGTATGCACAAGCACCAGCAAAATCTGGATTTAATGAGGTCTTCAAGCCCTTAAATCCAGACCCCTTTAATGGTATCTCCAATCCGGTCTTCTGCCATGAAGACTGGATCAGAGGATGTATGTCCGCACATCTACCAGGGCAAAGGGGTCAAGGGGCAGGCTTAGAGGGCACCATTTGCAGCAGGGTGGCTCTGGCTCCACCCCTCAACACAAACGTCCTTCATAGCTGTCTACAAAGCTGAGCACGAGCTTCGTGGCAGCTGTGTAGGCAGCTACAAAGCTATGTCTCTCTGCCACACCCACTGGAACGGGAAGTGACCCGATTGACAGCTACGTGGGCCGATCATGCCATGCCACCAACTGACCTTCGTGCTTGGGCATAGTCGGGCCTAATCGGAGCCTCAGGATGGGTGCTACGGCGTCTGCACGGCAGCTCTGTGTAACACCCGTTGCCACCGTGTGCTAGACGGCCCGTGAAGATGTACAGGGCCCTCATCAAGATGCGGATCTTCAAGGACCGGATTCAATGAGGACCGGATTCCAAAGATCCAGATCTTCCAAATCTGGTTTAATAAAGGTAAGTGCCAAAGCAGCCTTTGTCCAGACATAACAAAAGGGGTGACTCAGAGGCACTTCAGGAAACAGCACGTGGCCCTCACGCTCCCAAGCCTTTTTTAATCCACCTTTTTTGGCACTGAATGTTCATGAGAGGGGGAAGGGACAGACTAGCTTGTAAACGATCCCACTTAAAAATCTCCTGTAAATCACTTTAAAGATGCTTTCTTGGGCTGTGTCTATTCACAGCCTCAGTATCACATGGGAGCTATGCAGGGACACAAAGGAGAAGCTTGGACTGAGCTTCTGACCCATCAGGAGCTAAACTAAAGCCTATATATCTGCCTACACTTCTGACGCGCGACCGACGCAAGCTTCTAACATTCCAAAGCAGGAGAGCTCTTTGTTTACTATAGGACCCAGCAGAAAGGCACAGTTCCATCTTTTAGACCCGACGTGCCTCGCTGGAATAGAAAATTGCTCTATAAGTGGAACCAATTAGCAATTGTCCATGCGTTTGTCTTTTCCCAAAGCACAGGGCTGTGATATGTCGCTCAGTATTGCTAAACGTTGCACCCGTCTGTCCTCCCAGCTGTGCTACCCTTCCCACAGCCCTCCCACACAGTTATGTTGCCTTCTGGCATGCAAACTGCAAGGAAGGATAATGGTGAGACCAGCCTGCCCCAGCTGCATCCTGTGTGAGAAAAATAAAGATTCTGGTTTCCTTAGCACAGACAGTCCTAATTGCTAATGTCTAGGATGCAAAGTAGAACACGCATGATCAGACATCAGTTTCATCAGGCGTCCAATTCAAGGACAGCTTGGAACACTCAGTGTAGACAGGATAGAAGCTGAGATAAAGTCTGAAGATGCCCTGTCTCCCTCTTGAGGATGTAATAGGGTGATTCTCAAGCAACATGCTAGGGACCAGCATGGAACAGCGTGAAGAAATTATGCCCCGAAGAAGCACTAAATCATATCCTGCCAACACACAATAGCACCTTCAGGAAAAGGAAAATACAAACTCTGTGCTAGAATTGTCAAGCACAAGGGAAGGCCAGAAGCGCCACCACTGTTTGGAAAGTACAGTCCACCTCATATTGTTTGGGGAAAAAAACACCCAAAAAATATTGAAAGCCTTGATTTACAGTTTTAAGCATATGTCCTTCCCATTTGTCTCAGATCCTATGCCTACGTGTCAGGCTGTGATCAGACACAGCAAGAAAATCTCTGAGGTGCCTCTGAGATTAGAGAAGGCCTTGAAAAGGGGTTGTTCACTCACCAGTTTGCTTCCCCCCCTTTCCTGAACAATCTCCGCTAGAAAAGGTGGATTAGAGAAGGTCTATGTCATCAGACATAGCAAAAAAGGGTCACTCAGCTTTGAGGTAGGAATCTTCACATACCATGCCCCTTCCTCAAACATTATGTGCTAGAAAAGATGGATTAGAGAAGGAACATAGAGGGCCATGCGCTGTCTCTCTGAGAACTTCTCTCAACTGTGAGTAACAGAGGGAAAAAAAAGACCTACATCAAGCATCAGAAAAGACTGTGAAGAACTTCCTATCTTAGCAACAATGTGTTCCTTCAAACTGGCATTTAGTGAATCGGCTGAGAATCCTCATCTAAGTTTCAGGTAAGTTTATGCTGCTGGATAACAGAAAAAAGTGGACTCAAACAAATGTCGTCCTGCTGAGATGGGAGGGTGCTATTTTAGTCATGTTTTTAATTTTAAGAACAGTCCTAGTAGTTTCATTGTTGTTTCATATTTTTTAGAATATTATGGCCAGCTCTGGGGTAATTTGGTGAAGGGCAGAATATAAATGTATACAAATACATACAGTACATACAGTACATACATATATGGCCAGCTCTGGGATCATTTGGTGAAGGGCAGAATATAAATGTACACAAAGACACACAGTACATACATAAATGTTCACTAGATACTATGTCTGCTATTATGAGCACTTAATTACACGCCCCAGGTATTCTGTGAGTACTTCAGGGAATGGATTATGTCATTCTGTCAGAAAGGTGGTTATTCTGCTGACACATGAAGGAGGTTCTACCCCAATATTATCCCAGATGTTGTAAAGCCCTTGAGTATCAGAGCTGATTTCATTCAGAAATGTATAAACTAGAGTCTTTTGGGGCTCCAAAGTCAACCAATGACTACAGATTTTGCCCCCATTGTTAGGCTAAGAGTAACCTGGAGATCATAATAGCTTGGTAATTATTTCTTTAGGGATGTGAATGAATATTCGTAATATTCGAAATTCAGCCCAATTCAATCATTTGTATCAAATGTTAGCACATTTGAAGACTGACGTTCAAATTTGAATCAAATGTTTTGATACATTCGTATGAAGCTTCGTATGGGATTTGTATGCTATTTGTATGGGATTGAACATTCATACTGAATACGAATCCTACCACATTCGAAGGGGATCTATTCAAATGAAAATGGGTGGGCGCCTGGGAGAGGGCCTTCTCAGTGGTGGTCCCCAGGCTATGGAATAACATCCCTCTTGAGATGCGTCAGGCTCCCCACTGTATATGTTCAGGAAGGCAGTGAAGGCATACCTCTTTGCCCTGGCCTTTGGCTAAATGGAGATACCCTTTCCCTTCCCATCTGTAGCCATTAGTACTTATTTGCAGACACTATTGTTTTAATATAGATTGTTTATTGTTTTAATGTATTGGATTTTAAATGTTGTTACATGCCCTGAGACCTTCAGGTATAGGGCGGGACAGAAATATGAATGAATGAATGTTTTCTTGCATTTGATTCAATACGAATCATATATTTAAAAAATTGTGCATATCCCTACATTTCTTTTATTTTGCACTTTTCTTTTTTCCAATACTTTACCGCCAGAAAGAAAATCAGGAAATCCAAATTACTGTCCACTCATATAGGGTGTTTTTCCACTAGCACTAGAGTACCCATTAAGGACCCATTAAGGACCCTTAATGGGTACTCTAGTGCTAAGTGGAAAAACACCCTTAAACAACCTCAAAATACTATTATAAGGGCCTTTAAATTCTTTAGAAAATATTATGGTTGGAATTGTGTATGTTTCATAGGTTTAATATCAGCTCAGAAAAAAACTCAACATGAATTAGCCTTCAGGGTCTTAAGCTTTTATAAACAAAAGGCCTTCTGGCACTAATAACTCAAAGATTATGACTGAAATGTGGACTTAACACGTAATGAGGATGTGCAAATCAAAAGACGTGTGGAGCAACATTTTAAACAATAAGGGCAAGATTGATAAACCCCTGGCCCATCTTGAGAGCTATCAGAAACAGAGTTCATGCCAATTAAAGGTAGCATATTTCAAAAAGATGCACAATATTTATTTATTTTTTATTTATATTTATATCCCGCCCTATACCCATAGGTCTCAGGGCGAGTTACAAATCTTAAAACAGCTTAAAACTGTGACATCAATAAAAAACACTTTTTAAAAATCCAGCATATTTAAAAACAAATACCCGTATATTCTGGCGTATAAGACGACTGGGCGTATAAGAAGACCCCCAACTTTTCCAGTTAAAATAAAGAGTTTGGGATATACTCGCCATATAAGAAGATGACACCGGCGTATAAGACGACCCCCGGTTTTTTAGAAGATTTTCCTGGGTTAAAAAGTAGTCTTATACGCCAGAACATACTGTACTAAATACTAATATGTGCAGTGGCGGGAAAAAATGGTCGTAGCCAAAGGCCAGGGCAAAGAGGTACATCTTCACCGCCTTCCTAAATGTATATGAATGTATACAGACAAGTTGTTTATTGCAGAACAAAGCATCCCAGCTGTACATAGCTGAACTCAGGCTACTATAAAAAAAACCTAACAACCTGAACCAGAAATGCACTTTCCCTCTTTAGATTGGATCTGCCAACAATAACTGTAGATAAGAAACCAGTAGCAGATCATGTGGTCTGGATTTCAAATACCAGTAGAAGAATTATGCAACTCACTGCAGCCCCAAAAGTCTCTATCATAGCATGTGCCAAGTTATAACATGAAACAAAGGCACCAGAAGCAGGGTTAAAAATATGTCCAGTGCCTGCATTAATAAAAGATGACAAGGACAGGAAACTATCAGAGCTTGCCAGAAGGAAAAAGGAAGAGAAGATCCTTAAAATTGGCTACCACCTACTTGACAGTAGGAGGTGGTGAAATAATTGGCAGAGGAGTTTGGTTTCTTAGACAAAGCCAGATTATTTAAGAACAGCCCCAACACATACTTACGCAAACATTCACTGGCACTCTCTGATGTTGCTCTTCGCCAAGGTCGATCATTGTAAAAGGGGAGGCACTTTTCACAGTCAATACCAAAGGTGTTGTGTTTGCAATTGCAAGAGAGCTTTCCATACTCATTTTTCACACACTCACTTGCATGACCATTACATTTACACCTAAAAAAACAAGCAGAGGATTCAGAAGAAAAGGTACAACTTGTGTCCTACACCACCCACGTAACCACAGAATGATTCACAGTAGAGGGTCTCCTGGGGGAATCTAGCTGTCCCAGGTCCCACCCCTGCAAAAGACTATGGTACTTTATCCAGATGTCAAGAATGTGGTTTATAAGAAGCTGTTTTTTAAAAGAAAAAGTCTACAGAGCTTCAATATTGCTTACAGAAATCATAATTTTCACACTTTTAATGAGAAACCTATATTGAAGATACAGTTATCCATGCTCTGGTAACCTCTAGATTGGACTACTGTAACACACT
>MTQE01001134.1:10422050-10437340 GCA_014337955.1 Aspidoscelis marmoratus | reverse complement strand
AAATGATTTTTCTTTTTTAGTTTGTGGCAAAATTTTAATAAGTAAAATTAAGTAAAATTATTTTTTTAAAAAGATACGAATGTCAACAACATTTGTATGTGTCTGTACACATCCCAATTTTATCCCGTATGCATCCTGTTTTTGTCCCATACATAGCCACAGAAATGCGTACGGACATGTATAAGATGCGTACGGATATGTATGTAATGCATATGGATACGTACACATACAAACGTCCAAATAATCCTTATAAATGATTTGAAACATTCAAAATTTGTTCAAATTTTAAAATACAAATTTGAATGTACATATTCGAACAAATTCGAACGAATTTTGAACGTCACAAATATCTGCGCACAACCCTAGTACAGATAGCTCTGTATGATTATTCTCTGGTGGCCTGTGGTATGCTGTGGCAGTGTGCATGTGAAACTGTGCATGAACATAGAGTACAGCAATCCAGAGTTCAACAGTGATCAGATAAACAGCAGTTTATAGACTTAAATGTTCATTAATGGGTGGTTTTTGTTGCCACCAGTTCAAAATGAGCAATAAAGCACTGAATTGCTACAAGTAAACAGTGCAATAGAAACTTGTCCAAAATCCAATGAACACTATTTAGCTTATAAAGAGATTATTTAAACTTGCTACTTACCGGCCACCCACAGCAAAATCAGAAATTGCATAATAATAGGACTTGAGAACTTTGGGGTCATTAAAAACTTCATCTCCAAAAGTATTCAGCCGATTGAGGCTCACCCTGATATCAGTAGCAGTCACCCATTCCTAAAAAGGGAAAACAGAATTGAAAAGACATAACCCAAGCAAATTAGGAACAAACAAGACTTAAGCAAAAATCAGGAAGGTTCATACTAATGTCATTGCTTTTTGAGTTGAACAAGCAATTAAAGAAAGTTAAGCACAGGGAACTAACAGTAGAAAATGCTTAAAAAGAGTGTTGAATGTGAGAATTCGTCTCTTTGAAATACTGCATTCACCCTATTTCAACTAGTCACATGGCAGGAGTCTCTGGCACATAATATTTTAATCTCTAAATGTTATAATAGAAGAATATAGTCCTGTGCAACTGAAC
This sequence comes from Aspidoscelis marmoratus, assembly GCA_014337955.1. Classification (NCBI taxonomy): domain Eukaryota; kingdom Metazoa; phylum Chordata; class Lepidosauria; order Squamata; family Teiidae; genus Aspidoscelis; species Aspidoscelis marmoratus. The sequence goes on along the minus strand of MTQE01001134.1, from coordinate 10,436,247 downwards.
AGTGACCAAGTAAATGCTAAACTATCCTCTTGAAATTACCATATATTCTGCTGTATAAGATGACTGGGCGTATGAGACAACCCCCAACTTTGCCAGTTAAAATACAGAGTTTGGGATATACCCGCCGCATAAGAAGACAACACCTGGTTTATAAGACGACCCCTGACTTTTGAGAAGATCTTCCCGGGTTAAAAAGTAGTCTTATACACCAGAATATACTGTATGTTTTAATTACTTGAAGAAGATGAAGAAGTTGGCTTTTCTACCCTGCTTTTCTCACCCATTTAAGGGTACTCAAAGCAGCCAACAAAGCTTTCTGTTCTTCTCCCCAAAAGAGAACATGGGGCTGTGGGAGCTCAGAAGAGAGCTGTGAGTAGCCCAAGGTCGGCCAGCAGGTTTTGTGGAGGAATGTGGAATCAAATTCAGTATTCCCAGGTAAGAGTCCGGCTCCTTAACCACTAGACCAAATCGCTTATTCGACTAGGTTATGTTTTATGGTCTAGAACAGTGGTTCTCAACCTTCCTAATGCCGCGACCCCTTAATGGAGTTCCTCATGTTGTGGAGACCCCCAACCATGGGGGTGCAGCAGCTGGGAGGTGGGAGGGAAGGGAGGTGGGAGACTCGTTGCGACCCCTCTGAAAGGGTAGTTCAACCCCCAAAGGGGTCCCGACCCCAGGTTGAGAACCACTGGTCTAGAAGCTGTGACAACTTTGTAACAACAGATGACTCTCTGAATACTTAAGGTAACATCTAGAGCTTAAATGGATCATAAGTCAGATTATAGCAATCTTTACTTCATATTAACAGACTCTGAACTGTGGAGTCTTTAGATTGTGGCATAAAGGTTTTCAGAACGCATCCAGGTTCGGAATATTTAGTTCACAGCAAAATACTATCATTGGATATATAACAAGCTTTTGTTTTTGATGGTACAATGTAGCGTCCTTTGGTGAAACTTGGTAAACTCTGACTTACTTTCCCTAGTACAGCTCTGGCTTTGGCCAGGGTGGGAGGAGGAACCACAGAATCACACTAGTAGACTACAACATGAGGACTAAAAAGAAGCCCTGCCAGATTAGGCCACAGCCCATCTAGTCCAGAATCCTTTCTCACACAGTGATACACTTATGGTGCCTCCAGAACTGTGGTATGCCATGATGCTCCTTCGCAGCAGTTTCCAGACTGCCAGATGGGGGCATCAGAAGTTGTAGCACCCCTTCACAGTGGCTTCCATGCCCCAGATGGGACTCTCCATCACCCACAGTAGTGGCAGAGCATTCTAAGATAAGAGCGAAGTGAAAAGATGTTGTTAAATCAGCACCTTTTGACTTCGCTAGAATGTTTCGCCACCGATGTGGTTTCAGAACAGCTGCGCATGGGTGGTGCAGCATACTACATAACTGGAGGCACTGGGGGATACTGGACATTCTGATGCACAGTTGGTGCGTGGGCTTCATAGCAGTGGCGCATTATGCCATCGCTACTGCGGATTTACCTGCTGTGGAATGATCAACAATTGCTCCGCAGTATCAGGTAAATGGTGAGATGCAGCCAACAAGAGCTGAACCTGCAGCTCAGCTCCCATTGTCTACCCAATCCCATGTGACACACGCCTCACCACGCGTGCCACGGAAGTCTGACAGCGGCCGAGGAGGAAGCTGCAGACTTCCGTTTAGAGTGGGGACAATGAGTCGTCACTCCACAGCCAGGTAGGCTGCGGATTTTTATATAACTGTGGATTTTTATCCGCTAGTCCGGAAGGAACCTTAATTTGCCTCATCTACAAAGTGAATGACACACAGGTAGGCAGAGCCTCCTCTGTGCAGCTATACTGTGTGTAATAAAATGACTCTTTAGATATTATACTCTCCCCCCATCCCAGTTGCAGTCACTATTAATGCAATGTGCTGTTTTAAATTTGTTGAATTTTTTAAAGTGTTTTTAATCTGTATCTTGTTTTTAATCTGCTGGTTAATGCATTGTTACCCACCCAGAGACCTTCAGGTATGGGGTGGGATAGAAATGTAAACAAACAAACAAATAAATAAAAATAACAGGAGACAGCTGCAACTTATACAACATATCTTAATCCTGAGAAGTTTCTTCACCGCCAGGGGGATTTCTAAACCAGAAGAAAAGCAACATATGCATGCACACATACGCACACACCATATAGCACATAAACGAAAAGGAAATTTGGTAGGCGAGGTTTATTTTAGTGAACAGTGAACAGCCCACAGTGAACAGGGTTTATTGAACTGTGTTCAAATACTGCATGAGAAATTAAGTTTGGTCTAGTGAAATTAAGAAATTAAGAAATTAAGAAATTAAGACCATAAAATCCAACTGATCTACTCAGTTTTAACTCAGTTATCTGCTTTTGCAGCCTTTGTTGCTTCCTTCTAATCAGCCATGGTTGTCAAACTCCTCCCCCGTTTTCGCCAGGGGACTGCCGATGGATTCGTTTCAGCCCCCTCGCACATTTGTACGAAACCAGTTCAGGAGGGGCACAGATTTTCAGCTTTTATTTAAAACAAAAGATCAGCTTCCGACATTGTCTGGAAGTGAAGTAAGAAGAGGGGAAACAGGAGGAGGAAACTTCAAATTGTGATGAGATCCAATCACTTCAAGAACAATTAACTCCTTCTTAACTTTTTTTTAAGTGTACAGGCGTAAGCAAAAAGAGTTTCTTTGTTTTGTTCTGGCAATGAGACACCAAATAGACACTTAGGAACATTCCATCAGAACAGCTGAAACACGGAGCATTCCAGGTTTTCCACCTATAGGGAACAAATGGGAACATGTTCCACGTTCTTCCTTCTATATGTGTGTCTGTCTGTCCTGGCGTGCCACTTTGCCCATGGCCAATGAGGGATGAATTGAAGAATGTTTTGAAAATCCTCCCATCTATCTTGGGGATAACTGGGGGTGGTGGTGGTGGTGGTGGTGGGGAGAACTGCAAAGAAACCTAAAAGCAGCTGTTAAAACTTTCACAATATGGGACATCCTGTCTTGAATGCAACACAAGCCCTCTGTTTGAAGGGGTGTTTTTATTCTGTGTATGAAACACATGAAATCTACTGTTTTGATTTGGAATGCTCCAAATCCAGAATGTTCTGTACATCTCTAAACCTGTTTCAGTCAAAATGCTACTTGCACAACTGATTCCTTAAACAACTTCAGTACACATATAAAATCCATTATTTCCCATTCGCTTTTCAATTGGAAGACCTAAATCTGTCTACAGACAGGATAGAAAACACCCCTGGGATATTGGGGTGATATTCCACAATAAGGTTATTGCGGAAAAATCAGCTCCCAAACCTAGCCAAAAATGGCAGCCGTGCATGCGTGTGGGACATCAGTTGTGCACATACGAGTAAGTAGTGGTGTGCACAAATGCAATTTTCAGGATTCAATTCAAATTGAATATCCAAAAATTTGATTCAGTTTGAATCTTTAAATGCCAAGTATCGTATGCACTTGTACGGATCGTTACACATCTGTACGCACCCATACGCATCCTGCATTTATCCCATATGCAACCCATTTTTGTCCCATACGGATCTGTACAAATGTGAGAAAGACGCGTACGTGAAGTACACATCTCTAAGAGCCTGTACACATATGAATGTCCGAATAATTCGAACGGATAGATTTGAACATACAAAATTTGTTCAAATGCTTAAATTCAAACTTACAGACTTTCAATTCAAATTTGAATGTCGAAATCTGAACGAATTCAATCAAATTTCAAATGGTCTGAATATTCGTGCACATCCCTATTAGTAAGTGCTTCCACTGCTTCTCATGCTGTCGCCTGCCATCTGACTTGGAAAGACTGGGAGATGTAGCTCACTGAGACATGATGCAGATTTCTGAAGACTCCTCTTGGCGTATCATAAGACCATACAAAGTGCTCTGCTAGATCAGCTCAGTGGCTCCCTTAGCCCAGGGATTTCTTCTTACACTGCCAGCCACACACCTGCAGGGAGCCCAAGTGCACAGCTCTATTCTCCTTGCGCATAATTATGAGCAGCTGGTCTTTATAAGCACACCACTTTGTAGAAATCATAGATACCAGCAGTAGGTCTTTAGATTGATCAGAACATGCCAACCTGGCCACTCTGTAAAGACACCTACTGTAGAAGACTGGATTTTAAAAATGATGGAATTGGCAGAGATGGATAAACTGATTTTTTAAAGAGATAAAAAGCCTTCTGACTTTGAGGACCTCCAGGCATGCATGATGCTCCGCCTTAAATTTGAAGCTCCTTCCAGACATCCAGCCTGGAGGATTGGAAGCTCTGTATTTCCTGTGCTGCAGCTTTCAATCCTCCAGCCTGGAGGAATAGAAGCTTTGAATTTCCTGTGCCAGAGATCCTTGTCAGACAAATGGGAAGCTCTGTCACCTGCAAGAGTGATGGAGCATTCGAAAGTAAGTGCGCAGTAAAAAGATACTACCATGGGGCAAGGAGGCACCCTTTGTCGAAAATAGGCAACACTGTTATTGGCCACCTGCAGAATACAGAAAATGTTTCATTAGTAGGGATGTGCACGAATGCATTTTTTGCATTCGAATTTTGAGTCAATTCGAATAATCAAATATTCAATTTGATTCAAAAATCAAAAATCCGAATTTCTGAAAATCCAATTTGAATCTGAATTATCCGAATCCGTATTTTCAAAAATCCGATTCAAATCGAATAATACAAATTTGATTTTCGAATTTGCGCACATCCCGTTTTCGTCCTGTTTGCATCCCATTGTCATCCGTGTTATAACCGCAAACAGACCCAATATTCAGATGTGATATAAACAGATCTATTTAGTTGAATTATTCAAAAATCCATATTGGATTTTCAAAAATTTGAAATCCATTCAAATTCAGATTTTTGAAAATCCAATTCGAATTCAAATCTCGATATTCGTAGAATCAGAATCAGGTTTTTGAATTTTCGAATATCTGTGCACATCCCTACTCGTTAGTTATAGACGCTGATGTCTGAAACAAAAGTTGGACAAAGAGGAAGACCCGGTGTGGAAGAAGAGAAGCAGAATATTAAGAAAAAACAAACAAACATCATGGAGGGGGTAGGAATTTAAATATCATTCTAAAGATAAATGGCTTAAGTATGATTTTTTTAGATATAAGAATGTACACAAATATAAACTGTAACCATCATTATATTTTAAAAATTCTACAAAAAAAGGAAGGCGGGAGGGGGAGAAAGAAAGAGAGAAAGAGAGAGAGAGAAGAGTTGGCTTTTATACCTGGCTTTGTGGAGGAGTACAGAATCAAACCCCATGACTATGAGACATGAGTCTGGCACTAATAACTATAAGACCAAACTAGGATATAACTAACGGTGTAAAGTCATTCCCAGGACAACTAGATATACTCCACTTATAAATCCTTATATAGTATATGAATGTCAAAGAAACACAAAATTCTTAGGATGTTGACATTTTTTTCTTCCAAAAAAAATGAATAAGTGAAGTATTTTTACTACACTTTTCAATATTGGGCTTTCCAGTTCAACATCTATTACCTTTACATATTTAATCCACCAAATAAACTGTTACCACTGTGATAAATTCTCTAATTTTGGATGAGGGTTTAAGAAACCACCCAGCTGCGTACTACTTTCCTGTCACTCACTGCTGTGATAACCATACAGTTACAGCTTTAAGAGAGAACAGATAACTGCTTAATATAAAGTAACAGCTTTGTTTGGGCATTTAACTAAGAGTTGTTTATTGGCAGGATATCATAAACAGAAAATAGCTTTAAAACATCAGCTTGTGACCACATATGTCCAAATACAGAAGTGGGGAGCATATGGTCACGGTCCTATCTATATGGCATTCTTCTGATAAAGAAAGGCAAACAGACTGATAAGAATATCTACTAAAGCTCTCAATAACTTCTCCATTAATTCAGTTTGATACCCTATCTTTCTTCAATGATAGCTATGAATATTTTATCCAGCTATACACTGTATTGCATAAACAATATAAGCACAAATTACCAGCAATATTTAAGCCCCCCATTTCTTGTTTTAGAAGACCATCACATGAAGACAAATAAGAAAAACGTGAATTTGCAAACATAAGGAGGAAAAACATTGAGCAACAGAACTCCACTAAAATTCATGAAAGGAAAGCAAGCATGCAGATCTTTGCTAGTATAAAAAAAATGTCATCAAATGTTGGGGACAGGAGCAGAACACATGATTACATGATGTGTACAGGTATGTTCGAGATGCGTATGTACCCGTACAGATTCGAATGTCCAAATTATTCATATGAATAACTTGAGATATTCACATTCGTTCAAATTCGGAAATCCGAATGTCTGGACATCCAATTTGTATACAAATGTCCAAATTTGTACAAATAACAAATATTTTGAATATTTATGCACATCCCTAGTATACTTTGCAAACCAGCTTGCTGTTTTCCGCCTGTCCTTAACTGTACCTGAGTCAACCGTCTCACTACCTGTGTCTGACAGCTAGAAAAAGTGCTCCTGAAGGCCACATTAAGGAAAGTCCAAAAAGAAAATGTGTGGTCACCAACAGAAAGGTGAGAGGATAAGTTCAATCTCTTTGTTCTGACTGTATTAACAACAAAGGAATCAAGGAAGATCTGCCACAAAAAACTGAAACATGTTCATTAAAAAGCCTGATCTGGTTACACTTCTTCTCACCTGTAAAACAGGACTGTTGTCAAAGTTGTAAGCACTGGGCCTCCCTTCGAGTGTTGAAAATGCCACATTGCCTCCTGTGAGTGGAGATATATCACTGAATTCATCCGTACAAAGCGCTTGCTGTTCATCTTCCCCAGTCCTGATGAATCCTCGATTAGGTTTGCGATAGGTATTCTCACAGGAACCACTATAGTACTGGTAGGGTATCCATGGCCCATCTTCCCGAGTGCGCTTGTAGATGGCAAAGCTCTCTGGTCGGCTGGTATGGAATTTCAGGCGGACATACGTAATATCAAAGGCCTTTCCTACAAATGAGAAAACAGCAAAATACACTAGTGGTTAAAATCAAAGGTGCTGAATTTAGGAAAAAAGAGAAAGAAATGTCTTTTTGTTTTGAAGGAATACCACTAAGGGCAAGGTTTTTTGAAAACTTTGTCTGGAAACTGCAGAGTCCATCAAATAGATTAATGCTACATAAAGCATACAATGTCTTCTTCAGTAATGTCTGGCAAGTTACAGTCTCTTAGCCTACCTTACCTCAGAGGATTGTTGTGAAGGTAAAATGGATAAAAGAAAAAAAAATGTAATGTACAGTTCTTTGCGAGGCAGGCAGGATGTAAGCGCATGGACAAATGTGCAAATCCTTTTCTGATATCCATATTTGTGAGTTTAATTTTTTATTATTTTTTGAGCAGCTAAAAGTCTTTGATACATTATGTTGACATTTTAAAACAAATAGGATAATACATTTGTTGTATCTATTACATTATCTTGACCTCTAGTCACCCTTGAGACATTCATTAGGTATTTATTTACTCATTTTCTTGAATGAATGAAATAAATCTCTGGTAAGAAAGAAATCACAAATAAGAAAGGAATAGTGAATTTCCTTCTGTATAGGAAGGTAAGTTAGTGACTCATCTCCTTACTTTCTACTCTAGGTGGCCTAACAAGCATTTAATACAGTGGTACCTCGACATACAAGTGCCCTGACATACATGTGTTTTGAGATACAAGCCGCCGAGCGAGTGATATTTTGCTTTGAGATGAGAGCAAGATTTGAGATACGAGTATGTAAATACAGTACAGTACATAACAAAAACAACTGAGGTGGTGTTTTGGGAGCTGGAATGGATTAATGGGAAAATTGCTTTGAGATACGAGCGATTTGACATAAGAGCAAGGTTACGGAACGAATTAAACTCGTTTGTCAAGGTACCACTGTACTTATTTCCCCAGGAGTAGCATGACTTGCTTCTAACTTCCAAAATTCTGCAAGGCCTCGAATGTAGCAGTCACTATGTCTATGGTCAGACACAGCAAAAGAAAAGTAATAAAAGCGCCTCTGAGCATTTTAGAGAAGGCTTTGAGGTGGGTTTGTTCATAGACTTTGTTTGTCCCCACCTAAACATTATGTGCTAGAAAACATGAATTAGAGAAGGTTTGGGAACATGAGGGCCACACACTGTGTTTCTGAGGCACCTGAGGCTTTTGTTATGTCTGAACATAGTCTATGAATGTTTGGTGATAAAAAACCGTTCCTAACAGCTCAAGGCTGAAATTGCACAGATGTTTTTCTAAGAGTCACACTGAAGGTCAGTTATTCTTGAACAGCTACCAGCCTAGATGGCTTTAAGGTAGGGTTAGACCATTTATGGACGACAGGTGTATCAATGGCTACTAGAATGAAGGCCTAGGTACATATTTCAGGGTGGAGGGACAAGCAGGATGCCTCTAAGGCCATTTGCTGGAATTCAAGAGCAGGAAAAGGTTTGTCCTTGTCTCTGCTTGAGATGCCCATGAGCATTTGGTGGGCCACCATGTGCGACAGGATGCTGGACTAGATGGGCTGTGGACTGATCCAGCAGGGCTTCTCTTATGTTCTGATGTTAATATGTCAAAGAGTGTATTGACAGCTAGGAAGATCCCTGTTCTAATCTCATTTTAGCCCACCAGGATCTACAGTATCCTTAAAAGAGCCATTAAGATTTCAGGCTCAAAGCTAAAATATAAGAAAAACTATTGTATTCCACAGGTGCATTCTATAACCTGCAGAGATGCAGAAATGTCTCAGTTACATACAGTCCAACATAAATGCCAAGTTTCACCTTTGAGCTTTTCAATGAGGGGTATATCTAACTTTGGCTCTCCACAAGTGAACTTGGCTGCTGGCATAATTCTGGAATATAACATGGGGTGAAAATCAAATCAATTTGAATCAGAAATGCTATTTGTATCTCTTGCAGAAAATGTGCTCATGCTTTCACTTATGGTTGACACATCAAGGAGGAAATGCTGGAGCTAAGCCAGGGAACTGGAACAGATGAGCCTCTTCTTACAACTGAAACCTTTGTTTGTCGGTCATTTTGAGCCATTATAGTTAAGACTGAGGAACTGTTTTCAGTTCAGCTTAAACACCCTGGGAAGGAAGAAAAGAGGAAGTCCCTTTGACATCCTCTTCAAAGACTTAACCAAGTAAAAAAATAGCTTTAGGATTTACAACCTTTAACAAAACAAACTGTGCACTTTATTCAGCATCCATGATGTAACCCATTCCCCAGCTTAAAATCATTCCCCATCAGCCTGGTGCAAACAACTGTTCCTTATAGGACTTTTCTAACTACTGGCATAACACCAAACATGCCAAATAAATGTCAAACCACTCATCAGCATTTCCAGCAATGTGACACTTCAGAATTTCTTCCAGATACCTGGTTATAGCTCAATTTGTTCTTCAGATTTCTTACCACCACAAAGCCCTTTCCATATCAATTTGTCTAAAAATAATCTCTCATGTACTATACAATTATATACCGCAAAAATTTTCAAACTGGGTGGCAGTAACATACAACCTCTAGTTAGGTGGTTCATGAATCACCTCTAGTTAGGTGATTATTTTTCCCCGACTCTCCAAAGCAAGCACATTTTGTTTAATCAACAATGGATTTATTCGAAAAGGTTAAGAAAGCATGGCTATAAAGTCCACACCTAAATTTTAATCCATCTTCATCAACCCCTGAAGTGAAGAGAACACAGCAGCAAATTGACCTGCTATTTTTCTTCCACATGATCTAATCCAAATATGCATGTTCTGAAAAAAATGCATAAAATCCAGCCTAGCAGAGGCCACACCCCACTATGTACTACTAGACCGACATCTGGAGAGCGATATTGTGAAAAAAATGTCCTATAGCCCACTTCAGCCCTGGAAAATGTATAAAGGTCTTGAAAAAGCTGCACTGCCTGCCAATTTGCTACCGAGCCCAATTCAAGGTGTCAACTTTAATTTATAAGGCCCTAAATAACTTGGGCCCCAAATATCTGAAGGACTGCCTTCTCCTTTACCGACCTGTCTATGCCTTAAGAGCTGGGGGGGGGGCTCCTCATTGTCCCACCACCCTCAATGGGTGAGTACCTGAGAGAGGGCCGTCTCGGTAATGGCCTCCAGGCTGTGGAATAGTCTCCCCGTTTGAGGTGCATCAGGCTCCTTCCCTATATATATTCAGGAAGGTGGTGAAGATGCCCCACTGTGGCCTTTGGCTATATGTGGTTATAATTTTCCCCCACTTGTAGACATTATTGTTTTTTATATATTGAACATGTCTGATTTTAAATATTGTTACCCGCTCTGAGTATAGACAAACACAATAATAAAAAATGCAAATATGAATAAAATAATAATAAAATATTGAACTAAAGTTAAAATGAATTTGTAAGGCATGAACTCTGGCAGGAGAGGTAAAATTTTGCGAATTTCATTGAGTTCCTTGTTGTAAAATGAGAAAGTTATAGTATTCAGAAAGATAAAAATCAACTAAACACAAAGCAATGAAGTAATCTGAAGTAAGCGCTTCTCTGAGGAACGTCTTGTGACAGAGAAAGAAAACTGGGGACCAAGATGACAGCTAAGCTGTTTAAAGCCTTGGTTCTTGAGCCTCTGACAAGGAAACGCCATACATAAAAACCTACATTACTTTAAATTCATGGAGAATTAAAGTCTTGATTGGACCTGGTGGAAACTAGCAAGCCAGGGCAGTTTATACAGAATCAACTCGTATCAGCCCATCTTGTTGGACCATTTCCAACACATACAGCTAAAATTAGCATCAGCTACACCTCTGGATACTCCTCTGCATGGAATGTTCAACAACAGTCTAACTGGGAGATGCTTAAAAGAGGAACCTTAAATGTACAGTATTTTGGTGCATGCACACCTCGAGTGGTAAAGCCCTTCACAACTGGGGCACCGCCATAAAAAAAGTGTGTCTATTCAACATTACAATATTCTGTACCATGACGGCTACAAGATATGGAGATGGCAGAATTTTTAAAAGTATTATTATTGGTAGGGCGGAAAGAATTTGGCTCCCATTCGTTCAGTAGCACAAAGGCCAAGAATTCTACTGAAGTTCATTGACATGGAGAAATAGTTCCAACAGCTAGAAGTTCAGTGTGGAGGAGGTTTTCCTTAAAAAAAAAAAAACCTTTCTGAATTAGAAATGAAATAAGAGTTCCTAAGCTTCGCTGTTCCAGAACACTAGCACTTCTGTTAGAAGATTCAAGGAATTTTCAGCAAGGATGAGCTACGCAGCTTGAAAGTGTTTATTGTTTCAGGGTTTTTTTTTTACAGCGATGCATACCACTGGCTGCCATGTCTCAGCCTGGAAGTGTAACAGGAAAGATTTTTAAGACAAATGATTTTGGCACCTCTCACAGAATGCTCGGCAATGACCCATAGTGTGGACTTTAGTGGGACAATGTCTTGGTGACATAAGAATGGACCTGCAGAGGAACTAAGCAAGAGAAAGACCCTTGGGGTATCTGAAACAGTTAAAAAAAAATTACAACTGTGGGAAGAGTCTGTTTAAAAAAATGCCTCAAAAAACACCTTCCACTCAAGGCTTCTTGGCTCTGAGAAAAGTTCCCAGGATGAGGTGTACAGCTGTAAGCCAGCTGTTATTGTTTCACCTCAGTGGTCAGGATTGTAAGAACACACAATCTCATCATACTCTATGTGCTACAGATTCAGGCAATAAACATACATTTTACTCAGCACAGCAGATAACAAAATGCTCTCTTGCTTTCTTTTGCAGTCACCATTCATATAATTGTTTGCAATACAGCTTAGGGTTTGAACAGTAATTTCAGTTACCCATCGTTCATGCCTACTAGCAACATATGTCCTACTTTACCCCCTGAACATAGGAACTTAAGAGGAGCCCTGCTGGATCAGTCCATAGTCAAGTGGTTCTCAACCTGGGGGTCGGGACCCCTTTGGGGGTCGAATTACCCTTTCAGAGGGGTCGCAACGAGTCTCTCTCCGCCCTTCCCTCCCACCTCCCAGCTGCTCCGCCCCCGTAGTTGGGGGTCTCCACAACATGAGGAACTCCATTAAGGGGTCACGGCATTAAGAAGGTTGAGAACCACTGCCATAGTCCATCTTGTCCAGCATCCTGTCTCACACAGTGGTCCACCAATTGCTTCTGGGAATCCTCAAGCCAAAGACAAAGGCAAAATTTTACCCTGTTCTCATCTCCCCACAAACTGCATTGAGAGGCATCCTGCCCTTCTTTCCAACTTGGAGGCAGTACATAGGCATCAATTCTAGTAGCCATTAATACACCTGAATATTTTGACTCTTTTAAGCAAGTGCTTTTTATATAGCGTATTTTCCGGCGTATAAGACGACCGGCCGTATAAGACAACCCCGAACTTTCCTGTTAAAATATAGAGTTTGGGTTATACTCGCCGTATAAGAAGACGATACCTGGTGTATAAGAAGACCTCCAACTTTTGAGAAGATTTTCCTGGGTTAAAAAGTAGTCTTATACGCCAGAAAATACAGTATTTTTATTTGTGAGTTTTGTGTTCTTAGTTTAGTGGAGCTTATTCATTGACTTTTACTCGTGTTTTTAAATTTGTTATAAAGTATTTGTTTTTAGGAAGTTATAAAGTATTTGTCGTCTCTTACTTTTGTTGTCTATACTGAATTTTATCATTTTTTATCTCTAGATTTGTAACCCACTGTACGCCTTCAGATGAAGGGTCAGGGTACAAGCCTGATGATGGTGATGGTGATGAGCAATATTACATATCAACGTGAGTGTTCAGCTGTGGAGGCCAGTTAGGAGTTACAGTACAGTAGGAATGTGCACAAATATTCAAAGACATTCAAAATTCGATCATATTGTCCAAATTTTGACATTCAAATTCAAATCGAATGTCCATAAACTCAAACATCCAGATGAATTTCGGGTTTTTGAATCCATTCAAATTATTCAGACATTCATATGTGTACAGGTTTATGCACGTTGCAAACTTGCACGTATGCATCTTTCCTGCATCCGTATGCATTTGTACGGATCCATATGGGACAAAAATGGGTTGCATACGGGATAGCTACGGGGTGCACATGTACATGTACGGATGTTTATGGGATACATTACGATGCATACGGGCACATACGAATGCTGTTGACATTTGTAAGTGCGAATATGAATTGAAAACTGGAACAAATAGATTTGAATTTATTGAATCAAATTTGGGTAAGTTTGAATTTTAAAGATTCAAATTGAATTGAATTTTTGGATATTCAATTTGAAATGAATTCCAAAAATTGCATTTGTGCACACCCCCAATCTGATTCCCAGTTCAGTTCAGCAGAATATATTGGCTAATGGTACCAGTCACTATTGATTGATGCGCTGGAACCAACAAGTCCAAGTGTTCTATCTTTATATAGCTACAGGCTATCTCACAGGAAAACTGAAGCAATTTTAGTACTGAACTCAGGTTTGATGCTTAATTAAAATGGGATTCAGAAAATCCATTTTATCCACCAGGACCTGGATCTGGTCTATAAATACCTGCTTCAAAACTCTGTTCCTACTGTTTCTGTTTTTGAGCAATTGATGGTTAGCTGAATTTCCAGTCTGTAAGAACATTTTTAAGAAGAGGACTCATGGCTGACTTTTGGGGGACAATAAAGAGCCTCCCAACTTTTGTGAGGAAACATTTTTACCTTCCCCACTGTTTTAGGTCAACAAATGCCCAGACCACGAGCAGCTGGATTTACCCAGTGAAAGACCTTATCCGCACTTTCAAGCCATCAAATAATACCAGACCAAAAGAGATCAGGATGATTTGAAAAACGTAGCAAATGGAGTGCCTAAATAATTTTTTCCCTCAAAATGCCTAACCTGTCGGTCACCAAAGGGTCCCAAATATATTAACAGCCAACACATAAAAGGTGCTATACTAGAAAGCAGCTTGCCACTGTGGTGGAAATGATGTGCAATCCGGTATAAATGAATTTTTCATTCCATCCACGTGCTGTTTCCTTCGTGCATAATGCTTGCAAATGAATGAAATGATTACAACCAAATTATTGTAACAAATGTACCATTTTCTAGTTTTTGCTTTTGGTGATTCAACATCTTCCCTCATTGTTTAATACTGTTTTAACTTTTTGGTGTGTGTGTATC
>MTQE01001134.1:10387047-10412372 GCA_014337955.1 Aspidoscelis marmoratus | reverse complement strand
ACCACAAAAAATTAAACATATACAGCCTTATTCTACATAATTAAAAAAAACCTTTATTTCATGATGGATTTACCTTTGGATGGTAATATATTTTCCTCAAAAAGCATTTTATTTTTTAAAAATCTGATTTAAATAAAAAAATCCAATTTTTTTTAAAATCATTTTTAGCCATCCTGTCAGATACATACGGATACAAATGTGCTCATATAGGATATGTATCTGATACGTAAGTGTTTGTATAGGATGCATATCCATGATACATAGGCATTCATATCAGATATTCATACAAATTTGTATGGATACATTTGTATCGAATAGATTCCTACTACATTTGAAGGTCATCTATTTGAATGAATACCAATTTTCTAACATCTGATTCATTATGAATCAAATGCCAAAAACTCAATTCATGCACATCCCTAGTGTGGACTGTTACCTACAGGTAAATCTCACCTGTATTTAAATTTAATTATTTAAATTTCTATCCTACCCTATATCCGAAGGTCTCAGGGCTGGTAGCAGCATTTAAAATCCAATACTTTAAAGCAGTAAACAATCTATACTAAAACTATATATAGTTAATTATATATATTAGTATAGTGGAATGCTGCTTTGCAGAAAAGAATGGCCCTCTTCCTTACAAGATTTCCCATTTTGTCAAGTATTTTCTTTTTAAAAATTGTTTGTTTTGCTTTTGTTATGGCCCTCTGAGAGTAGCAAGGAACATCAGCTGGAAATTAACTGATTTGTTTGTTTACATGTGCGGAAAGGGCAGTCCTAGACTTGTTGATTTCTCTATATAAATGGTACAACCCTGAGGAAATACTACAGCCTTGAATCTATAAATATACCATGAGGGGGGGAAATTAAGTAGATGTTGAGAAAGAGAGGAGTCCCCTCCTTTATCCTCAGAACACAAAGGTCCCTTGTTCTCTTTAGAACAGATAGATCACTTAGATCATGAAATTTCTCTGCCAATTTGCAATCCTGCTACAACTGCCAGATTGTGACAAGACCGCTTTCATGAGATAAACTGAGATCAAGCCACTCTCACTTGCTCCTCTGTATCTTAAATTTTTCACAGCACTTTGAGAGATGTTGAGCTTCTGATTCTTTTTTAGGGTAATACAGGCCACACAAAGATACACAGGAAAAAAGGTTTTTTGAGGGAAGGGGGAAAATGCTGCCTACCTAAGGATGCTTCCAGATACTGGTTACTTACTCAACTATATTTGGATTTTTCAGAATAAAACATGGATATTCTTTGTGCTTTATTCCAGAATACCCAAATATAATGGAGTAAGTAATATGGATGTGCACGATTTTTTTTTGGCATTCGATTTGAAACAAATTGAACATTGGAAAATCCATATTCATACGAATAGACAGCCTTCGAATGTGGTAAAATTCTGTTTGATATGAATCTATTTGTACGTATTCATATGAACATTCGATAATTATTGGATGCAAATGAATACTTATCTGATACAAATAGATATGTATCTGATATGAACAGATACGCATCTGATACGAACAAATACGTATCTGATACGAATAGATACATACCTGATACGAATAGATAAGTACCTGATATGAATGGATAAGTATCTGATATGAACAAATATTTATCTGATACTAATAGATACAAATACAAATGGATACGTATTTGATACGAATGAATATATACCCGATACATTTCCCCAGTTTAAAAAATGTCCGAACTTCATACAAATATCCGACAACATTTGTATTTGTTCGAATGTTAGCATACAAATATCATAACATTCAATTTGAGTTCAAATGTCCAAATTCAGCCATATTCAGCCAAATTTTCAATGTTGCGAATATTCGTGCATATCCCTAGTAAGTAACCAATGTCTGGATGCAGCCTAAGTGGTGACCCTGTTAGAAGCTTTCTTCTTCTGTTGGTGCAACGTGTCAGCCACAACCAGAAGCAATGAAAATTCGGTTTCTACATGTAAGCAAACAGAATTTAATAGGCATATCTGATTCAGGAAACAGACAAGCAAACTCTCCCCTAAGGAAAGTAGAAATGAATAGTTTGAGGAAACATTTTCAGGATAAGTCTGTAAGTTCACTCTGTAGACTAGAGTGGGAAACTTCACAGGAGTAGAAGCTGATTTAGTAGAATTCACTAAAACAGTCTCCTTTTCTCTTCTTCCTCCTTCTCCCCTCTCCCTTCTTTTCAAGCACTGAACTTTAAATACCTGTTGGGACTAAAACTGCCTCAACAAGCAATGCAAAAACTCATTTGCTTAACTCAGAAAGGAATCAGTGTGCAACTCCTCCCCAAAACATTACATTAGGGGTGTGCATTCAAATTCAATTCAATTCGAATTGAATATTTGAATAACTGAATTTGTATGAATAAAGAAAAGATGAATGTCTGGAATAAATTTTTATCTATTTGTGCTAATATTTGATATGTATTTGATGATACGAATCTCATACGCATCAGTACACACCCCATTTTTATCCTGTACACATCCGTTTTCACCCCATACGTATGTGATGCATACCTATTTGTACACATATGAATGTCTGAATCATTCATACAAATAATTCAAAATACTCTTATTCATTTGAATACTAAAAAACATTCATCCAAATTTGATTGAATAACAAATATCTCAAATATTTGTGCACATCCCTACATTACAGGTGGGTTTTTTTCTGTCAGGAACTTCTGTCTAGTTTCATGTGGGGGACACATTGAGACCACTTGTGACCTATAAACCACATTCTCCATTCTATATAAAACTGATTTTCTTCTACAAGTCCCATCTCCTGTCCCTTGTGAACATTTCATGCCTGACCAAAGGAAGTGGATGCATTTTATCTTATATATTTGCACTGGAGCGGTGTCGTTCTTTCGTTTTGAAGGCACAGCCAAACTTTTTCACCTTGTTCCTTTCATCTGCTGCCAATGATGTAAAACTTCCACCTACTCAAACAGGAATCTCCTCAGGAGCCGGATCCATATGGGAAAAGTAGGACAACATAGGAGTTCAAACAGAGTTCAAATGTTCTGTTTTTCAGCACTGAAGTCCTCCCATATAAATCAAATAATTTCAGAACAAGTGAACAGCACCTTTCAACACTGGTACATGTAAGAAAACACTCAAATTTTAGCAACTGATATCCCCGTGTCAAGGCTAAGATTGTACACCTACTTTTAATTGTGGAAATATATTTTCAGTGCCTAAGGGAGAAAGGCCCAACATCTATTTGCACTGGACTTCACACTTCCAGCACACTGTGCGTCTAACGCCTCATTTCATCAAAGTGCTTCCTGCTCACTAACTTTGAACATCCCTTTTTGCAGCTGCCTGGAATTCAAAGCATTTGATTATTTTAAGTTTATGTATTTATCTATCATTTATTTATTTACATTGTTACCCAGCCCTATACCCAAAGGTCTCCGGGCAGGTAACATCTAAAATTAAACATCATTAAAACAATAACAGTATGTAATAAAACAGTAGCATTTGCAAGTATGAAAGGAAAGTGTATCCCCATTTAACCGAAGGCCAGGGCAAAGAGGTGCATCTTCACTGCCTTTCTAAAGGTGTACAATGAAGGTGACAGATACACCTCAAGGGGGAGACTATTCCACAGCCTAGGGGCCATCACGGAGAAGGCCCTCTCTCGGCTGCCTACCCCTTTTTCTGCTGAGGGTGGTGGGACAACCAGGAGGGCCTCCCCTCCAGATCTTAAGGCACAGGCAGGTCAATATGGGAGTAGACATTCCCTGAGATATTTTGGGCCCAAGTCATTTAGGGCTTTATAAGTTAACATCTTGAATTGGACTCAGCAGCTAGTACAACTCTTTTAAGATTGGTGCAATATGCATCTGGCCAGCTGTCCCCATCAGCAACCTTGCTGCTGCATTCTGCACTAGCTGCAGCTTCCAAACCATCTTTGAGGGCAGCCCAATGTAGAGCACATTATAAGTCTAGTCTGGAGGTTACCAGAGCATGGATAACTGTTAAAACGTTATCTTGCTCCAACCTCCACTTTCTATCTTTTCTTGTCTGTGGGGTTCATCCAAGCTTTTTGTTTGCTTTTTAAACTGAATATTTCCACCTCCTCCAAGTTGTCTGCATGCATTTCCTCAGTTGTTCTGTATCATATGAACTCCTCATTTGCCACATGAAAATACAATATCTTATTCTGTGACATTCCCAGATAGTGTTCCAATTCAAAAGCAGATGGATTCAAATGGGATCCCTGTGATATAAAGACATATAGCCAAATTGCAATTCTTCTATAAATTTGCTATTTTACACGTGTATCAGGGTGGATAAGTGAGGCCCCCTAAAAGACTGCAGAAGACATCATGGCATTAGTAAGCAGTGACCATAATGCCTGTACAGTTAAGTTTTCACATCAGAATTGGTGGATGCATTGCACTTAAAGAAAATCCCTGCCTCCATACACTTATAGACAAATATTTAACTTAATCCATTGTTTTAAAAACTGATATATTGTGCCTACTATGAGGTGACAGCGGTGGCAAAGAAAGCTTACTTCTCTGCATCCACATGTGCCCTTTCAGCAGAGTTAAAAAAGACTATTGTCATTGAGTTATAAGGATGAGCATTTCTGCATTTCCTGCTAAAGTGATATAGCCAGGGGTCCAAGGACCTCCCCCACACCTTGGTACGGTCCAAAGGAGGTCACACCCCCTGCTAGGATGCTGCATCCACGTTGGATGGAGAATATACCAGATCAGGTGGCTCAAAATGGTTGCCTACTCCAGGATACAGGATGTTTTCACCTGTAGACTAGATCACTGAGGCACAAAATGCAGCACACCTCTGCGGCCCAGATTCATGTGTGGGAAACAGTTTGTTCTTGGCCTCAAAGCCTTCAGAGCTGGCCCAGGGTTTGTCCTGGAACAGCCCCCAGAATGCAAACAGCCTTGTTCTGGGACAGTTTGATTGCTCCAGCTGCAAAAACAGCTGATATGTCCATGCCATCTTGAGAAGATTGCTTAGGACAACATCACTCAAATTTATACAGAACTGAAATCAGACTCCATAGTTGGAAGTGTTCTGCTGGAGGTATCCAGAACACCATCTGGTCCTATTATCTTGGATCAGTTTTTACTACTGAAGTCTGAGGAAGTAGAGAAGCTGCTTGCCAACTACTTGTCTCCTTGAAAACAAATAAGATCAAATGGGAGAGTGATAGACTGGCTGTTCTATAGTTTGAAAAATTATAACAAATTCTCTGTACTGTTTATAAGAATAAACTTTGGAGAGAGAAAAAGGAGGGGGAAACCAGTGGTTTACAATGTTTAAAATGTGTGAAAAACAGATGGTTTTAGGGTAGGAGAGCTGTGACCTACGAATAAAAGTACTGAGGGAGAATGTATTTATTTTAAAAAAATCTTAAAGCCATTTACAGAAAAAATTAAAAATGAGAGTTAAATCATACACACTATCAACTATTAAACACATATTAAAAGCTGGGTGGATCAGGGAGGAGAACAAATATTTGTGCAGTAAATCTCTGGATAAAGAGATAGATCTTTAATGGACACCCATAAGTTGCAGTGGGACAGGTATGAATGGCTGAAGGAGGAGGAGGAGGAGGAGGAGGGGACTCAAACAGAACACGCTGTGAGACCTCAGAAGAGAGCTGTGACTAGGCCAAGGTCATCCAGCTGGTTTTATGGAGGAGTGTGGACTCAAACCTGGTATTCTCAGGTAAGAATCGGCTCCTTAACCACTAGACCAAGAGGGGATGTTCCATAGAGAAAGAGGATACAATAAACAAGAATTCTTAAGCCAGTTTGGTATTTTCTGGTGTAAAAACCAACTCTTCTTCTTGTCTGAAAGGGCAGACAATTGAGATCTTCTAGCTAATATTGTGCTATCAGGTATAACTCCTGCATTTGATGAAGTAGCCTTAGTCAACAAAAGCTTATGTCACCAACTTTCTTTGCCTCTGCTAATCTCTTAAGGTGCTACTAGATCCATAGCTCACTAATCCTAAGTAACACAGCTATGCTATTGAAACCTGCATAGAAAACGTACTTAGGAAAGCATCTTTCCTGGACCTGCGTTAAGGCCTTCAAACGTAAAGCCACATTAAGCTGGGGGGAGGGCAGCACCCTCAGACGTTATTTAACCCTGTTTGGTATGGATGAGATGAATGCACACTCTGGCAAAATGAACGTGTTGATTTTTTGCACACTGCTTGGAAAATAAACCTAGATCATAATTTTGATTGTATTCGGCTTCTTATAGTTTTTCTATTGCTAAATTGAAACTGTCCAATTATAAGACAAAACATATAAGACATACAAAGTTAAACAATAACCTAGAAACAGTGGATGAATGAATAATAACATGAAAAAATAATATCACACACACACACACACACTAATCCAGCATACTCCTAAATCAGTGATGGTGAACCTATGACACACCAAGCCCTTTTGGGTGACACAGAGCATCACCCCACCACCTGGGCACGCTGTTGCTGTTCGGTATCTCAAAGGCCACAGGCCACTTCTGTCTTGCAGCTTACAAGATACCGGGAGCACAGAGGCACTGTCTGTGCCTGGCATAGAAGGCGCGGTGGAGTCACGTCATTGCGCTGCCAGGTCACACACAGTGCATCTGTGCTCCCGGCAGCTAGAGACTGAAGACCTGGGTGCAGCAGCAATGCCTTTACTCACAATTTTTCCCTCTTCATACTTCTGTAAGACCTTATTCTCAGTGTTGACTAATATTAAAACCAATAAAAGAAACTGACTGACAGATGAGGTCAGTAGCACTTACTTGGGCTTGAAGTGTACAGAATACTAACCTTCAACTGAAGATTTAGCAAATGAAATTCAGAAACAAAAAAGTCCCTAATGTGAAGAATTGTTTTTCTTTCAATAAGTACATATATGAAAATATAACTCTTTTTTCTTACTAGAGCTACAAATATCACAAAATTATGGATATTTCTAGATGTGACACAGCACTCGAGTTATGCTAGGGTTTGGGGGGGGTTGCGAATTTTGACACATCGAGCTCAGAAGGTTCACCATCACTGTCCTAAATTTAGAGAAGACCTCACCTCAGTCAGCAGACTATCTTCTAGAAACATCCTGAAAAGGTTACTACTCAGATTTTCCCTCATGTCTTTACCTCCTACAAGGCTGATTTAGTTTGGTTATTGTTGCCATTATGGCTTTTTGACTTTTTTCCCCCCTTAATATAGGCTTCTTTCTTTTTGTGTGTGAATTTTATACTTCTAAAAACACAGTCCAACTGCCATCAAATCACGAATTAAGGCCAACATTTGATCATTAAAATTGACTTGAAAGAACAAGGACAAAAGAGTCTTTGCTTAAAGCCACAAAGGCAACAGAAAAGGCGCCAAATGAGCTTCAACCAGACCAGTGTTCCGTGATCACAAATCAAAAAGTTCCACTTCTCACTGGTGTCCTTTAAACTCCTTAGAGAGACACAACTGCAAAAAAGGAGCCATGTAGGTCCCATTGCAGTAGTTGCTTAAGAACCGATGAGCATAGTATAAATTGCTTCAGTGATGCTGATATAGTACCTACGCATTTTCTAGACAAATCTCTGTAATTGACAATTCTATCCCAAAACATGGTTAAGGGTCTAGCTTAGGGATGTGCACAAATTTTCTAAACATTGAAAATTCAATTGAATTAGATCCAATGTGGACATTTGAATTCTAGTAGAATGTCTTCACATTCAAATTTAGACATTCGAATAAATTTTGAATGTTCCAAAACATTCATTCGAATCATTCGAATGTACAAATACGTATGTATTTCATATGTATCTATATGAATATCATACATATATGTACGCATTTGTGCTTATAATACGGAACGAAAACAGGATGTATACGGGATAAAATGGGATGCGTACGAAATGCGTACAGATATGTATAACACATACGAATGTTGTTGACATTCACATCTTTAAATACAAATGTTGTCAACACTCGTATCTTCCAATTTGTATCTAACACATGAACGAATAGATTCAAATTATCGGATTTGTTTTGTTGCATTTGGATTTTAAACATTTGAATCTAACTGAATGTACTGAATGGAATGTTTTTGACATTTGAATCGACTCAAATTTGAATGCAAAAAAACCATTCGTGAGCATCCCTAGTCTAGCTACTACACAACAAATGGGTAATGATTTATTAGGAAAATAGGCTCAGGGTGGGTAAGAGAAACCGACAAATGCTTCCTTATCACTCCAAGGGGAATTTATGCGGCCTTCAAAGTTCTAACACACAAGAGGGAAGACAGCAGGAAATCCAGGACCCCTTGGGAAAATGAGAAAAGACTCCGAGTCAATGTATCCAAGCCTAAACTCCCACCACCCTATTAGCTCATACATTCTTCCAATGGGGCCAGGAACAAAGGCGTCATTGACTTCGACTTGGAGGCGGCTTGAAAAAGCAGAGGGCTGCCTAATGCATTGTTCTGTGTCAATCTGTGAACTACTACCTCAAGGCGCCTTTTCTTAGGAGCACCTCTCAATACACTAAACTAAAAGACAATTATTTAAAATGTAAACCTCATTCCATTCACAGGAAAGTTTCTCTCTCCTATGTTGCTGTCCACGTTGCACATGCAACAGCAATACTTAAAACCAGAAAGCAGCTGCTAATTCCAGGGGCAGAGAAAAACCTAATTAAAAAAGTTAACATTTACTTTCTCTAGGTTTTTTTTTTTTTTTTTTTTAAAGAAACCAACCCTACCAGGGTTGGGTGGGGGATTAGGGAATGCTTCACAGTCTACCTGCATTTATCCTACAGCCATCGGAAAGATGATACAAAGTCTACCATACAGGTTAGTTTTAGCAAATGGAAACCCATAAGTCACTCATCAGAGCTGAGTACTTTTTTCACATTGCACAATAGTGTCTGTCACCAGACAGAAGCTGATCTGTAGCACTGGTGTGTGTGTACTGTGCGTGGGGGGTGGGGGTGGGGGTTACAGTGGAGGTCATATTTGCATGTCTATAAACTTAAGCAGCTAGGTTGCAAAACAGACTAAACCCATTACACGCCCTGTGTCCTTGGAATGAAAGATGTTTGTGTGCTCTTCATACTTCATTGCCCATATTTGTTTTTTTCTCAAATAAAATGATCTTTCTATAGGAAAAACTGACAGCTTCTTTAGTGGCTCTTGGGGTCGTCCTGAGAAACAGACAAACTTTATCTGTTCAAGAATTGAGTTACTAAACCAAACATGTTCATCCAATGTCTCTGCTCTCATTCTCTCCGAGGTCACTATCCCATATCTGCCTCTACTTAGGATGTTCTCACGGGCAGCACCAGGATGAGATTTAGTAGGGACCTGGTCTATTCAGAATTTGGGGAGCATCTGGATTTATGATGATGGTATTTTGCTTGTAATAAAATCTTTCTTCATTAGAAAGTTAACAAAATCAGCTCAAATCTATTAGAAGAGGCAAGGAGGGACCTCCTGCATGCCGTCAGACTATCATTTGCTTGTTTCTGCATCTACCTTGCTTGGGAGTGTTTCAACTATTTCACTCCAGCCAGTTCTGGACCAAGCACAGCAGGTAGTGTCCGCATTGGAAGGGTTAGGGTTTGAATGGCTATAATCAAACTGATAGAATTAGCAGAGATGAACAAACTATTAATTAATTAATTTACATTTCTATCCCACACCATACCCTAAGGTCTCCGGGTGGGTAACAACCTTAAAACAAGAGATTAAAAACAGAATATACATTAAAAGACTTTTAAAATTCCACAAACTTAAAGCAATACACAACATGTTTAAAATGATAGTGTCTGTACTGAGGGGGAAATATAATAATCTCAGCCAAAGGCCAGGGCAAAGAGGTATGTCTTCACCACCTATATATATTTAGGAAGGTAGGTAGGTAGGTAAATAAGGAAGGAAGGAAGGAAGGAAGGAAGGAAGGAAGGAAGGAAGGAAGGAAGGAAGGAAGGAAGGAAGGAAGGAAGGAAGGGGCATGATGCACCTTGAGGAGGAGGTTATTCCATAGTCTGGAGGCCATCAAAGAAAAGGCTCTCTCCCGGGTGCCCACCAGCCTCACTATTGAAGGCAGTGGGACAACCAGGAGGGCCTCATCACTAGATCTTAAGGCATGGGCAGGTCAATATGAGAGAAGGCTTTCCTTATAAAGGATAGAACAACAGGTAAGTTTGTAAATGACTGGAACCCCTTTATTAATTATCTACAAGGAACTGGTGTAATTACGGACAGATATGAATGTTAATTAAGTGGTCAGCTGATAAGTAAAAGGAAACATTTATGGGGGCAAAAGAAGGAGAGACATGAAGAGTAGGTACTAAAAATGAAGTCATAAGTACAACTGAAAGATGTAATATCAATATATGGTGTTAACGTAGAAAATGAAGTTTTAAGTTGTTAAAAATTTAACTTTTAAAAAAGTAAGATTGAGGGTGGCACACCTCCCCGTCCAACACCAGCAGCAATGCAGGGATGCCATACAACTGATTCAGAGTCCACACAACTGATTCCCCAGTCAAGGGGCCACCAACCCTTCCAGCGATTGTCCCAGGCCTCATCGTCCGTACATGACAACTAGCACACAAGGGTGGAGCTAAACAGAACTGTCTTTAAAGGTAGTGCAGTTTAATAGCAGCAGTGTCCCTGTTTGCTCTGAAATAAATCCCCGGGACTGAAAGGGACTAACTTACAAGCAGACATGCAAAAAGACAGCATTTTGCAATCCCATCCCTCAACAGGAATTACAAAACAGGCGGTGTTTGTTATTCAAGGATATAAAGTCCTGTTTAGTAACTGCATGTTGATATTAATTCATATAATAAACTTTGCCCAGGAAAGATAAGGAAGCAGTCAGGCAACTCCACTGCACACACAAGCAAGAAAGATGCAGCTGCCAGAGGAACTGAGCTGATTCAAGCTAGCAGGCACCTATGAAGCATGGCTGGCCACACCTGAAGTTAAACAGAATGTGGCTGGAAAAGACATGAGATCATCCATACCAGAGGCAAGAATGCATCTCAGGTTCCCAAAACAGAACTGCAGTTAGCCAACATTGTGATCTTCTCAGAGACATGTTCAGACTTAGAATACAACTCTCTACAACCTGGACATGTCAGAGGAACCCCAAGCGTGGTCTTTCAGGTGTGATGCTAATCTGAAGGCAACAGCACCCTTCTAGTTCTCCCAAGAAGTCAACGTGCTTTTTGGAGTGTACCACAGCCTCTGACTAATTTCACTCACAATTTCACTGGCTTCATTATCTTAATTTCCTAGTTCTAGGAGGAAGAAGGATGATTAATCTTTTTTTTAAAAAAAGAATAAAGTGAAGAAAGGATAGTCCTTGAAGCCACGGTATCGCTGAAGACTATCTAAAGCAAATAAGCTGCTATCACTACTCAACATGAAAGGCCAGACCTGACAAGCATCACATCTGGGGAATTCCATTTTCAAATCTAGTAACTCATTACAATTATAGGCTCAGTGCCTTAATTCTTAGCTTATCCTTCAACCCCAAGGGAAGTTTTCTTACAAGTTCATATATCCTAAAGACTCCCAGCATTCAGAGGATCAGACAGAAGCACAAAAAGGAGCTAGCCACATTTTTGGAAACTTCCTAACATTTTTCAGAGAAGCATGCTAATTACAGGATTCTTAAAGAAAAAGAAAACAACCAAAGATTAAAAAAAAAACAATAGCAGGTAAAGATCTGCTCTTTTTGACCAAGAGTGTTCTTGTTCTACTGCGATACAATGGAAAACAGTGCTCTAGCGTCACTTCCGAAAGAATTTATGGTCACAGCATGAGATGGGCGAGTTTGTTATTTATTTTGCCTCGCTGCCAAGTGTGTTAGGATTTCTGATACACAGAGCCAAAACTGAAGCTGCATGTAACTGGCACTAACCAGCCAGAAGCACCCACTGCTGAAGAAGACCCATCTGTGCCCGGTCACCCTCAGGTGAGAGACTGGTGCTGCTTCTAACTGTGGGTGCAGTACCTGCAGTCTGCTAGATCAGCTAGTGGGACTATGGTGGTTGCTACTGAGGAACATAGGAACATAAGAACACAAGAGCCCTGCTGGATCAGGCTACAGCCCATCTAGTCCAACATCATGTCGCACACAGTGGCCCATCAATTGCACATGGGCATCTTCAGCAGAGACACGGGCAAACCTCCTGCTCTCGATTCCAAGCAAATGCCTTAGAGGATCCTGCTTGTCCCCCTAGCCTGAAAGTTGTACTTAGGCATTCATTCTAGTAGCCACTGATACATCTAACCCTTCCTTAAAGCCATCTAGGCTAGTAGTTGCTACAACCTCTTCCGGCAGCAAATTCTATAGACAGATGACCCTCTGGGTGAAGAAATACTTGCTCTTATCTGATCAGACTCTCCTACCCATCAGCTTCACAGAGTGTCCCCTGGTTCTAGTGTTGTGTGACAGAGAAAACAAATTTTCTCTATCCACCTTTTCTATACCGTTAATGATTTTATATACTTCACTCAGGTCCCATCTTAAATGCCGTCTTTCCACACTAAATGTTGCAGTCTGATTTTGTAAGGGAGGGGTTCCAGCCCTTTAATCATCCTGGTTGCCCTTTTCTGCACCTTTTCCAGTTCCACAATATCCTTTTTGAGGTATGGTGACCAGAACTATACACAATATTCCAAATGTGGCCCCACCATAGATTTACACAGAGAGGCAAAATGACACTTGCTGACTTATTTTCTATTCCCTTCCTAATTATTCCCAGCACTGAATTAGCTTTATTCACTGCTGCTGCGTCCTGGGATGACACCTTCATTGAACAGCCCACCAGAACCCTGAGATCCCTTTCCTGATGTGTTGCAGAAAACTCTGCCAGTAGGAAGTGTGTCTCTGCAGGACTGGAACCAAGGCCATTGGAATCATGAACACCTGCCTGACTCTGCAGACCTATACAGGCTTGGTGCTTGTGGCAGTGGGGCAAAGGGGGGGAACACCTTGGGGAGCATGAGGGTGAGGACCACTCCCCTTGCATAGGAGGAAAGGAATAATGTGCCAAGGCAGGGAAAGGTGAGAATTGCTACAGGAGGAAAACGTTATTGTGATGATGCACACAGAAAGGTATGACAGTGGGAGGCAGAAGAGTTGGATCAGGAGGAGTGTTAGATAAATCAAAGCTATCTCACCTTCTGATCCAATCAACAGACCTTGGAGATGCCAGTGGCTCTGCTCTTGAGTGATGAGTCAGAACATCAATAATTGATGACTTGATTATGGATGAAGGAGCTGATCTGGCGTACGTCACTGAAAGGTAGGTAGAGGACATGGGAAGGCTTTGTCTCATTCAACTTCGCCCTTCTGGTTACTAAGTGTAGCACAGTTCCAGATCAGTAGGATGGGGTGGGGTACTGCTGTCATCCACAGGTTATCCACTTTTCTTCTCAGATGGGCAATTTATTGTGTGACTTTGATAAGCTCCTTCT
Organism: Aspidoscelis marmoratus; assembly: GCA_014337955.1. Taxonomy (NCBI): domain Eukaryota; kingdom Metazoa; phylum Chordata; class Lepidosauria; order Squamata; family Teiidae; genus Aspidoscelis; species Aspidoscelis marmoratus. The sequence continues at coordinate 10,398,859 of MTQE01001134.1, read as the reverse complement.
GATGTTGGGTCTGACAGAATAGAGATGCTGCTTGGGTCATCATTGTCAATGAACGTCCCAGAGACAATGATGACCCACCCTGCTGCCCAGCAGGTTCCCTATCAGAGCTGGCTGAGATAGCCTTGGAGGTGGTACTAGAGGTCCTTATCACAGTGGGGTTGTGAAATTTCAGCACCCATGCTGAGGTGATACTCATAAAACCAGCCCAGGTCTTCATGTCGCCATGACAACCAATATGATACTGACCTAATATGCACAGCAGGGCATGCCCACAGTTCGATCTTTGACAGAGAAGACTGGAAAGATAAGAGAGCTAGTGATAACCCCATTAGTGTGGAAAGGTCACTCAGTGATAAAATTTGGACTGGAAATGGCAGCTCCTCTCTGCACGGCCGAGAACCGAGTGAGATGGTCCACCATCAGAGAAGTTGAACATATAAGTAATTCCTGGTTACTCTAGAGCTCCTGCTGAGGCTTTGCTCTACTAAGTAAAATGGTCCCAACTTATTAAGAATCTTGCATGCCAAAGATAAAAACCTTGATTCCGGTCTGAAAGCTAACTGGCAACCAACACAAGTACTTAAACACAGGTATGATATGTGCACAGTGAGGTGCCCCACTCAATAACCTGGCCACAGCATTTTGCACTAGTTGCAGTTTTCAGACCAGGTACAAGGGCAGTCCAAGTGGGGTTACCAGTGCAATAGACAACCATGACTAGGCTATCTCTGTCTAGGTAGGGACACAGTTGGCACAACAGCTGAAGCTAGCAATAGACACCCTTAGATAAGGAGGCCTCTTGGACCTTCATTGACAATGATGACTTAAGCAGCACACGCAAACTATGTTCACCTGTTCCTTCTGAAGGAGTTCAACCAAACAGGCCAACTCCCAAGTACTCAAACATGAGAACCACCAACACACTGAGTCTCTGCCCTGTCAAGATTCAATTTTAATTTATTGGCCTTCACCCAGCATATCACTGCACCCCCATTCTAAGAACATAAATACCCGACTGAATGAGAACTATGGTCCATCTAGTCCAGCAATTTGCTTTTGCAGCGGCCAACCACTGGGAACAGGGAAACCAACCAAAAAAGGACATGAACACACTAGTTGTTCTCCTTTCAGCGCCTCAGCAGCCAGTCTTTGGAGGCTCCTAATGCCATCAGGGCTAATAGCCATTGAGAGTCCAGATTCCATGAATTGCTCCAACCCCTTTTTGAAACCATCCAAGATCATAGCCAACGCCACACTTCTACGCAAGCAAATTCCAAAGTTTAACTAGGTGTTAAATAAATATGAGAAAATCCTTCTGCCCGCTCTGATTCATCTGGGATTTAGTTGCAATGGATAACCTCTGGTTATAGTATTCTGAAAAAGTGAGAAAAACTTCTCTCCATCTATTTTGTACACACCATGCATAATTTTATACTCCTCTGACTTACTTCTTTTTACTTATTTTCCTTCCAGATTAAAAAGCCCAAGACATAGTAACCTACGCTTGCACAGACGCTCCTTCGGCCCCTTGATAATCTTTGTCACCATCCTCTGAACCTTCTCCAATTCTATTATAGTATTAGCACCTTCACTGTATGGATTTAAATAACTAGTAAAAACACACCTCTTTACCCTAAGCCTTAGGCTGAAGAAATAACCTTGTGTCCTATTTCAGGCACTGCTCCTGGTATTGTTTTAATTGTGTATTACCTGGATTTTACTGGGACTCAGCCTAATACCTCTGGGACAAGAGCAGGATAGATATACAAATAAGACAGTTTGACTGGTGAATTTCCAGAATACAATAAAAGTGACCATCACAGATAAGTGCTACAAAAAACCCAGAATTAATCTTATTTACATGTTGTAACTTGAAGAGGACAGACAGCATGAATGGGGCTGCGTCCAGACTTGTTCATACTGTGCAGTTGTGATCTGGGCATCACACACAATGATCGATGCATCATCATGGCACTGCATTATCCAGTCGTTGCTACGCACTTACCTTAATGTTGATCTAAGGACATTCACTGGGCAGTATAAAGAAAATTTCAATTTTCCCGCTAGTCCGGGCAAAATGGCGAGAAGAGACCAATGGACCTCAGGGTTTATATTTGATGCCTGCCTTTTAATTCAATAATCCTGTGAGCTGATCAGAACAAATTACGCATATGTTTGCCAAGTTAAGAATTTATCACAATTGGGGGTGGTATTAAATAAAGACAGCAGTTCACCTGACCAGCATTAGCATCAAGCATCACCAAAAGTGAGTTATCTTTTAAGTATGAAAGGCAAATCCTTTTAGGCACTTCTGCATATTTCTTAACTTATCTGGAACAATCATGCATCAACAATCATTGTTTCTTTTAAACGCACGCTGCTTTCAAGTTGGGGTGGGGGGAAGAAGAAGAAGAAGAAGAGTTGGCTTTTCTACCCTTTTCTCACCCATTTAAGGGGACTCAAAGCAGCTGACAAAGCTTTCTATTCTTCTCCCCAAAACAGACACCCTGTGAGGTAGGTGGGGCTGTGAAAGAAGAGATCTGTGATTAGCCCAAGGTCGCCCAGCTAGCTTCAAGGGGGAGGGCAGAATCAAACCCAGTATTCCCAGATAGGAGTCCGGCTCCCTAACCACTAAACCAAAGGGGAGTGGGAGGAAGACAAAAGAGAAAGAATTACATTGTATTATGGAGGGCAGTCTCCCTATCTGCTCTTTCTGTTGTGCTTTACCTGCAGAAAAGTGGAAATTTTACTTTTCAAAATCCTGGGAAGTGCACTGAAACAGGGAACTCACATTTTCTCCACCTTCACAAAGGCTTCAACTCTTTTCTTCTGTATATGTGGATATGTCATCAGAAATATATGCTCTTGAGAAGAACTCAGAGGTTCTATTTTAACATCTGTTTTCAAAACAAAGCTTAGCAGAATGCATTTTAAAAGTACAAACACATAAAACCTCCCACCATGAAGATGTTATGATTTCCTCAGGAATCCCTACTCCAATGCCAATTATGAAAGCAAATGGAGTCTCAAATCAAGACTGCTCCTTAGAACTTCAGGCCCTTTCAACAGCAAAATCTCACTGTTAATACCAGAAGAAAACCGGCATCCTCCTGAATGATCCTATGCAAAGAATCGGGCTTCTGTTTTTTCAGTATCTTTGTCAGTCAGAAAAACAAAATTATCTTCATGTGATAACAGAGCTGGAACAACACAGGGGCAAGAAGGACTCACAATCAAAATGTTACTCGGATATTTAAGATTTGAATGTCTTAAAATTCAATTCGAATCCAAAACATTCGAATCTGTACATCTGTGTGCATGCCGGAAAAATCCGTATGCATCCTGTATTATCCCATATGCATCCTGTTTTAATCCCATATTTTAAGCACAAGATACAGATAATTTTCAGGCATATTCAGATATGATACGAATCTACACATTTGAATCATTTGAAAATCCGTATAGGATTTTTGAAAATCCGTATTTGAGTTCGAATGTCGAAATCCATCAGATTTGAATCAAATATTCGAGATTTTGAATATTCATGCACATCCCTAATCCACAAGGAAAGCTACTTCCTCTCTCCACCTTGTTCACAGTTACAGGACTGTTATAAGGTTGCACATGGAGGATTATGACTTGAAGAGTGCACCACAGTACAAATTAAGAATGGGAGCTGGTGATGCTCCAAATGCGGTAGCATTAATGCTCACTGATGTCTGTTTTAGAGATGTGCACAAATTTGTTTTGACATTCTATTTGAATCAAACTGTATACCCGAAAATCCAATTCGATTTGAATCTTGTTCAATTTGAATTGAACAAGATTTGATTCAAATTTACCAAATTCGAATCTGCACCTAGGAATGTTGACAATCTTCATATGTGCACGTACACATCTTCCCAACATCCATACATATCCGTATGCATCCCATAGTTATCCCGTATGCAACCCATTTTCACCCCGTACGGATCCATACAAATGCATATGGATGTGGGAAAGACACAGATCTTCAAGTGCACATCATGTACGAACCCATACACATACGAATGTCTGGATAATTCAAATGAATAGATCCAAAGTTTGAAATTCTAGTTGAATGTTTACATTCAAATTTTGGGACATTCTATTCGAGTTTGAATGTTGAAATTCAGCACATTCGATCAGATTTCAAATGCCTACAAATATTTGTGCACATCCCTTGTCTGTTTGCATATGATGAAGAAAACATCCTTATCAGAATAAATCTGACTCCCTCAGTAACTTGACACACAAGGGCATTCACAGCACACTACAGATTAATGCAATAAGTCAAGCTGTCGAGGGCTTTTAACTGAGAGTTTCATCATCTTTTGCAGCTCTGGAACATTTGGATTGAAGAAGCTTACAGGGGGCACTGATCCCAGCCTATCAATATATAGCAGTGGTTCTCAACCTGGGGGTCGGGACCCCTTTGGGGGTCGAACTACCCTTTCAGAGGGGTCACGACTAGACTCCCGCTGCCCTTCCCTCCCACCTCCCAGCTGCTTCACCCCCATGGTTGGGGGTTTCCACAATGTGAGGAACTCCATTAAGGGCTCGCGGCATTAGGAAGCTTGAGAACTGCTGATATATAGTGCATCACTGGACACATCTTGTTCCATGTGAAATACTCTGTCTTGGGTTTCATGGCCTACATTCTCCAAATCAAACTTCTTGCAACTAGCTGCCCATGTGTATCTTTTTATGGTTGTTTTATGTTATCCAGCTAAATGCTTTATTTACCTTGATATTTATATTTTATATTCCTAACATCATTATAATTGTTCTCAATCCTTAGTAATATATTAGACCTTTTACTTTTCCTCAATCTTTTTCTGTTATTATTTATTTATAAAATTTATATACCCCCCTTCACTGAAAGGTCCCAGGGCGGTTTACAATGAAATTAAAACACATCGAATAGTAAAACATAATCTCTTTTGCAGCATCCAGGCACCACTTACTTATTCCACTATTTTTTGGTATTCTGATTAAAGCATCGTTCTGGAATATGCATGCTTTATTCTGAAACATCCCAAAGTAACAGAACAAGTAAGCAACATCTGGATGCAGCCTGAAGGGCATATACGCTTTGAGTAGCACCATTTCTCAAAATTATTTCCCAACTGGTCTCAAAAAAGATAATCCACTTTTTGCAGTTGAATATTTTGGAGCTTCAAAATCGAGTGTTATTTACTGCTTCAGAGCACTGATCTGTTTTATGTGCTCAGCTCCAAGACTCAGGAAGCTGAAGAACAATTTCTGATTGAAAAAAAAACCACTAACTTCTCATTAACTCCAGCTTGCTGCAGAGAAAGAAACCAGGGACAGAAAATCCAGGGCTTCCCTTGCATTGATCCGATTCCTCCTTTCTCTGCCTGAGAAATCCCTCAGGCACCATTACCCATCTATTCCAGTGGCTCTCAGCTTATAAACTACTGAGAAATTATACAAAACTAAATCCATGAACTTTAGTTTGACTGTTAATAATGTGGTTCAGGATTTTGCAGCAGTGAATGAGCCCCTGTGGGCTCACCTCTTCACTCCTTCCTACCAACAAAAACAAGAACTTTTGACTAGTAAAATGAGAAAATCCACCTTCTAGAAATATGCATTCTTTGTCTTCAGACATCACTTGTTTTTCATAAGGGAAATGCAAGGAGGAAACAAAAAGAATCACAATGTATTGTGTGCTTTAAAGAAGGGAAGATTAACTTCTGTATCCTCCAAACAGTGGCTCACAGACCTTGTTTTGAAACAACATAAGGGATGAAAATGAGCATATGCTCAATATACACATAGAACCTAAACCAAAATTGTGCCTATAGGGATAATTTTGTGATATTTGCAGCTCTAGTAAAAAAGTTATATTTTTGATATATGTATTTTATTAAAAGCAAAAACAAATAATTCTTTACATTAGTGACTTTTGTTGCTGAATTTTATTTGCTAAATATTCAATTGAAAGTTGGTATTTCGTACACTTCAAGAACAAGCAAGCACTACACGTCCAGGTGCCAGGGTGATCATGTGTGTCACCCAAAAGGGCTTGGCGTGTCACCTGTGACACGCGTGTCATAGGTTGGCCATCACCCCTATACTAGTAGGGTTGTGCATGGATATTCAAAGGTATTCAAAATTTGATAGAATCTGTCCAAATTTTGACACTCAAATTCGAATGTTATGTCCATAAAGTTGAATTTAAAGATTCAAAATCTTTAAAGATTTTGAATCTATTCATTTGAATTATCCAGACAGTCGTAGGTGTACTGATTCGTACACGATGCGTAACTGCAGATAAGCATCTTTTCTGCATTTGTATGGATCCGTACGGGACAAAAACAGGTTTCATATGGGATAACTATGGAATGCATACAGACATGTATGAATGCATACAAGATGTGTAACGATGCATATGGGCACATACAAATGTTGTTGACATTCGTAAGTGCAAATTCAAAATGACAATTGGAATGAATAGATTTGAATTTGCTTAATTCAAATCAAATTTGGTTAAATTTGAATTTAAAAGATTCAAATCAAATCAAATTTTTGGATATTCAATTCAAATTGAATTGAATCCCAAAAATTGCATTCGAGCGCACCCTTAACTACTAGTACAATAACCAATGGAATTCTAACCAAATATTGCACACTGGAAATACACAGAAAGTTTGTTTATAACATTTTTGTCTACCTCTTCAACAGGATCCCTCCCAGGCAGGTTAAGGTATTCACAGTTTCTCATGCCAAAGGAACACCCTATCTCACAGTCCTTAAGAAGAGATACCACTTCTTCATGCCATCAAAATTTTGTAAAGTTTTTACAAAAGCCAAATTTAATCAGCTAAACATTATGATGAAACATGGGAGTTACAAGAATACCCCGCGTCATAAAAGACTTTGTCCTTGTGGGGACTCTGTCCAGGAAGACGTATCACACTTCCTATTGGAATGCCACTTATGTGACTGTATAAGGGACACTCATTTAACTCCTCTTTTAATAAACTTTAATTCACTTGATATCAAAGCCAAAGTGCACACATTGGTCTGATCAATATACTACTACCAGAGTAGCTCTATACACCGTGAAAACCATTAATATCTGAGTTACTGTTTTTCTACTATATAGGGGTAGATTGCTAGGGAGAGGATATCCAAAATGATTTTGTATAATGATGGATTTTATATGACCAATGAATCAATAATTAAATTCTATTCTACAAAACTAATAAAATCAGTTTCTGGCCTGCATGGTTGCTCAATACAAAAGAAAAAGGAGAAAAGCCCTTTTTATAAAGTCAAAAGTCCCATCCAAATGGGAAACAAGGAGAGAAAGAAAAAATCTGGCCTCTCAGAAGAACCAGGATATTTTCCCACTTAACTTCTGTAGGACCATGTCCCTCAGAAGCTAAAATCAGGGACCCTCACCTGGGTCTGCGTGGACAACACAGCACACAGCTACACCACTGTCCCCACACAGCCTTTGCAAGGAAGTAATGCAAAGGATATGTGCAAGAGTTTACTACTCCGTAGTTAATGAAGCTGGGGGCAGGAGTGCATGCTGGGAGCCACACCAGCACAAAGCGCCTCCAATGGAGTGCTTCTGCTCCATGCTGGAATATTCCCAGTCATCCCCATCTTTGAAGAGATTAAATATTGAGTATGATAAAGTCAAAAGAATGTAAGAGCATAAGAGGGGCCCTGCTGGATTGGGCCACAGGCCATCTAGTCCAGCATTGTATCTCACACAATGGTCCACCAATTGCTTCCAGGAATCCTCAGGCAGACAATAAAGGCAGGAGCTTCAGATGCTCTAGAATATCTGCAAACGGCCTTTGGAGGCATCCTGCCTGTCTCTCCAACCCAGAGATGGTACCTAGGCATCCATTCTAGTAGCTATTGATACACCTGTCCTCCATGAACTGATCTAATCCGGGCTGGCTGCTGTCACCACTTCTCTTAACAGCTTAAAACTTGGCAAGAGACTGCAGGTCTTAAGTGTGTTTATTCTACAGAACAGCCTTACCGCACTGTTCTGCAATCAGAACATTCCCAGCTTTCAAATGGTAAGGGAGCTCACTTGATGATTCAAAAAGTCCAAGATAAGTCATGATCTCTAAAGTGAATAGGTGTGGGAAATAAGTGTGTGTGTGTGTATGTCCCTTTTCACAGGATTAGCAGGGAAAATTAGAATAGACCCCTGCTGCCATGCAAGCAGTGTAGCTCAACTATGCGGTATCTCTGAAAGACTGTGGGCCTTTTTCCACTAGGGCTTAGAACTCTTCTATGATCCCATTAGGAACCCAACTGGTACCTGACTGGTACTAATCGAGAAGACCCTGCCTTGACACCACTGAAGGCCCCATCCCCAAAAGGGCAGCGGAAATCTGGATTTAATGGGTCCTTCAGGTCCTTAAATCTGGAATTTGTGTGGAGCTGATGTCCACATTGGGGTCTCCAGGCATCTTCAAGATCCAGATCTCCAGGAAAACCCCATCTCAATGATCTAGATCTTGAAGATCCAGCTCCTTAACTGTGCGTGGGGAAAAAGGGGTTTATTTATAACAGATGCTAACACAGTAAGGGCCCATTTTAACTGAATTTGGTTTGCAATATTTCAATGGACCACATTTTTCTCATTTATATCCTGCCATTCACCATATAGTCATATGCTTGTCAGTTTGTAATGTTGTTGGAATTTTATAATAATTCAATTTATTAATAATTTTTTGGGGGAGGGGAGTAAAAGAAACCCTGATACAATAAAACCTAAATTGTCTCCCACCGACTGCCTCAACCTCAAAACTGTTCATCCACCCACTTGAGGATCACATCAGCTCCATATAAAGAACGTCTAAGAGAGCAGGTGAGTCTCTACCAGGCAATGAAAAAGACGTAGCATTGGTGCCTGGCCTACTATTGGTGGAAAGCTATTCCAAAGCTTGGAGGCTGCCACAGAGAAGGCCCTCTCCCTTGCCACTGACTCCTTAATCTCTGAGAAAGCTGGAACCTCCAAAAGGCCTTCTCTTGATTGCCTGAACAGCCTGGCAGATCTATGTGGGAGAAGGTGATACTTCAGGTAGTTAGGGCCTGGAGTATTAAGAGTTCCTGTTCCTGTTTCACTTTAATTCATTTTCTCTCCACCAAGGATAGGGTAGAAGGTTAGGTTCAGGAGTGTGCTCAAATGCAATTTTCGGGATTCGATCCAATTTGGATCGTATGAATATTTGATTTGTATTTGAAGATACAAATGTGTTCGCAAGCATCCATACGCATCCCGTTTTTATTCCATATGCATCCCATTTTCGTCTGAGATGCTTGTATATGTAATGCGTACGTATTCGTAAACATACAAATGTCTGGATAATTCATATGAAAGATTCGAAAGATTCAAAATTCATTTGAATGCTAAATTCGAATGTATACACATTTGATTCTAATTCGAATGTCCGAATTCAAACGAATTCGGTCAAGTTTTGAGTGTTTTGAATATTCGTGCACACCCCCAGTTAGGGCACAACAGAACCACCAAGTTAAGCGGTACTCTACTGTATCATAATTATACCATACTAATAAACCACTTTTATTGCATAATATGGAGTCTTACCAGTTTCATGAAGTCATAGTTCACCTGGATCCAGAACACAGATAAAACTGAAATGTTTTTTTTTCCTCCTTTATGCAGGTTAAATATCTTTTAATCTTGTACTCTCCTTACAAATCTCAAAGCTGGTGTTGACATGATACAGTGGACGCCAGCTAATACAACCAGTTACGTAACATAATGAACATCAGAAACAGCCGGCCTCCCGGTCAGCCAAGCCATTGCCCTAAGCAATGGTTCCAGTGGTCAGAAGTTACAGCCAACACATACCTCAAGTTCACAACAAAGCCATTAGTCACTGCCATAATCTCCAAAGGCTGGAATGAGAGGATAAGTTCCCACAACCAACATGGCCAGAAGAACCACACCCAAAAATAAGAGAAACAGAACAGAAGCTGTGTTTCATAATTCAGGGGAGACCTACATTGAAGGATTATAGAGAGGGGATTATAAGCATCAGGACTTGCCCAAAAATATCACATGTAAAGGGTTTGTCTGTTGTGAAAGCAAATGTGTTCTTGTACCAGAGTATTCCTCTATTGGAAAGGATGGACAAGCAATAAGCATTTACAAAAATTTTATGAAGTAGTATCTATTATTAAAGAGTAAGACATTAGGATTTTGCTGGGAACCACTGAGTTATGGTTGACTACTGGTTGACTGTACGGGCACCCCCATGGTCACTTCTAGGCAGTTTTCTGGGCAGAGATATAGAAGTGGTTTGCCATTCTCTAGTTCTGGGAGGAAGCTGAGGATTGAACCAGCAATCCTCTGCTTTCTAGACAGTTTGCTCTACTGCTGAACCACAGCTATGGCAAACATTACAATAGTATCAAACAAACATTATGCATAACTTTTGTCATGCAAATAACAAACCTCTAGCTAGATGAGCCAGTTTGGTCTAGTGGTTAGGAAGCCAGTCTCTTATCTGGGAGTACCAGGTTTGATTCCACCCTCCTCCACAAAGCAAACTGGGTGACCTCAGGCTAATCACAGCTCTCTGCTGAGCTCTCACAGCCCCACCTACCTCACAGGGTGTTCTGTTGTGGGGAGAAGAATAGAAAAGCTTTGTCAGCCGCTTTGAGTCCCCTTAAATGGGTGAGTAAAGGCGGGTAGAAAAGCCAGCTCTTCTTCTTCTTCTAGATATCACAGATACATATACCACTATTTCATTACAAGGGTTTTAACTAATTCCATTCATCCTTTCCCAGTACGGACAGGAATATTTGTCATTCTCATATTCTCCAGATACTTTATTCTGCTTTCTCTACACATCTGCAGATTGAGAACTTTTAACATTATCAACCATCGCCTATTGCATTAGTGACCGAATTTCACAGCCCTACACTAGCAACAAGCCTCATTTTTCAAAGTAACTTCTGTTGACACTACTTTGCAGGGCAACATCTGTTTATGGTGTAATACATGAATGTCTCATGCAGAGAAAAACAATAGTGTCAATAAACACATTGGTGTACTAACAAATGCAAGGGATGAAATCAAGTAACACAGTGGCAGACTTTGCAACAAAGCAAAGCCAATGAGTCAGTTTGGTCTAGTGGTTAGGGAACCAGACTTATCTGGGAATACCGGGTTCGATTCCGCCCTCTCCCATGAAGCCAGCTGTGACCTTGGGCTAGTCACAGCTCTCCTCTGAGCTCTCACAGCCCCTCCTACTTCACAGGGTGTCTGTTGTGGGGAGAAGAATAGAAAGGCTTCGTCAGCCACTTTGAGTCCCCTTAAATGGGTGAGTAAAGCAGGGTAGAAAAGCCAACTCTTTCTTCCTCTTCCTCTTCCTCTTCTACAACTACAACTACTACTACTACCACCACCACCACCACCACCATTTGCCAGTGTGAAGTCAGCATGTTTTGTTTTCGTTTTGTGATAATTGCTGCAGTAAAACTTACTTGAAGAACTGGTAAGCAAGTGATACCACCATGGAGGACTAGGAACTTCACCAGGGGTATGTTGAAACACTCTAAAACAGGTGTCTCTGACGATGTTAGGCCAGTGATGGCGAACCTATGACACATGTGCCACAGGTGACAGGCCAAGCCCTTTTGGGTGACATGCAGTATCACCCTGATGCCTGGGCATGTTGTTGCCATTTGATATCTTGTAGGCCACTGGCTGCTTCTGGCTTGCGCCCTACAAGATACCGGAAGCACAGAGACACTGTTT
>MTQE01001134.1:10364316-10386952 GCA_014337955.1 Aspidoscelis marmoratus | reverse complement strand
GCTTCTGGCTTGCGCCCTACAAGATACCGGAAGCACAGAGACACTGTTTGTGCCCGGCGAGGTCACCACACTGCCAAGTCACGCTCAGTGCCTCTGTGCTCCCGGCAGCTAGAGGACTGAAGACATGTGTGTGCGGCAGCGATGGCTTTACTCACAATTTTTCCCTCTACATACTTTTATAAGACCTTATTCTCAGCATTAAATAATATTAAAACCAATAAAAAGAAACTGACCGACAGATGAAGTTAGTAGCGCTTGCTTGGGCTTGAACTGCACGAAATGCCAACCTTCACTTGAAGATTTAGCAAATGAAATTCAGCAACAAAAAAGTCCCTGATGTAAAGAATTATTTGTTTTTCTTTCAATAAATACATAAATGACAATATAACTTTTTTCTTACTAGAACTACAAATATCACAGAATTATAGCTATTTCCAGATGTGACATGGCACCCGAGCTAAGCTGGTTGTTTATGAGAATTCTGACACATCCAACCTCAAAAGGTTCACCATCACTGTGTTAGGCTCTATGGACAGACAGAAAACATAAAGACATTTACCTTATCCCTAAGCCTCTTTTTGTGTGTCCTTTCTGCACTGCAGACTCCAAAAATAAAACTCTTGAGAACGGATAGAGAGTTTCAGGCAGGTGAGGTGGTTGTCTATGGAGGCTCCTAGCCAATCCAAGCCTTCTACGGCTGCCAACCGATTAGATCCATGTATAATTGGACCAGTTACAGCCAAGAGAAGTTGAGCAAAGAAAGCAATAGCCAGGAAGGAAGGAAGGAAGGAAGGAAGGAAGGAAGGAAGGAAGGAAGGAAGGAAGGAAGGAAGGAAGGAAGGGGAGGGGGAGTCACCTTTTTTTAAACATTATGCCATGGATCCCCCCCCCCAAAAAAAATCCACATATGGGGCTGGTCTCAGAAAATGAACACCCCAAAAGCCTTATATGTGACCATAGCCCAAGACAGTCTGAATATCTCTATTTCACCTAGAGCTGCTGATGTTGTTAGGTACCACTGAGAGTGTGCCCAGACTTACAGATACTGAGCATTGGGGCATGGGCATCACACACCTGACGCCCAATACTGGGAAGCGATGGTGGATTATGCTACCACTACTTTGAATTTATCTACTGCAGAATGAGGAGCACTCGCTCCACAGTATCAGGTAAATTCGAATGTTCCTATCAGTAAGGACAGGACGGCGAGAACAGCAAATGAGAGCTGAGCTGTAGGCTCATGGGCTGCACCATCCCATGTGACCCAGAAGTATCGCAGCTTTCTCTGAGAAAGCTCTGGGGAGGCTGCTGGAGTCCGGACGGCGTGTCATGGCTTTGCAGCAGGTAAGCTGTGCTTTTTTCTCTAACAGCGGATTTTAGTCTACTAATCTGGATACAGCCTGAGCCATGGCCAACTCCTGGTTGATTGCACGGGCACTTCCATCTCTATGAGGTTTTCTTGCCCAAGATACAGAAGTGGCCTACTTCTGGGTGGAGGCTGGGGACCGAACAGGCAATCCTCCACTTTCCAAGCCATTAGCTCTACCATTTCCTACACAGGAGTGGGAGGATAGATACGCTCTCTCAATCTGGGTTGAGTTTCTAATCTTTTGCTTAAAAAAATAAAAACAAACCAAACACTGATAAACTAGTTCCAATTCACACACATGGATTTTAGTAGACCGAACCAAGCAGCAAGCCAGCATATGCACTCAACAAAAGCTAATCTGTGTGTTGAGCCAGAAAGGATACAAAGAGCACATTCTTTGTGGCTGCTTCCAGCTTCTGAACATTTGTCACGGAAGAGCCCCTTATTTGCAGTGCCCCACTCTGTAAACCTGCACAGTGATATGAATATTTAAATTTTCTAAAATGATGCTGCATCATAAAAAGAATGAACAGTTGACCCTCAAATTAACCTCCCAAATTAAATTTGGCCTTCCTTGTTTTGCACGTACATTGAAATGGCTAGATTTTGTGTTCAGGAAGTTGACATTCTTGGAGAGATTCTCCTTCATAAGTATATATCAAGTTTCAAAGACGTGTAGGAAAACCATTATTTTTATTCTCTAGGCCACAAGCTAGCCACTAGACCAGATAACAAGACTCATCAAGTCCTAAAACCACAAATACTTAACTGACCAAAGCCTGCCCTGCCATTTCATGTTTGAAGAGTTCACTTCCTCTAAAAATTCTCACGCAGCTCATATTTAAACTAACGCATGGGAATGCAATCCAATCCTCTTCCCAGATATCTCTGCATGCAGAAAAGGAACTCTGGAAAAGGAAAAGCTTCAAACAGAGGGGGAAATGTTTCCCACCCCCACACTGGAATGTGCAAAGCAAGCTTATCAAATCCCAATTCATTCCCCCAGCAAGCAACAGCATCCCTCACTTGACTAACTGCATACTTCATACAAAATGAATTATTAATATATGGGATTCAACGATAAGGGGTGGAGTGAAGACTATCAGCACATTTAATACAACACTTTTTGAAGATATATTTGAGGGACAAAGGAAGTATAAGAGAGAGAATGAGGAATCCAATTTCCATTCCCAAGGTAAGATCTTTTTAAAAGATCATAAAGGCAATTTTCTAGTTCAAAATGCTGATTTGGGAAGGGAAAATAATTAACTCCCTTTTTCCATGCACAGTCAAAGATCCAGATCTTCGAGATCCAGATCTTTGAGATGGGGTCTTCCTGGAGATCCGGATCTTGAAGATGCCTGAAGACCCCAGTGTGGACACCTTTAATCAGGTCCACATGAATTCCAGATGTAAGGGCCCGAAGGATGCATTAAATCTGGATTTCCCCTGCTGTCGTGGGGACAGGGCCTTGCACATGGGTCCTTCAATGGGGTCCAGGTGAGGCAGGGCTTTCCCGATTGGTACCAATCAGGTACCAATTGGGTTCCTAATGGGGTCTTAGAGGGATTCTAACCCTTGGTGGAAAAAGGCCCCAAGTCAACACAGTCTTAACTCTCTTTCTACCCACAGTCACAATTATGTCCCATTCATAGCCTCCACTGTAACACATTTGGTCACCAGGCTGCTTACTTTAAGAAATCAATAGGTCACTGCAAGGACAGCTTACACGTGGTCCAACCTTAAGAAAGGGTTATGACACCATTTTCATGTTGTAACCCATTTTAAAGTTCAGTCATCTGTGGATGTAGCGGTCTAATGGGAGATGTGACCTCCAGCACACCAAGGTTCTACCATATGTTAACAGAGTGGTCCAGCCAGTTCCCTGGATTAGTCTATTAACCTCATGCAGAGATGACCCAGTAATGCATAATAGTAAAGTCCTTGAGATAGGTGACTACACTTCAATTACTGAATCTCCCACTGTAAAGCTTATAAGATTGGGCCATTAAATAAGTGCTTCGAAAACACTCCAAAATCCATTTTAATGCATAGGTATCGAAGTTAGTTTTATGTATGACTCCAGGTGTTTACACTGCTCTACTTACTGATGTATATTTTATATGCTGACAAGCAAACTACACCTCTGGGAATCTACTATCAAATTGAATTTAATCCCCCCCCCAAAAAAAAAGAATTCAATGAATTCTTCATACATGTTTTTGGAACATATTCCCTAAAGAGATGTTCCAGACTCACTCTTTGATCAGACATGCTTGAAGTGGTGCACTCTGGGTGAATCTGAGCATGAAATTACAGACTTTTCTCATGTTGAAGCCTCTGAAAGGTTGCATCTTTGTCATTCTAAATTTCATTGCTCTGAAGGCATCTCTTTCTTTAAGCAGGCTGGGCAGGAAACTATATAAGCAAAGAGGCAGGGATTCCTGCTGACTGGCACCTGTGGGTCACACCTGTCACCACGGTAGGGGTCGCCCAACTTGGAAAAAAAATGTAGGCTGCAGTGTGGATATTCAAACATTGTCTGAAAGGCACTTTTTTGTTTGTCTGGGGATGGGTTGCTTTTTCTTAAAGGAACAGTCCACAGACTTACCTATTCAGAATATTTCTCTGACAGATGTCCAAATATGCAACTCATTAGCTTGTCAATGGCAAATAGAGAAGATAAGGAACAGCAGTTCCCTCATATGTGAGGAAAATGTTTTTCTATTACAGCTGCAAGAGCAAGAGGATGTTTGGAAGGGATTTTTAATGACATAGATGCTGCCCAGGTACAAATAAAGTCAGTGTTCCAGAATCCCTAATTATAGTCTAGTTTAGACTGTTGTTTTTAATTTGATCATTTCATATGAATTTATTTATTTATTTGCCTATTGGAACCAAAAGCCCAGCTCAACAAACTAGACCAACCTCCATTTTTTTCAAAACCTTGCATTTGTGTGACCCATTTATACCCCCTTTTAATATTCACCCCAAATTACATGTAGACTCCTTGTATTAGCTGTTTTTGCTTATCCACTCCAGCCCCATTTTCATCTAGCTGTTTATTGAGCTGAGTAAATTTAGAATACAAGCTCAGTGGGACAAGAACTTGCTTTCTTTCCCATTGACACGTATTATATTCTATCAGAGCATATGGCATCATATTAGTCTCATTATAGGAGTCGTGTGTGTGCTAGGAAAAAAGCGACTTTTCAAGACACTTACAAAAGCACATAAGAGGAGCCCTGCTGGATCAGGTCACAGCCCATCTAGTCCAGCATCCTGTCTCACCCAGTGGTCCACCAACTGCCCATGGGCATCTCAAGCAGAGACAAGGGCAAACCTTCTGCTCTCGAATCGCAGCCTCAGGGGCATCCTGCTTGTCCCTAATAAGCTTGGTGAAGGGGAGGGGCTCTTAAGTGTTGAATATGGAGTCTAATCCATGTCTTGTCTAATTACACTTTTGGACAATCGTCTGTGAGAGATTCCGGGAGAGTTATTGCTAAAGAGGAACTGGGAACTTCTGGACATCTCAAGCAGAAGACAAAGGCAAAACCTTCAACTGCTCTCGGTTCCCTGCCTGTCCCTCCAACCTGGAGGTGACACCTAGGCATCCATTCTGGCAGCAACTGATAACACATGTCCTCCATGAAGGTGGCACAGTGAAGAGACAAAGGCTGTTGGAACAGGTCTCCTACACATCCTCCTCCTGCTAGATATTAGGGGTTTGCTAACATTTCAGAGAAACGGTTAAGACACACATGAATTAAATGCTTCATTTTTTGTTAGACTCTTCCGAATGGATAAGCAGTGCACAAAGAGCAATGTCCATGTAAGTTGTGAAAGACGTATTGTGAAAGACTTCCGTGACTGCAGGTGCATGAATATGGGTGGGGTGCTCCACAGATGAAGAGCTAAGCTTATACTCTTATAACCAGATCTGTGACATCTGTTTGCTGGCCTAGTGTCTGAACATCTGATAAAGCACAAGCTGTCCTCTTATTTTATTCTCTCGTTGTTGGTGTGGTTTATTTTCCCTTGTTTTTGGATTATCACAGCTGTAGCTAGGAAATGCATTTTCACTGCAGAAATCCCAGTGGGACCTGAGCAGCAGAACACCATGGAAAGTTTGGATCATTGTCCTCTCCACCTCCAACAGTCCCACTAACATGTTACAAAACACCTCCTGTTCTCACATATGAAATAAGAAATCCTAAACTTTTAAGATCCTTACAAACTTTCAGAGATATGGAGAAAACAAGGAAATTGCTTCTTGGCAGGAAGGAGGAGGAGGAGAAGGAGGAGAAGAGGGCTTTTTTACCCCGTTTTTATCACCCATTTAAGGGGACTCAAAGTGGCTGACAAAGCTTTCTATTCTTCTCCCCACAACAGACACCCTGTGAGGTGGGTGGGGCTGTGAGAGCTCAGAAGAGAGCTGTGACTAGCCCAAGGTCACCCAGCTGGCTTTGTGGAGGAATGCGGAATCAAACCTGGTATTTCCAGATAAGAGTCCGGCTCACTAACCACTAGACCAAACTGGCTCAGGGAAAAATATAAGAGGAAAAAGATATAAATGAAAAATTGGAACTTCATTTGAGATAATAGATTTGTTAAAATAGTTCTAATTCTTTGCAATATTCAAAATATGAACTATTTATTTACAAAATTATACATAGTTTGTATGGAATATTCAGATGGAGCATACTGGTTCAGGACCTGCTAACATATGCTTAGACGATGAGGACATATAGGTTCCTATATCCATTTATGGAAATCTTGTCCCTCCAGGACATGATAAATATGAACTGATCTATACTGTTGGTAATGATCACCAAAATAAGTATTGTGTAAGGATGGAAAGAACCTAAAGAGTATTATCTTGAGAATAAACCAGGATATGCTTGGAAGCCACACACACACTTAAAGCACAAGTAGGGTTAAGACCCTGGGATAATGATGATCATTTCAGAAGACCTAGGGTGTTTTTCCACTGTCTAAAAGTACCCATTTTTGCACCTATTTAGGGCCCATTTGGGTGTGAGCCGGATGATCCCATTTTCACCACGGCACCTATTTGGGACCCGATTGTTTCCACTGCCGTAGGGGAAATCCAGATCTAATGGGTACATTTTGGCCTTTAATCCGGATTTTCTGTAGACCCCATTAATGGGGTCTACAATGGGGTCTTCTGCCAAAAAATCCAGATTAAAGGGAGCCTGTTTCCACTGGAAACAGGCAATGGGGTCCAAAGGAGGCTAGGGGGAGTGGATGCACCCATTGGGGCCCCCCTAAACCTAGGCTCCGAAGTCACTTCGAAGCCACTTCCAATTGACTTCAGAGTCACTTCGAAGTCATTTCGAAGTCTGTGCAAAATAGCTCCAGAGTGCCTCTGAAGTCTGTGCTGCTCTTCGGAGTGAACTTCAAAGTGACTCTGAAGACTGCCCTCCCCTGCCCACCAAAACACCTGGGGTAATGGACCGACCCCTTGTGGGTCGATCCGGATTCCCCACATGGGTGCAAAGCTGTTTCCACAGCAGGGGTGTTAGCACCCATTGCTAATGGGTGCTAGCACCCATTAGCAATGGGTGCTACACCTCCCGTGGAAACACAATGGGTGCCTCCCTTAATCCGGATCTACTAGATCCGGATTAAGGAATGTACCCATTCCTTAGATTCGGATCTTCTTAGATCTGGATCTAAGGGCTGCAGTGGAAAAACACCCCTAAAGTTATAATGTTGCTTTTTGCGCCTATGCAAACACTAGGGATACATTTGCATTATTAATGACATTTTGTAATCTAAAAACCTATTTGTTTTCGCCTATGGGGAAGGTAGTTATAGTTGCATGTCCAATTACAATGCTTATAAAGAAAAAATAAAAAGAATCTGGAACATCTCCAGTAATTTTAAACTGTTAATAATTTTCTTTTTAAAAAAATGACAGTATATTTAGATGGTGGCAGATTTACAAATATAAACTATACTCAACACTTGATCAAACCAATTTCTAACCATTACAGTGCATTGTACCGCCCTGGATGTCACATTTTCTTAAAATAATACCACATGCACATATAAGGCAGGCCTGGCCGAGATGATCTATTTAATTAACCCGATTAATCTGGAGCAGTGTCAAGCCAGAGCACTGAAAAAGCAACCCACTTTACTTCTGGAAAGCACAGATAAGAAGAGCTGAAGAAATTAAATCAGCAATTTGATCTGCAAAATGAATGCAAAATAAAGTGCTGAACTCACAGCCAGCTGGTGGATAGTTTATGCTGCATCGGTATTTTTAAAGAACTAAGAAAACTTTGGGGGGTGGGGGGCAGAAGCAAAGCATTACTCAGTTCTGTTCCAAACCTATCCCAAATAAAGGCAAGAACAGACAGTTTGCCTCTGTGCCAGCAATCTTAAGAGAGCACTTCCAAATATTAATAGTCATCTTGCCCTCAGGAATGAGCGATGTCACAATAGCTTGCCTAGTTTTTTCTTGTACCTTGGCAACTCTGGTCATTGTTTACTTTTGCAAAAGATAAATGAAAGCTATTTCTTTTCATGGCTCCTTCTAAAGGTCCCGTCTAACATGACTGCACCTCAGCAAATGTAGGATCTGCAGAAGCTCTAGGGTCCTTTCTGCACGGGGCCTTACTCTGGATTATACTCCAGAATAGAGGCCTGGTATCAACATGCAGTGGTCTGCTCTAGCATGCAAATGGCAGGCCTCTGTTCCAGAATATAATCTCAATTAAACTCCGGTGCCAAAAGGGCCTATATCTCTTTGCTTCATACACACTTTTACACTTCGTATGGCAATATTATTTATCTATTTACATTTATTTACATGGCTGTCCTGCCCTGTATCACATGGCCTTCATCAGAAACAGCAGAGCTAAAATGGATTAAAATCAGAAACAGAAGTAGAAATATGGTGGCTTCCAATGTTATTAATGCTGAGGTTACATACTCTTGCCACATTTCTGTGTCAAAATTATTTTATATACATATGAATATATGCTGATTGATATGATTTGAAGAGAAACCCAAAGTATTGCATTATACAGGGCTTGGGTTATAATACATATTTCAACTTCAGTGCAATTTATACGGATTCCCTTTCAGTCATTTTAAGGTATCAGACCCTGCTTCCCTTCTCTCCATTATTTTCTTCAGGATACATTTGTGAAGTAGGTCATGGCTGATTTAGCAGCACCAAATAAGAGCTCATGGTCAAGCAGGGAACGGAACTCCGGTCTTTTCCTCCAAGTGCTCGTCTAATTCTTGAGCTGGGTCCTACATAGGCACAGATAACCAACACCCAGTGGTCAACTCATCAAACTGTTCAATTCCTTCATACAGAAAGGGCCACTTCTTTGTACTTTGGCACTCAGCTTCACAAATCTTCTGGGGATGAACTGGGCTCTGGAAACTCCTGATGCTATCTTGATTCTCTAGGTTACTATTTCAATAAACATTTAAAACATTTTCCTTCCCCAGTATTTGAGTAAGGTCAGGGGAAACACCCCCCCTCAGAATTCAGTTGTTGCAAGATCTTTAGTTCTTTGATTAAATCCATACGTCCATTCCACAGTCAGAAAATCTTCACTAGCTAGGAAATTCTCTGCAGTTAGAACAAAATTATGAGGTGCATCTTATATAACACCCCATATCACTTGCAAACTGGGTTCTAATAAAGAGAACTGGGCAGGGGGACCTCAGGACTTTTAAGTGTCCCTGAATGAATACTGAATTAAAAGCATAGAGGAACCAAGATCCAAGCTAATAAAAGCAACTATTGTCTCTTTTTTAGGGGAAGCTATGCACAACTAACAGCCATGAGATAATTTATGCCTACGTACATCCACAGAAAAGGGGAAGCAACAGTGTATTAACAGATTCAAGTCATGTCTTGCTAGGTATATGGAAGACAACGTTTGCCACTGGACGGCAGCAGCCAAAGATAGTGTGTGGTGTAATGAAGTAGTTACACAGAACCCGCTAAGATTAGCAAACAGTTCAAATGAACTGTGTTTCTAATACTGTACTGTATTTACAAAGCGAATGACGTAGCTGTTGTAATGCTACCCACTGCTACACTCGATTCAAAAGTATTTCAAGCTGCTGTTTCAAATATATACTGTATTCTGTTGCAGTATCGTACTCCTAAGCACGCAGCCCATAACTTCAAGGCAGGCAGGCAGACAGTAATAGGGTATGTACTGAACACTCATTAGGTCCCACAGGAAATACACTTCCAAAGGAAATGCTCTCCAAGAGGTAACTCCATGTCCTCCCGTTGTTTACAGGATACTGAAGTTCACAAATATGACTCCAACACGTTTGCTGGAGCTGCAGAGAAAGAAGGTTATCTCAGAATGCAGCATATTTTTAAAATTATGTTTTGATTTTTGTTCACACCTGCCATTCAGATGGTATTTATTCTATATGCCTGTGAATCACTGCAACAGGAATATTGATATATTTCAAAACATATCAGTCTGCACTGCAACAGGTTCTTCAGTGTGGGTGGTTTACTACCTGAAAGTATAAACCCACCCACCCACGCTTCCTTCCTTCCTTCCTTCCTTCCTTCCTTCCTTCCTTCCTTATCCACCCATCTTATTCCTTCCTTTTCTCCTCTCCTCCCTTCCTCCCTTCCATCCCATTCTCCAGCTTGTGGGATGCAACAGCTGCTCTAGCAGCAACAGAAAAATAGATCTGCCACAATCCAAGCTACAACCCCCAATCTAGCAGCAACAGGAAGGGTATAGGTCTGTTATAATCCAAGCCTTCAACTTGCAATAGAAGCTCTAGACAAAAATACACTTCAAGTAATGTATTTTAATGTCTGCTGTACAGCACTCTGGTTTCTTTGTTTTCTCAACTCAAGTCCCCAAGAGAACCTAACTTCGGTCAGTCTTCCATTCAGCTTGAGGTTAGACTCACATTTGATTCAACATTTACACATTGCTGCTTTACTCACAAAACAGGACAGATATCAGCAAAGGGTTGCATCCAAAAATTAAAGCAGAGTGCCTTTTCTGAGGAATTACTACACACTACCATAATCCATAGATGACAGGTATATATCATATGCATGAACCTACTAAATTAGAAATGTGTCAGACATATTCTATAGGCTGAAAACTACCTTAATTCAACACTCCGAATTCACATTACCTTTAAGCCATATTTAAACTTATTTTGGATGCCTCTAAAGACCATTTGCAGCGAGTTGAGAGCCGGAGAAGCTTTTGCCTTTGTCTCCTGCTTGAGATGCCTAGAAGAAATTGGTGGGCCACTGTGCGAGGCAGGATGCTGGACCAGATGGGCCCTGGCCAAATCCAGGAGGACTCCTCTTATATTCTTATCTCCTAAACATGTTTTGTTTCACTCGTCTCCTCTTCCACACGAATAGATCTCATTTACTCTTCATTTATAAAAATACAGGTAGAGGTCTGCACCTAAGACCTCCTGTTATTGCTTGCACAAGAAGCCTTGAGCCTGAAAATTACCAGACACCTGAAATTTAAAGCGTGCTCATTCGATCCATCTCAGGGAGGCATTTTACACTACCTTGATCTCTTGGGTGGGTCTTAGGTCCAGCCCATGAGGTTCTTCCCACAAAATTACAAACTAAATCTACGCAGACTGCAGAATTAAGAATAAAATTAAGTGCTTCAAGACATTCTTTTTCCACTTTCAGGTCAACTGCTGACCTGGGTGTTTCAACAAAACGTGTGACAAGCAGCAGGCCTATCAGACAGGGAAGGGCTGAGCACATGAATGGAGAAAGGCTTGCCAAAGAGTTTTGAAGTACGTGGGGATGAACCATTTTCACTGTGGGAGGACTTTACTTTGAAATGAAGGTAAACTCTGCATTTTTAACATGCTGCCTGGAGGCTCCCTAGATCAATATTCTGCATTTTAGCATTGGCCACTGCAGCAGAGTGACATTACAGCTGTGAGGTTTCCCTTCCACGAACCTAATCCTCCCATTGTGCTGTACAGGTGACCAACAATATCACGTTAATTATTTCTGGGTAGCAACAGCTCCTGCAGAACTCTCGCTGTACTAGCTGGGCAGTAATCCAGACAGTACTGCAATTACAGAATAAAAGGATACTGTGCTATAGTAGTAAATTTTACTGAAATAAAAATAACACAGCAAATCAGGACTTTATCAGGAGCAATATGACCATGTCTGTGCAATTATGAAACAATTATGGATTTTTTTACCTGTCTGGATGCAACCTTAGATTCTTAAAACAGTGCAAGGAAATGCCAGTTTTTAATTTCATTTGCAAACTCTGGAGATAAAGAGAAAGCTACCTTTTGAAAGAAAAGGTGGTGTTGTCTAACAGCAGGGCAAAAGCAGGTGCCAGAAAATTAATTTTTTTTTCACTGTGCTACCCAGATTGTATTAGAAGTAGAGATGTGCACAAATGTTTTTTTGACATTCTGTTTGAATCGAATAGAATACCCGAAAATCTTATTCAATTTGAATCTTTTAAATTCAAATTTGCTGGGATTCGATTTGCTGGGTTTGTCCTCATCTCTGCTTGAGATGTCCAAGAGCATTTGGTGGGCCACCATGTGTTCTGGACTAGATGGGCTGTGGCCTGATCCAGCAGGGCTTCTATTATGTTCTTAATTTACCAAATTCAAATATATTCATTCAAATTTTTGATTCAAATCTGCACATACAAATGTCAACAACATCCGTATGTGGCCGTATGCATCTTCCTGACATCCGCACACATCTGTGCACATCTGTATGCATCCCGTAGTTATCCTGTATGCAACCCATTTTTGTCCCATATGGATCCGTACAAATGCGTACAGACGCGGGAAAGACGCGGATCTTCAAGTACGCATCGTGTACAAACCCATACATATGCAAATGTCCAGATAATTTGAACAAATAGATCCAAGATTTGAAATTCAATCTGAATGTTTACATTCAAATTTCAGGGCATTCTATTCGAGTTCGAATGTCAAAATTCAGCACATTTGATTAGATTTTGAATGCCTACGAATATTCGTGCACATCCCTAATTAGGAGTGACATATGCCAGTACAGTGAGAAATCAATCATTCAAGAACTTGCCACTTTGGGTGTTTTCTCTGGCCTCCAGCAAATGACGAGATGACCATCTGGTACCATCCTGTGCTGGAGCAATTAAAAATAATAATAAAGCCACATCTTAAGGAAGTGGAGAACTTTGGAACTATCTTAAATCTGGTCTTTCTGGAAAATTCTCCAGCAGAGCTGGCCCCAGCCCACACACATCCAGATGCCTGCCTTTGTAATGCATCTGGACAAACTCTTAATTTGTTGAACTGTACTCAAAATCCTACAAGTACACTTTAGACATAAGTAGAGAAACTCCCATTATGAGAGCACAGGCGTGCCAGAACTTGCCATGCTGCACAAGTGGGAAAGAAACCAAGTTCATTCATCACTCAGGCAACGCATATCAAGGTCAATGTGTCTAGTTCGTATAAACTAGTTCATAGCCCTCAAGTGAGCTTTCTGAAACTCAGTTGAGAAAGCATCACCAATACACACTGAAGAACAACACAGTTTTCCTAGCATGTAGAAACAGAACAAATGAAGACATAAGAACTAGGTAAGATTCACGAACCAGATAATATTCTGAGAGTTATGACCACGCAACTCATAGAAATGTCAGTGGAAAAAAAATTGCAGAGTGGCTTGTTTTGGTCAGCTCACTATCAGGACGGATTCTATACAAGAAGAGAGAGAAAAAGAATGTTGTTTAGCAAAAAATTCAGGCCTTTTGAAATATTAACTCCACAGATGTAAAATAAATGTTCCTGCACAGTATTATTGTAGTATACAACTCTGCTTAGACACACGTCACTAGCATATCTTCAAAACACTTGGATTCTTAGGGGTGACTTGAGATTTCTCATATAGGTTATGTTTCTGTGTCCTATGGATATGTCCTATGATGATCACAAGCAGAATAAGATTCAAAATGCAGGCAAACATGCAGATTCATTTTCTTGTGCATAATTTCTTTTAGTATTTTAAAACAAGATTGCATTCCATGTAAACATTCTAAGTGGTTATGGTTAGGATAAGGGTTAATGCAACCTTAATAGAAGCTTCTATTCTTCTCCCCACAACACACACCCTGTGAGACAGGTGGGGCAATGAGAGCTCAGAAGAGAGCTGTGAGTAGCCCAAGGTCACCCAGCTGGCTTCATGGGGGAGGATGGACTCAGGCCTGGTATTCCCAGGTAAGAGTCCAGCTCCCTAACCACCAGACCAAACTGGCTCACACACTGAAGAAACTGAAGGACAGTCAGCATAAAGGCCTGCGTTCCTTCTGCTCTGTGGCTTATGCCTTCTGCACACTTTCCCTCCACCCTATATTATAAACCTCAATGTATGTTACACATCGCTATCACTCATCCTTGAGAGGGTCCCACCTCTCAAAGAAAGCACCTTAAAGAGTACATTTTGTACCTGCTGGTGGCACGTAGTGAATACTGAAAGCCAAGCAGAAACGCAAACTGAAGCACTAGATTCCTCTCCTGAATAATCACCTGACTGGAATTCCTACTTTGCTGCCTAGGCTGCAGAAAAATGCATTGCTTGGGGCATTTTTTTCTTTTTTAACATCCCCGTCATTATACAGACAAGGAAGGGCAAATAGGAAAGGCTGAACCTGGCAGAAACAGCCTCAGATGTTTTCTGTCTACTATTCCATGCCCCACAGGCAGACCAGCCATTCAAAGCTTCCACACATTTATTGACACAGGTCATGCAGGAGAAAGAAAATGTAGGGCTAAAGAAACAAGATGCAACTTTACATTTAACGCCTGTCAGCAATAAACAACAGCAAACAATCCCCACATAAAAAAAACACACCCCATAACCAGGGGGTATAGCAAAACGTCTATGATAAACACAAGCAAAACATCTCTATGGATCATTTGAATGTATTTCCACATGATGTAACCTTTTATTATTTATTTATACATCTAGCCTGCCCTAAACCGTGGACCCTTTCTGCACAGGCCCTTAATTTGGATTAAGTCCCCATGTAGTAAGCCTCTGGGCCTCTAAATCCACACCTTAACATGGATCTATGAGGACACCCCACACACACTGGTATGGCTATATCTGCTTTAGAAGAAGGAGAAGAAGAGTTGGCTTTTCTACCCTGCTTTTCTCACCTATTTTAATGGGACTCAAAGCTTTCTGTTCTTCTCCCCAAAACAGACCCTGTGAGGTAGGTGGGGCTGTGAGAACTCAGAAGAGACCTGTGACTAGCCCAAGGTTACCAAGCTGGCTTCATGGGGGAGGACGGAATCAAACCCAGTATTCCCAGATAAAAGTCCAGCTCCCTAACCACTAGGTGGAACATGATGCCCATCTTGCTCATTATTGCTGGTAGAACCATTTAACCAGGTCTTGAGTCAAACCGGTGGCCTTGATACAGAGGCCTAGAGGCTGAGAATGTTTGCACCTAACCCTCAGAGGTATGGGGCCGGAGCCACAAAGCTCACACAAATTTCAAGATGGTGGTGTGGGTTGGTCTTGACCAGTGCCACTGTGGAGACAGCAGTAGGTGGAATCAAACCCCGTATTCCCAGATAAGAGTCCAGCTCCCTAACCACTAGACCAAACTGGCCCACTGTAAAATATAAGAGGTGGAAGCCTGGAAATAGTGCATGCAAATACAAAAACATTTTCTGACAGTGGTACCAGCCTAAACAATGAAGGCTTGGGCCCTGATTTAGGCGAGGGTGCCATTACTCTCATCTAAATCAGAGAGTGCATTCTAAACCTAGCATTACATAGCATATTAAAATAAATTCAAAATGCATTCTTTATTATGCATAAATATTTAAAAGCGCAGATTCACTTTAGCAGTGTGTGCTGTTGTGAAATTTTATGGGCAATCATCTGGAAAAAAAAATGTAACTCTGGCTTTAAATGTGACTAGTAGTACAACCATTCAGTTGCTCAATTCAACTGGCACTGTAGTCCTTCATTACAAATACCAATGAATGTTTTAAATGGAAAACTTCCCAAAGAGGAACACCATGGAGAAGAAATTAAGGCCATGTCAGTGTCCTCTTGCAAACTGTTTCAAATAACTCTAGAAAATCAGCAACAACTTGCAAAATAATGCTATAAGGCTTGTAAACAATCATGAAGCTTCCAACAATAACTGAAGTATCGCAAGCCGATATTCCTGCAGCTGTATCACAGCTGTTCCAAACAGTTTTTGAATTCCATGGTCAGTGCGAAGTTTTACAACAGTCAATTTCCTTCACACAAACACAAAATCTGTATGCAGGACACAAGAGCGTATTTTGCTTCAAGCCTCCTGGTTTCTCACCTCATTCTAGTTAATCTATAAATGAACCACAACATATGAGGGACACAGCAGCTCAGAGTTTAGGACTATAACAGTCCTGCCTGGTAGCAGTGTGTGCATGAATTAGCTCTCAATTGTGATCCAGTTCAGTCTAGTGCAGTGGTTCTCAACCTGGGGGTCGGGACCCCTTAGGGGGTCAAACTGCCCTTTCAGAGGGGTCGCAACAAGTCTCCCACCGCCCTTCCCTCCCACCTCCCAGCTGCTCTGCCCCCGTGGTTGTGGGTCTCCACAACATGAGGAACTCCATTAAGGGGCCACGGCATTAGGAAGGTTGAGAACTGCTGGTCTAGTGGTTAGGGAGCCAGACTCTTATCTGGGAATACTGGGTTCAATTCTGCCCTCCCCCATGAAGCCAGCTGGGTGACCTTGGGCTAGTGACAGCTCTCTTCTGAGCTCTCACAGCCTCGCCTACCTCACAGAGCGTTCTGTTGTGGGGGGAATAGAAAGGTTTGTCGGCCACTTTGAGTCCCCTTAAATGGGTGAGAAAAGTGGGTAGAAAAGCCAACTCTTCTTCTTAAAAGCTAATATTTTACCAGTTCAAAACAGGAGCATCTCAGTTGGGCAAAAGTCTGAATTTTACAATGCCAATTTGACCATTCCTTTGGTTTTCAAAACAGGTGTTCCACACTAAATCAGAAACTAGGAAAGTGCTTTGAAGCAACAATTCTTCCCTTAGCCTTCCATCCAAACGCCACCCACTCTGCATTGAACTATTTTCC
The DNA here is from genome assembly GCA_014337955.1 of Aspidoscelis marmoratus. Lineage (NCBI taxonomy): Eukaryota > Metazoa > Chordata > Lepidosauria > Squamata > Teiidae > Aspidoscelis > Aspidoscelis marmoratus. Next base: position 10,370,444 of record MTQE01001134.1, on the reverse strand, counting down.
AGGAGCCCTGTATGGTTCCGAAATGCAGTATTTGCCCTCTTCAGGGGGTTGGGGAGTTGGTGAGCCAGTTGGGTCTAGTGGTTAGGGAGCCAGACTCTTATCTGGGAATACCAGGTTCGATTCTGCCCTCCCCCATGAAACCAGTTGGGTGACCTTGGACTAGTCACGGCTCTCACAGCCCCACCTACTTCACAGGGTGTCTGTTGTGGGGAGAAAAGAAAAGCTTTGTCAATCACTTTGAGTCCCCTTAAATGGGTGAGAGAAGTGGGGTAGGAAAGCCAGCTCTTCTTCTCTAAAGCAGCTTACTGAACGTTAGTTATCCAAATTATGTAGAATCTGGTGACTCATGTAGATCATGCAAAATCACATGAGTTCTTTCATTTTACTTGCTTTACCTCCAGTCTTCTCTAGTCAAACTTGCTGACAATTCTAGCACAGCTTTCTTCCTGACATTCTAGCTCTGTAAATTGTACAGAAGAGTATTTCACCTGCCAGCAGACCGAAACAATAAGCAAAACTCAAAACTTTGCCAATGGGGAAATGATGGTTGACTTCCATGTAAAAAATCATAGCCACCCACTCCATCCTTTAATAAACTTCTCTTCTTCTATGGCATCACCCACATAAGTATTTTGCCATGCAAACACTCAATGGCATGCTTACTCACCACTTCATAGACTGCTTTTAGCTACCTTACTAGAAATGCAGGTGCTTTTTCTGTTCTGAGTTCAGCTATGAAACTTTTACCATATGTGAGCTTATTTTATTACAATTTTTCTTCCTTCAACCCTTCTATAAAATGTTCAGAGATGTTTCTCTCTCTTTCACCCTACAGTCAAGCCAAAATCGAACCCGATTACAGCCATGAGAACGACATAAAAATATTCACTACTCATATAAGTAGGTGAGTTTCTACTATAGGGGAGATGGGCAAACTGAAGTCAACTGGTTAGTTCAAAAGCAAAGATGAGACTACCCTGGGGTTATCATAATATGCAACTCGTATATGCTAATAAATACATAATGCAATCCAGAAACAATGCAAAATAGGTTCAGATATTGAGGGATGGCAAGAGTCTGTATTTATAGGACCGCCTTCCTCTACCCTGAAATTTGCTCTAAATCATGGATTCCCAAGCAGGGGGTGGAGGGATGGTGACAAGGGATGTGCACGAATATTTGAAGGTATCTGAAATTCAATCGAATTCACCTGAATTTCGACATCCGAATTCAAATCGAACCATAAATTCAAAATTAAAGATTCGAACTAATTTTGAATTTTGGATCTATTTGTTCAAATTATCCAAACATTCATACATGTACGGGTTCGTACATGATTGTACTTGCAGATATGCATCTTTCCCCCATCCATACGGATCCGTACAGATCTGTACGGGATGAAAACGGGTTGCATATGGGATAACTATGGGATGCATATGGACATGATGGAACCGTACGGATCCGTACAGGATGTGTATTGATGCATACAGGAACATACGAATGTTGTCGACATTCATAAGCGCAAATTCTAATTGAAATTTCAAACGAATGGATTCAAATTTGCTTAATTCGAATCAAATTTGGTTATATCTGAATTTTAAAGATTCAAATCGAATCAAGTTTTCAGATATATGACTGAAATAGAATCCCCAAAATTGCATTCATGCGCACCTCTAATGGTAACATCCCTTAAGGAGAATGAGAGCGTTAACTGGAAAGGTTAGGGTCTGCCAGAAAACAGGGTGTTCTGATGCAGGAAGAATAGAAAGCTTTCTCAGCTGCTTTGAGACCCCTTAAATGGGTGAGAAAAGCGGGGTAGAAAAGCCAGCTCTTCATCTTTGTCTTGGGTGTGGCAGAGCAGCCTCTTTTTCCTCTTCAAGTCTTGCTGCTGCAGCCTGAGCTGGAAAAATCAGAACGAGCAATTCCTCCTTACCCTCTGCTTTTCGGGTAGAAGCTACAACTGGAGCCGTTCCGTACGTGTTTTCAAGCCATATATTGAAAATCTGTAGCCTAGTAACTGCAATCAGTCAAATAAACATTGGGCCTTTTATAATGCTTGGTATACCGAGGAGAAATTTCTGGGTTGTTTAGCCTTGTGTGATACTTCAGTAGAAACTGTTGCTCTCTTAAGAGTGTAGGTATTTTGGTCACACATTATGTCCAGTGCTCTTCTGGACTAATTTCTTTTTCGCCTCCCTCCCTTCCCCATCCCTTGCATATCTTCTGCAGGCATGAGTTGATTGATTGAATTACATTACACGAATCACTGCTCATCTGCTTTTTAAACAGGTTGGTTACACACACATTTATCTATACATAAAGCCCGTTTCTCACAACCAGAGGGGCCTTATTTTACATATTCAGCCTTCATTCTTTCAGGGAGGAAGTGCTGGGGTATATAAATGTGTATCATTTGCAAGGAAATGTAAGTACTTTGAAAACAGGATTACATCCAAAACTCTTTTTAACTGGGATCTGACCAAAAATGTGTAGGAAAGATAATCTTTACAGTAGATTTCATAGCCCAGGGAATATGCCCATAATATGAAAAAGGAACAGCAGCCACCAGGCCAGGATCCCAGAAGGTAGCTGCCGGATGAATGGAGCTGTGTGCCTCATTGATAGAGTAACAGAAAATCATGGGGATCCCATTTTTGTGTGCATGATGGAGACGGGAAGCAGAGGAGAATGGATCACCTCCACATTACCCAACAGCTTTCTATTCTGAGTTGGTGCTAGTCTCTGGTGTGGTGTTGGAAGGTGGAGGCCTCCTACAGAGTGGTGTCTGAGAACTTCAATTTCCACACACAGCTAGTAAGCCAGGCCAGGCCTTCATGGCCACCATGTCAACCATGGGATTCTTTCTGCATTTTATATGCCCAGCTCATAGTGCAGGATCTACTCTTGACCTGGCCATTGTTACAGATGAGAAGGTGATAATCCATTGTAAGGACTTGTGGTGAGCCCATTGTCATGGATGATCATTTTCTGGTAAAATCTGGGCTCATGCTTTTATTTTCTTCCTGCAAGAGTGGAAGACCCATTGAGAAGATCTTCCTTTGGGGAGTTATGGAATCAGATGAATTCCTGAGGTTCTGGGAATGTTTCTGATGGTTGATATTATTATCAAGGATCAGTCTCATTTTGGAAGTATGGGGTAGGCAGAGCTATTGACAAGATGACCACAAGAACCCTCAAGAGACCCAGTAGACCTTTGTAAGCATCCTGGTATCTACATATAATGAAGTGTGAGGAACCAAAAACTAGACTATAAGTGGTATAAATCCCAAGGTGAATCTGACTGAACATAGGCAAGAGCACATTAGTGTGTCTATCGTGGGATGGCAGTGAAGAAAGCAGCTTACTTGTCTACCTTTTTGTGTCCTCACTTGACCATCTAAGTGGTTAAGGGGCTACTATAATCTATCTGTAACAATTTGTTTATGATGCCATCAGTGGCTTGCAAGGTACTTAAGTATTAAGTCACTAAGATTTGCAGGAAATTGTATGCCGCACTTGGGAGTACTGTAACTGAGTGGAGGTATCCATGGCACCATCTGGTCTCATTCTGGCCTCCAGTTTCTCCTTCTCTTCCTCTTCTGGAAAACACCAAGGACTACATTACCCAAAGTTCCAATGGCCTCAGCATGGAACCACAAGAAATAAATATCTGAACAACTAAATAAACTTAGAAGGGCTGGTGAAGTAATTCTTTTCAAGTTAACATCAACATGATAACCAGAAGATGTGATATAAAACATTTGCTCTAATGGATCCCAGGGATTCCAAGAAAAATGTCCTCACCTTCCAAACCAAATAAAACACAAACCAAAAGTATTCTAAATGATGCAACATTAAGGCTCTGACAAAAAGGCCCCTTCAGTTTTGCTGAAGTTATCCACTTCCTCTCCAGCTGACTGTTCAAAATGTATGATGCATAGAGATGGATCTCCCAAATAGAGCATTCTCCCAGACAGAGCATCCCAGAAGGTCTGATCCTGCACCTATACCCTACATTGGACACAGACAGTCCTTATCTACCAGAGCTACCACTATGAAGGATCAATCCTCAGTTCCCCAATAGGCCAAGATTGACCTACAAGGGCAAATATTCTCACACTAGGATTCTACATTCGTGGTGTTATAAAGTGAAAAGGCTGCAGATACATATGGGAAAGTCAAGGGGCGGGGGCAAATGCAGAGATTTAAAGATTGTAGGGAAAAGGGGAAAAGAAAATTTCATACATATACATGTCACACACACATACAGTCAGACCCCCATATCTACTGATTCGATAACCATAGTTTCAGTTAACCACGGTTAGCGGATCAGCTCACCCCACCCCTGTGGGCACTATAAGGCAGTGGTTCTCAACCTGTGGGTCACGACCTCTTTGGGGGTCCATCTACTCTTTCACAGGGGTTGTCTAAGATCATCGGAAAACACATAGGAACCGAGACACCTCTATCCATCTCCAGGCAGGTCCACCCACATGCAGATACGCCCGCGTATGAGTACCTGGTGTGATGACATCGTCGTGCCAACCCCATCACATACACCCCATACATATACAATAGAGAGCAGCTACTGTGTAGAAAGCAGCAGTACTGGAGGTAAAACGACACTTTTATATTCAGCTGTGGTTGATGTGAATACTAGGCTTTTAATTATGTTCAACTTGTAACAGTGAAAATACATCCTGCATATCAGATATTTACATTACAATTCATAATGGTAGCAAAATTACAGTTATGAAGTAGCAACGGAAATAATTTTATGGTTGGGGGTTAGGGTGAGGCTGGGGGCCACCACAACATAAGGAACTGTATTAAAGGGTTGCGGCATTAGGAAGGTTGAGAACCACTGCTATAAGGGGAAAGCACCCAGAAACAGAAGGTCTATTTTGGCCTCCATAGAGCACTGGAATAGGTGTGTGACACCACCGGAGCCTGTCCCAAAATGTAAGGGGGTGGGTGGGAGGGATATAGTGGTGTTGCACACCTATTCCAACACTCTCCGGAGGCCAAAAAAGGCCTTCCAGAGGCCAGTTTCAGGTAACCACGGTAGGAGCTGGAATGTATCCCCAGCAGATACAACTATGTATATTTAAAAAAGGAACATTGTCCCTCAAATCTTCATCTATCAACTCATAGGGTTTTTCCTGTCTCATTCTTTTCCTATTCCTGAAGTCTGCCATCAGGATTATATAATATACCGAAATCTTTGGGGGAAGGGAAGAAGCATTTTAAAAGTTCCTTCGAGATGGTGGCTTATGGTCCTTATGTTCTCATCTCATTTCTAATCCACTTCTTCTAGCCTACAACGTTCATGAGAAGAAGGAGGGGCAGACTGGTCTGTGAATTATCCCACTTCAACCTGCCTCTGAGCCACATCACAGTAGCTCAGAGCTAAAGGAAGGAAGGCCGTGTTTAGCATCTGACCACATTATCTTTAAATCTGTACCCGCTGGCTTTAAGCCCCAAATTCTGTTATTCTATCTGAGTCACTACAGTGGTTAGAATGCTAGCAAGTTGTTAATTGAAAGGGGAGGAGAAAAGAGAAAGTGTTGCTGTAATGACAGAGCAGATGCCATAAATTGCTCTCCAATTTAAACGATGCATTCCAATCCCTGACAAGCTAGAGTAAACAGAATCATGCAGGCCCATTTATATGACATACCAAAGAGATAAAGGGAACTGAACTGGTCCAACCAAAATGACTTTCAAAAAACAGTATTGTACTTAGCAGCAAGGGGTGGTGGTGGTGGGAGCTCTTACAGATAAGAACATAAGGAGATAAGAGAAGCCCTGCTGGAGCAGGCCACAGCCTATCTATCCCAGCATCCCAACCCACACAATGCTCCACCATCTGCTTATGGGCATTTTCAAGTAGAAGACAAATGCAAAGCCTTCACCCACTCTCAATTCCTTGCAAGAGGTCTTCAGAAGCATACTGCCTGTCTCTCCAACCATGAGGTGGTACCTAGACATCCATTCTATTAGCCACTGATATACCTGTCCTCAGGGAATTTGTCCAACCCCTTGAAACCATCCAAGCTACTGAACATAACCAACACAAACCTGCCCGTGCCTTAAGATCAAGTGGCGAGGCCCTCCTGGTTGTCCCA
>MTQE01001134.1:10335531-10362910 GCA_014337955.1 Aspidoscelis marmoratus | reverse complement strand
GTTTGCCTTTGTCTCTGCTTGAGATGCCCATGGGCAATTGGTAGGCCTCTCTGTGCAAGAGGATGCTGGACTAGATGGGCTGTGGCCTGATCCAGGAGGGCTTCTCTTAGATTCTTAGGTTCTTATGCTACTGGTATAATGAAAACCTGGTAAATTGGATCTGTATTCCAGGACTGTATCAGGAGTACTATGATCATATCTGACAGATTTTTAACCCTGTCGAGATGCCGCCTGAGAAACATAAGTTTGAGCCAAATAAGAATCATAGAATTATAAAGTTGGAAGGGACCTACAGGGTGACGAAGTCCAACCTCCTGCTTTTTCTTTGACTTGCACGTTACACTAAATTCTGTGATCTTCTCCAATAATTTAATAGAGGGGTGGTGGTTGTTATACTCCATCCCCTGAAATCTATCGAAGAAAAATCATTGCATCAGGTCTCCGGCTGCTATAAATACAGGCTATCAATGGGACAGAGTTGTGGATTGATGGGGCTTTCTCTAGGCTGTCCATATTTCTACTAAATGTGAAAAGGGGACTTGCAAAGAGTCCTGCACAAAATTTCCCATCACATTTGTCAGCAGACTACACTTACCAGGAATGATATACCCTGTAGCCTAAAATTTCTGCCAAGTCCCAAATTAGGGGAAGCTGATCTACAGCATAACAGTAAATTTACAAAAAAAAAAATGCACACTGAAAATAGAACAAGTACCAATTAAGACATCTACTAATGTCTTTAAAATTTGGCAGACCAAAAACCACAATACAATAAACCAAGAATGTTATTGATTGCAACAAGCCACAGAACTTAAAAGTAACACTTTTCACTAATTCTGTTAACTATTAGGTCAGTAACTCATTGGTGGCACTCCAGAAAGAAAAAAAGAGATCCATGTTACATGTTTTATTTTATTTATTTATTATTTGTATTTCTATCCCACCCTATACCTAAAGGTCTCAGGGCAGGTATCAACACTTAAAATCAAACACATTAAAACAATAACAGTATATATTAAAACAACAGTGCCTGCACATGGGAAGGGAAAGTATCTCCATTTAACCAAAGGCCAGGGCAAAGAGGTGCATCTTCACTGCCTCCCTAAAGGTGTACAGTCAAGGAGAAAGATGCTCCTCAGGGGGGAGACTATTCCACAGCCTAGGGACCATCACTGAGAAGGCCCTTTCCCAGGTAGCCATTGTTACTGCTGCTGAGGGTGGTGGGACACCCAGGAGGGCCTCTCCTCCAGATCTTAAGGCACGGGCTCTTTTACTTATACCTATATGCTAAGCTCCACATTTTCAAACCTTCCACACATTCACAGACATAGGAACACAAGATACAAACAAAATAATACTAAACGCTGCAGATGACTCCTAGGAAGTCATGTTCCTTCCATGGCAAGTCTGTCCACAAATAGCAGCTATTTTGTACAGCAAAATGCCACGCAGTCCCCATCTCCTTCCATCCCTAAAATAAATGCTTAGCCATGTATACTATTCCTCAGTGTCTCCAACAGTGGCACCAAGGCTGCAAGGAGAAAGGAATGAGAGAAAAATCTGAGCATTTAAAGGGTTCAAGGCAGAGATAAAGAGCTTTGCTGCAACTTTATATAACTCCGCTGAACAACTGCTGGCCATTTTTTCTTAAAGGATACCCTGATCTCTCAACTACTCAAGTTTAAACCTGCAAAATGTAAATCAAGCCTTTGTGAGACTCACTAAAATAGAGTCCCCTCAGGGCTCCACAAATACCACAGTGAAGTCGTTGAAGCGCTAACTAAACTATTCCAAGACCCGGCTTGGGGGAACAAAAGTCTCTAGAAGGCTTCCTGAAAAACAGCACAGCTAGCAACAAATTTGGGCAGAGATTTAATTTCAATTTCTTAGATATGTAAAATAAAAATCTATTAACAAGACAGATCATTAAACTTTCCAAGTAAAGCACAGAGAACGTGCAAGGTAACCATGCTATTTAATTCTACTCACGCACAAGACACTCTGAGCTAGGCATGTGCACGGATGTTTGAAAATGCAAATATTCAATTCAAATCTGTCGAATGTTAACATTCGAACTCGAATCGGATTTTTGAAAATCCGATACAGATTTTTGAATAATTTGAATGTGTAGATTCGTATCTGTCATATACAAATCTGTGCGAAAATTATACGTATCTTGCGTTTAAAATACGGAATTAAAATGGGACGCATATGGATTTTACGGAATCTGTACAGATACATATAACAGATACGAATCTAACATTCGAATGTATGGATTTGAACGTTACGGATTCGAATTGGATTTTATGACATTTGGATCTTAAATATCCGAATCGGATCGGATTTTTTGACATTCAAATCTACTTGGATTCAAATGTCAAAAATACATTCATGCACATCCCTACTCTGAGCTTGATGATGATTATTCCCACAGATTACATGCCTTATTTTACTACAACCTCCACCAACCCAGTAACCTCCTCAAGTTTTGGACTCAGCTGTGCAACTGGACTCCAAAATTTCAAGAAATCACCGTCATCTGTTATGTGTAAACTGGCTACCCATCGCAACAGGCTTACGACAGTATAGGAGCAATTACCAAACAAAATGCAAATAGATTGTTAATCAAAATAGTCGCACAAAAAACGTAGGATACAGCAAATTAAACATAAAAGCCAATCAAAAATATCTTAGACATACACACACCAAGCACTACTGTTTTCCCATGCAGGCTGCAGGAAGTTCTTTCATGCTGAGGTCCTTCTTTGCAGGATGGAAGAGACAGAAGCCTCTGAAGAGACTAAGCAAGGCCAACAAACCATCCCTAACTGGATCCACTGAGCAGTTTACCACTCCATCAAACTCTTTGGCCCATGCAGTTCTTTTGTGAAGGGAACTTTAACTGCAAGAAGGCAGAGACAGAAGTAATGGACAGACTGAGGGTGCCTCCAGACACGAGGAGGAGGAGGAGGAAGAAGAAGAGGAGGAGGAGGAGGAGGAAGAAAGGAGAGTGGGCTTTTCTATCCCACTTTTCACACCCATTTAAAGGGACTCAAAGCGGCTGACAAAGCTTCTGTTCTCCCCACAACAGAACACCCTGTGAAGTAGATGGGGCTGTGAGAGCTCAAAAGAGAGCTGTGACTATCCCAAGGTCACCCAGCTGGCTTCATGAAGGAGTGCAGAACCAAACCCGGCAGTCCCAGATAAGAGCCCGGCTCCCTAAACACTAGAGCAGGCATGTCAAAGATACGGCCCGCGGGCCGGATGCGGCCCACGGGCTGTACTAATACGGCCCGTGGCCGCCACCCGCCACCGCTGTCCACCTTGGGCGCGAAGGAGGCGAGGCAGGCGAGCGCGCGCGCGGTGGGGCCCTCCACTGCCCGAGTGCGCGGGCGCCGCCATGGACAGACAGCCCCTCCTCTGTGCCCTAGCCACGCCCCGGCCACGCCCCCAGCCCCTCCTCTGTGCCCTAGCCACAGCCACAGCCCCTCCTCTGTGCCCTAGCCACGCCCCCAGTCACACCCCCGGCCACGCCCCCTGGCCCTGACAGTACTCTTTTTTTTTTAATCCGGCCCTCTGCAAAATTGAGTTTGACACCTCTGCACTAGACCAAAGGAAAGCTTTGCAGCTGCGGCAGTGACGCCGGTGACGACTGGTCATATGATGACTGACTGGCAGCATGCGGCAGCACAGCAGCTTTTTACTTCACAATTTCCCTCTCATGCTGTGAAGATACAGCAGAGTTTCAATTGTCCCTTCGGATCTGGAGGCACTCTCAAATAGGCAGGGACAACAAACAGACCCCATCTAAATCCACCAAGCAGTTCCCAGCTATCATTTTCCATTTGAATAGGAACCACAACTTTTAAATGAAGTACGGTTTCTGACATTTATTCCTGCAGCACGCATAAATATAGCGGATGTCCTGCCATGGGTTCCACCAAATACCGATTGTCATCTTGTGGTGCCCCCACAGCAGGGCTTTCTCTCTGGTGGCACCTGTACTCTGGAATGGTCTCCCATCAGATGTTTGTGAAGCACTCACTATAACATCTTTTGGGCACCTGATTTGTTTATCTAGGTATCAGTCTGGCTGCCTCCAGGAGACACAAGGAAAACTTGGGATCTTGTAAACCTCGCAATGGCGGGACAATGGCATTGTATATCTGCCTGGCCCAACGATGGTGCAGCATGTATTTCTGGGTATTTCAATGGGACATAATACCTGGAAGGGTGTAAATGCCAGCCATAAGCCCATAAAGCCCACAGTATTAATATGCTTAATATGTTATGGTTTTAATGTGGTCATTTTATATGTTGTAACCCACCCTGAGACTCTTGGGTATAGGGCAGGATAAAACTGTAAATAAATAAATAAATATCACTATTCCAGGAAAATCCAGGTTGGGAGTTCTTTTTCCTAGAACAGGAAGCCTGCAGAATTTCCCATGGCTCCTGCAAATGAGACGAATGAGTGGAAAATGAGGGTTGTTTTTTTAATATATATATCAGAGGACAGTTTACTTGTCAATTTTCAGAATAAAACCAGTTGAACTACCTCTATATAACAGGAAATATGTATGGTACGACAAAAAGATCCGTAAAACCGTCAGCCATGAAATAACTTAGGGTGGGTTTGGGGGGGTTGGGATTGGGGTCTGTGTTTCCATAATGCTTTAACTGTCCCTTCCTGCAAAGCAAAGACCCTTAAGGGAGCTGCCTTTTCAATGGGGTTCTTGTCTGCTTGGAACACAAGAACCCCACTGTGAACTGCATGCTACTGAGCTCCCGAAATGCAGAGGAGTCTGGTGAATTGACACAAAGAAGGTCAACCACAGTCATGTGAAAGATTTAGCCTTGTGATCACCGAGGTGAAATCTACTGTTCCACTATCTAAAATTTCTTCAGTTCTAACCTAGCACAAAAAACAAATTTGTAGGGAGCCGTTTCCAGGCAACCTTAAGCCCATTCAGGAGAAATCTGCTCCCACTGTTCATTTCCTACCACCCGGAGTACTTTTGGGTCAATCTGTAGGACAGACATTAGAGACATGGTCAAGATACAATGCTGCTACTTACATAAAATACTCTATTTGGGAAATTTTATTTGAAAATGACAAAAGGTCCTCAGAATTATCTCGTTGGATACAGAAATTACTCCAAATTGGGTGACAATAGCCTTCAATGATACAATTCCCTAGCTTCTTATTAATACATATTTCCAGTGTACAGAATTTATTTCAGAGACAATCGGCATTCTAAAGAATAGTGTTATTTTAAAACCTAATAGCTTTTGTAATATTAAAAATCCAGGGCAAAATACACATTATCTCAAAATAATTCTACATGTGCAATAATTGCATTTTGTTATCATCAGAGGAATATCTGAGGAAAAACTAAGAGAACAAAAATATTTTATGCAGCCACCAGAAATATATTTATTTATTTATTTATATTTATATCCTGCCCTATACCTGTAGGCCTCAGGGCAGGTTACAGTTTTAAAACAACAGGTTAAAATAGTAATATGCATAAGAACACATTAAAAACTAACAAGCAAACAAACAAAAATCCAGCCTATTTTTTAAAAAAGTATTCAAATATTGAAATACTACTGAAAGTCTTTTATGAAAAAAGACTTCCACTAGACAAGAAAGATAGTAACTGTGTGGCGTTCACTTCACCATCTCTGTTTTAACATAAGTTATACAATTCAAGGAAAGCCTTGCCTTAGGGTACAATTAGACATGCTTAATGAGATGACCTTTGAGCAACCTTGAGGCAGCCAAATCCCTAAAATTACATTGCCCCACCTTGAAGCTTGAGAATAGGTGCCCCAGCTTCATACTCAGTTTAATAACACTAAGAGTGGCTCTTTCTTTTAGTCAGTTTGGGCAGGGAATTACATAAACACAGAGGAGTGAAATGTAGCCAATCACATTATGGGAACAAGTGCTGCAGGCAAGTGACTGATCAAGGAGAGGGCCAATCAGTGACAAGCACTCATTGTTAGGAAAGCATTGCCAGACTCTGAGGTGAAGAACACTGAAGTGAGGAAACATGAGGTATGCTTATTCTTTTAACTTTTACAAAGTTACAAAGTTGTGTATTTTCACAAAAGAGCTATCATTTTCTTAAAGGGATGACCAAAAAAAAAAGCCAGACTGATTGCACCCACAGAATAACAGAACTGTAGAACTGGGATCATCTAGTCCAATCCTGTACTCATTACCATAACAATTAAGGTATTACACAGGAGAGAAACCACTTCCAAAAGATATCTTTGTCATAAATAACCAAAAACTTTACAGTCTGAGTTAGGGCAGGAAGCTAGAAGACAGCTGTGCTAGGATTAGTCTTGCTTCGCACCAGCCAAAAAGTGATAGCCACGTACTAGATTCAAGACTTTAAAAAATTCAGGCTGGTGATAAAATTTTCAAGTCACTCTTGAGAGATTCCTTCCAAGAGAACAAAGAGCTTTGTTTAAATATTTCTTTTAAAAAAAGGAGGGGGAGGAAGTGGGAGAGGCCTTGTATCATACTCAAGGTCAAAGTGAGGCAAAGAATAGGCAATGGAATTCAGTTCTTGTACCTTCTTCCTACCTGGTTCCACAAGAGGCAGCATCATAGCTATAAGTAAAGACCACCATCGCCCAGTATGCGATCCAAAGCCAAGACTCTATAGAATACCCATGCACGAACTGGGCAATGAAAAAGAAATCTTGTTTTTCCCACAAGGGGGAAAAACATTGAAGGAGGAAGAGGAGGAGTTGGCTTCTCTACCCCACTTTTCTCACCCATTTAAGCTGACAAAGCTTTCTATTCTCCCCACAACAGAACACCCTGTGAGGTAGGTGGGGCTGTGAGAGCTCAGAAGAGAGCTGTTACTAGCCCAAGGTCACCCAGTTGGCTTCATGGAGGAGCGAGGAATCAAACCCGGTGTTCCCAAATAAGAGTCTGGCTCCTTAACCACTCGATCAAACCGGCTCACTCAAAATATCTGTCTCCTACAAGACTGCTTAATTATTTTCAGGCTCTGCCTTCATCAATTATTTTTTTGGCAATGCTATATATTTATTTTTCATTACCTCCATACTTCCTTATACTATGAAGATATGTTTAAAAACATGCCAAATATTAATTGACTCTCAAATCTAGCTGCAAGTAATATATCAGAGAAAAGATGTTTAATAAGGTGCATACTGTAAGGTAAACACATCTAATTTTGGCTTGGAGTACAATACTCTATCCTTTATCAACATATACTAGAGATACTATGTGACTTCACTCACCAAGGAAGGTGGGAGGAGTCTAAAGGAAGGAGTGAATCAATATTAACCTTTTATTCTTGAAGTATGTAGGGCTGAATTAAATTTTAATTAAATAAAGTTCTTTTTTAAAAAGAATTTTTAAGAATCAGACTCTACTTTATTAAAACCTTTGAAGTTTCTTTAAACGCTGCCTCAAGAAAAGTATTTAGTTATTACTTGAAAAGTTTGGAAGCAGTTGTGGTCCACAAGTTATGAACTTATTTTAAGCATAGTATTTTAAAGCTGTTTCTAAGGTTTTCATACCCTGCAACATTTGAAAATCAAAATCCAGATGAGGGGGACCAATGAATAAATACTAAACAAATGGAGAGTCCAGAAGACACAACCTCCATTTTGACTCTACTTCAGGATTTCCTAGGCTTTGGTGATTTATGCCCCACCAATAAAGGACATAGTCAAGCTGGTAGCCGAGACGTCTGCATGGTGGATTCAGGTGTCCAGACAACTTCTATGATTGCAACAACAAGCTATTACTTTTTGCCACCTATCTCACTGCAGTCGACCTCAGTTTCCCTGCAAACTCGCTAATGGGTTTAGAAGCTGTGTTTTGCTGTATTCCAGGAAACAGTCTCCAAGGCATAGAGCAAAGTGAACAGAATGTTTCTAGACTCTCCCGTTCAGGGGCTAAATCTGCGTACTGCAATCCAGACTGCTGGGAAATCCAGAATGCTGGTCATCCCAAATTTGGGCTTTTCTGTGTGATCCTGGGATACTGGTTGGACTGGGATTTCAGACTGGGGGTGGTGGTGGAAGGAAATGACTTCAGGATCCCAAGATGGGAAGAGGTAAAAAGACATTTCAAACAAATAATAAATATTAATTATATGCTGACAGGCAGCAGCTAAAGGGAGGGGGAAATCTAAGCTTTCTAAGTACCCACAGGGAACAGGTGAAAAACAAGTGAATTTATGGGGGACATGATAAGATCAGCACACCTATCAAGAAAGACCTTCCTATGTGTAGCAATGTCATCAATCTCAAGAATAGATACTCAGTAATCCTCCCTAGATCAGACTTCATAGCAAGGACTATACAGGCATGACCCCATATCTGCGGGGGACAGGCTCCAGCTCCTACCATGGATAATACAAATGCATTTGCTGTACTATATAAACTTTTTGGTCATCCATGGTTGGGTGGATCAGTGGATAGTGAATCAGTAGATACCAGGGCATGCCTCTTTTATTGTCCCCTGCGGTCAACTGCGGTTGAGTGAATTAGTGAATACTGAATCAAAGGACACAGGGGCATGCCTGTATAACAAAGGTAGATTATTTGAATGAGCTGCCTTCAGGTCCAGCAATCAGAACTGGGCTTAGAACCTAAATATTGACCAAGGCAACCACATTTTACACCAGCTGCAGTGCCACGGTAGAGCAAACTGTCCGGAAAGCAGAGGGTTGCCTCTTTCCCCGGAAGTAGAAAATGCAAAAAGAATTGTACAGTATGAGTGTACGGCAGGTTAAGTAAGTCCAGATTCACACTCCTATGGAATTTAAAATTGGGAGAACCATTACATATTAAAAAAAATTCATAGTAGGGTATACCAAGGGGATCTCATATAGCAGAAAGCTGAATTGATGGGCAGCTCACTTCCTACCATAACTACTTCTACCAGCTGCATCTCACATCCCTCTTTTCACTAAAAGTTATTACCTTTGCGTGACAAGTGAAGAATCACCTCTATCTAGAAACACTGTTCCAGCATTCAGGAACTAGTAAGGGTGTGTCTAGACTTAGGGAAACTGCGCAAAGGAATGCGCAGCCAAGGCGTGAGCATCACACCTGACGCCCAATCCTGTGTAGCGGCAGCGCTCTTTCAAATCTACCTACTGCGGAACAATCAACACACGCTCTGCAGTTTCAGGTAAATTCGAATGTTCCTGCCAATCCGGAAAGGACAGCAAGAACAGTGAATGAGACCTGCTGCTTCCTATGTGACGCCCACCTCACTACGCGTGCCATGGAAGTATCGCAGATCTCTCTTTCTGGTATTTTGAGTTTTGCTTTAGTCTTGCAGTTAAAATAACGTGATATCATACTTGAAGTCCCTTCAACAATGCTTAATGCCTCTCTAAGTGGTACTTATGGAGACTCATTAGCTATCTATCATCTCACTGACAAACAGCATTATATATTAAAAATACCTACGTGGTATTTTAATGCATTGGGTTCCTAAGCACAAAAGAACACTTTATCTATGCAAGACCTTCAGCTATTTACGCTAACAAAATGATTATTCTTATTTAAAAATTTATATTCCACCCTTCACCAAAATACTGTATGTCCTGGCGTATAAGACTACTTTTTAACCCAGGAAAATCTTCTCAAAAGTCGGGGGACGTCTTATACACCGGGTGTCGTCTTCTTATACGGGAAGTATATCTCAAATGCTATATGTTAACTGGAAAAGTTGGGGGTCATCTTATACAGCCAGTCGTCTTATATGCCAGAATATATGGGTATTTAAAATATAACCCTCCCTCCCATGGATGCATGCTTTGGACAGAGATAAGTTGGCCACAATTATCCATGCTCTGGTAACCTCCAGACTTGACTACTGTAGTGCACTATACATAGGGCTGCCCTTGAAGATGGCTTGGAAGCTGCAGCTGCTAGATTGCTGACTGTTATTGCTTTAATATATATAGACTTGATTTTAAATGTCAGGTGTAGGGCTGGGTAAACATGCAAATTATTATCATTATTATAATTAATTGTTACTATTACCATTACTATTAAAATACACACCTTTACATACAGCCAATGGACCAATGCACTATAGAATTGTTTCAGCAAAGCCTATAATTAGAAATCCCATAATAAAACTAATTTCAATCAAATTTGCTCCTACCACTTCCAGAGTACAAATGTGTAGCAATATAAAAACCTTAAAAGATTCCTTAAAACCAACTCCATGGCACTGACCACAAATCCTATCAGAATGCCATCAGAAATATGCAACAAAGACATATAAATCAAAATTACTAGATAATGGACATGATTTCAGCTAAATATCTGGCATTATCAAGGACTGAAACTATGATCAAAACTAATAGACACAGAGCTGTTCATATTGTCATTAGTGTCCTAAATTTCATACACTAATTTTCATCACTAAGAGCTGAAAAACATCAGATGAGAATACCTGAAGATCCATTTTCCTCCTTTTAAACACGGCAGTAATGTGACATAGCTCCTTTAGATTTTACTGAATAAACATTTGTCTATCCCACAGCTTCAACATTTTCCAGCTTTATACCAAGAATGCTCAGGCTCATCTCTAATTCCTACTTCCAAACACAAAGGAAGCATAAACAAATAAAAACCATCAAGAGAAAGACCAAATAGGAAAGTGAGTTCCATACTAGCCATATTTACCCTTATTTCCAAAGGGGCATCTAATTTACACTTACCACATCACAGGTGTGTAAACATCCCATAACTCTGCATCCTGAACAAGTCAAAAGCCTTTCTTCCAATTACTTTGTCATTAAAGAAACTGGTTCATTTCTGCTAACGTTTGTAGCTAGACTTCAAAATCTCAGCTGCACCCCACACAGTGTTCAAAGCAAGCTAAAAGAAAAGGCAAATGTACTGAGGTATACACTGTTACAATTCTGCAGAAATCAGCTTCTACAATTTATCACTGCTTAGAACTAACCCATTTCCTTTTTGCTTTGCCTGTGACTGGGATTAACTGTGAAAGTACTTTGTATCCTATTTAAATGATGTTTGGCCATCACAAAGCAACAATTTAACCCTGAGACAAAGACAGTACCCCTTTGAAGGGTTTCACTCCTACAACCACAAGGCAGGACAGAATTGCATATTCTACACATTTGATACACTCCTGCTTTGTGAAGCAATTAGTCTTTCTACTTTCATTAAATGCTGGCTTGTTTAGTGGACTGTATCAGTCAATAGTTAACCAGGAAAAAATTAAGGCCAACAGGCTCTCTCCGGCAAGACACAGATCCCAAGAGAACAGGGAGACTGGGGAGACTGGGTAGATTTTTGGCTGCAAAACAGAAAAGTCATTTCATATTTATAAGAAGGGATGGCAGAAGGAGCATCTGAAACAAGCAAAATCAAAATCTACGGCTTCCTAAGAGACAACGGAGAAGGAAGTTCCAATAAATACCAAACTTTTAAAAAGTTTTTGAAAGAAAAGAACAGGAAGTCTATACCTGTTATGCCAGTTTAGCCCAAGAGTTCAATTAGCCATAAATAAATGCAGGTAGCAAAAGAAAAAAAAACCTTGCCTCCAGGTAATCTCTTAACCAAAGAATTGCAAAAGGAAGGTGACCAAACCCAGAGCCCAAGGGAAAAAGGATCTAGACACAGTATTAGAGCTGCCTGAGTCACAATTCTGAGGCTGCACCTAGATGGAATAAAGCATGAATATTCCAGAATGTCCATATATAACAGAATTATTTAAGTGACGTACGGATGCAGCCTTGGGCTGTATTCCCACCTAAGTTTTAATCCAGTTTCAGTCCACTTTCAGAGTAAGAGAACACATCTGCAAAATGACCAGCTGTTTTCTTTCTGCTTTATCTAACCCAGAAGTGAATTTTCTGAGTTCGATTATGTGGAAAGAAAACAGCTTGACATTTTGCTGATGCATTCTCTCACTCTGAAACTGGACTGAAGATGGACTAAAACTCAGGTGCGATCACAGCCTTAGACACTCAATACTTGCTTGGGAGTAAAGCCCACTGGGATCAGGGGACAATTTGCACTACAGCCCGTAGTACACGATTAGGGAACTTCTGGGGAAGGGCATGTGCACTTGGAGGAGGCTGCTACAGCCTCCAAGCACGCCGTCTTCCCAAAAGTTCCCTAACTATGCATTACCTGTGGGTCAAGAAATCGTGCTCTATATCCTCCCCAACCTTCCCCAATCACTTACCCGTTGTGTCCAGCCAGGAAGCATTTGCACTTCAGCACACCGCGAAAGCACAATGGCAGCCCTCCTGATGAGACGGGAACTGTGCAGAGGGTCAGCATCATGGCGACAGCACTGACGCATGCACGGTTGCTCAGGGCGCTGCCCAAAAATTGGCAGCGCCCTGAAGAGAACCAGCCTTGCAATCAAATCAAGGTAAGTATTCAATCACATGGGAGGGGACGGGTGTAACAGCTAATGTTGACCAGCGCTCCAAGGGCGAAAGCTAGTCAACGCTGGTTCATCGTGCACTTTTCCCATCTAGTGGACAGGAAGGGCAGTGTGAAATCACCCCAGACTCCGAGCAAGCATGCAAAACCCCATTTCGCTTAATCAGACATCAAACTTCTGTTCTCGCTGTCGTAAACATTCATTTAAAACATTTTATAATTGTGCTTCACAGAAGTTGCAGAGCAGCTTCTTCACAACCACCAAATAAAGCATGAAATGTTTGATAAGCCCTTAGGGGAGAAGACAGTGGTACTAGAACACTATCTTTGCTTTATAGACTTGTGTATTGCAAAAGCTCCTCGGATGAGAACGTCTGAAATACGTTGCTTTCACAAAAGTCTGTGCATGTGTGCAGAAGGCCCAGCTTCACAGATCGCAGCTGAGGGCAAAAAATAGTGCCACACAATGTAATATGTGTATCCTGTGGGAGAAAAGGAAGGGAGCAACACCATGCAACGTTAGCATAACCAGATGCCCCTTATCTAAACCAAGGGCAGGCACAATCATTGCGGATTCATAGGTGGGGCTTCTCTGGCTTGGAATGAGATGGGCAGATCGGCCAAGGATTTCCCATGAGACTCAACCTCCTCCCACATTTTCTACTTCCATTTATAAGAACAGGACAAAGCATCTCTTCTTTAACTGTCGTATAAGCCCTAAATGGCTTGGGCCCTGGGCATCTGAAGTGGCACCTTCTCCCATATAGACCTGTCCAGACACTGATATCTCAGGGAGAGGGTCTTCTTCTAGTCTCTTCCCTTTCATCAGGACTAGCAAGAGGGCCTTATCTGTTGAGGCCCCTAGACTCTGGAACAGCCGCTCTCTTGAGGCTCGCCAGGTGAAAACACTGTATCCTTTTTGGTGCCTGGTGAAAGCGTATCTTTTTAGCCAGGCTTCTACTGTTTAAATAGCTTCCTCGGGGTGCTGTCCTGTTATGGAGGGAGGAGGGGTTATATTTTAAACTATGTTTTACCATTTGATACATTTTAAACTTACTGTAACCTGCCCTGGGATCATTCAGTGAAGGGGGGAATATAAGTTTTCTAAATAATATTTGCCCTGCAAGGAACATACCTAATTCCCCACACCAGAGCTTCTTATACCCTGGGATATCTTCACCCTCCTATACTATTATAACCCTCCAAAACAATTAAAAGTTGTGCAATTCTTCTAGCCCTAGATGAATAAAATTATGAAATCACTGGGGGTCTGCCCAGACACCCCTTTGCATTCTAACAAATCAATTTTAGTCTATAAAACAAGAACAGGACCTTCTAACTTTATGAAAGAAAAGCCTTTAATTGGTAACAAACAAAAAACGAATGCAAAGCTTGCTAAATCACAGTTTCCGCTTTGTGGACGTTAAAATACACGACAAAAATTGATATTTTACAGGCCACAGGGCCTCGGATTTTCGTAGTTCTTTGGAAAATTCCATAGAAGACCTAGTGCTTCCGAGAACCAGCGGAGAAATCCCAGATGTTGCTATTATTTTGTGACACACACAACAGGATCCACAGTTTGCAAACCAATGCCTTGCACAATGTAAACTAGAGCCAGCTGCTGATATTGGGTAATAATCCCTTATAGCCCCGTGTTGTCAATGATGCGGCCTGCTATTTAAGCTGGTAATCTCTGGCAATGGACACCACAAGTTAAAACATGTTCAGATGCCTCCTTTAACGAAGGGAGTGGCTGCTCTCTGAGTGCACTGAGTTTCCAACAGGGTGCATCCGTGTCAACAGGACCCCAGACACACTCATCTGCAACTGCTGAGCAAACAGCAATAGAATCTACCTAGGTACATTTTTATGAGGAGCCAGGACCTAGTTAAAAGCAGAGGAAGCTTAAAATGTTTTTATCGTTTTACACAAATGCAGCAAATAAAAACACTAAGTAATTTAAGACAATTGCATTCGCTAACTTGTTGGTTGGAAAAAAACTCCAACATAATAGAGGGAATAAACAGGGAATGATGTTCTTTTGCAAAGGTAAGGCAATGCGTGCAGCTGGAAGACATTCACTACAGCGTGAATGGATCCTGATCTCAGAAGCAAGCAAGCTTAAGAATGAGAAATGTTTCCAGCAGCACATTCATATTTCAGCTTGATGTGGTGAAAACACTCCTTGACCTTGATTCTGAATTATATTCTGGAATAGGATTCTGCCATCCACATGCTAGTGCAGACTACAGCAGGCCCTGCACAAGCATGTAGACAGCAAGTTCCTATTCCAGGATATAATCCAGTATAGGCCCAGTGCTGAAAGGGCCTTTGTTCTTTCCATTACTGCTGTACATGTTACTCAGTCCTGCTGTACATATTGGTAACAGCAAGCCTAACTAGCCCATAAGGAGACAGTCTGAGCCCACTGTCCTGCTCTCCTTACCACCTCCACGTTACAATCCAGAGTGGTGGACTTTGTGTTTTCCTCAGAGGTGCGTCCAGCATAGGTTTAGAGTTGTGTTCAGTGTGGCTTTCCCCACATCTGAATGTGCACAGGATTGTACTCGGTGAAGTTCCACTCTTCATCATGAACTTCATCATGTGAGCCAGTTTGGCCTAGTAGTTAAAGAGCAGTACTCTTATCTGGGAATACTGGGTTTCGATTCCACCCTCCTCCATGAAGTCAGCTGGGTGGCCTTGGGCTAGTCCCAGGTTTCTTCTGAGCAATCACAGCCCCACCTACCTCACAGGGTGTTCTGTTGTGGGGGGAAAAATAGAAAAGCTTTGTCAGCTGCTTTGAGTCCCCTTAAATGGGTGAGAAAAGCGGGGTAGAAAAGCCAAATCTTCTTCTTGTTCAACATCTAGTTTAACTTTTGGTACCAGCTCTAATCAACAGCCTTACATCCTCCCCACCACAGCAATGGTTCCCCTGTGCCTCCAGCTCCTGATTGTCCAAGCAGTATCTCAGGTTCTCAATGAGGAAAATCGAAACCAGGGTACTCCAGAGTCAACAATGGGGTGCCAGGTCTTCACCTGAGCCAAAATAACTTCAAAGCCTGTTCTCAGAGTAATAAGACAGTGATGCAAACATACAGTGTGACTCCATAGAGCATGCTCATTCTATACAGGTAGAACTATCAACCAGGGATCCCAAGGCAGAATTCCAGGGAAACTGTTTGGTATTTAATTTATTATTAAATTTATTTATTTATAACATTTGTACCCCTCCCTTCACCCACAGGTCCCAGAGCAGGTCACAAGACATAATCAAACAAAAAAATTAAAATATATTTAAAATATAATACCCCACCACCCTGGCAGGACTACATTCAGTTTAACTAGGTGCAAAAAAAAACCCATAGAAAGTAGCTCCACTTGGAGGCTATTCCAAAGGAGGGTGAAAGGGGGGCACCACTGTATCAATGACAGCTTTTATTTAAAAAGAAAAGGTAAGCAGGGGGTTGTCAAAACCGATAGCACCATCAATGACTATGAAACATCATCAGACTTCTTCAAGGAACACCAGAGATAGAAGGTTATCTATCTCATGAGATTGTTTGCTTGAGATAAACAGAGGACAGACATGATCTAAACTTGGTTGGCAACTTTCCAGAACCATTCAGTCATTACTGCAAAGAAACCCCCCACTGCGTCTACACAGCTCCAGGAATTAACACAAGCAGCAACAAACATCTCTGCCCCAAACATCCTACAATTTCAGTGTCGACAAAGTTGGGCTTAAAGAGAGGCATGATAGAAAAGCAAACTGGCCTGCTGGAACCCATGTGGAGGCACCCAGCAATTCACCCCAGGCCTCCCTTGGCAAGATCTTTTTTTCACAACATTGACACCCCAGGGCCATCCAGTCCACACCCCCTAGGCTGGCAGAATGTTCGTTCTTATCTACCCACCTACCTGTGGTCACACTTAAGGTTTAACCCAGCTTCAGTCCAATTTCAGAGCAAGAGCATCAGCAAAGTGACGAGTAACTTTCTTTCCACATTCTCTATCCCAAAGTTGAATTTCCTGAGTTTTTTAACCCTGAAAGAAAACAACTTGTCACTTTGCCAATGTATTCTTCCTCTAAAAGTGGACTGAAGCTGGATTAAACCTTAAGCGTGACCACAGCCACAGTCACTCTGTCTTTTCTGGGCTGTGGCCACACCTAAGCGTTTATCCAGCTTCAGTCCACTTTCAGAGCAGGAGAACACATCAGCAAAGTGACCAGTCATTTCCTTTCCACATTCTCTACCCCAAAGGTGAATTTCCTGAGTTATTTAGCCCTGAAAGAAAACAGCTTGTTGCTTTGCTGATGTATTCTCTCATTCTGAAAGTGGACCGAAGCCGGATTAAACCTTAGGTGTGACCACCACCAAAGTGGCCAGTCATTTCCTTTCCGCGTCCTCTACCCCAAAGGTGAATTCCCTGCGCTATTGAACCCTGAGAGAAAACACCTTGTCCCTTTACTGATGTATTATTTCATTCTGAAAGTGGATCGAAGGCGGATTGCGCTCACCGAGGTGCAGGGTGAGGTTGATGGTGCTGGGGTACTGGACGCCGGCCAGCATGGTGCGGCTCTGCCACCAGGTGGTGTCGGCCTGGTTGTTGTAGTCGGTGAGGAAGGCGGCGCCGTGGCTCAGGTGAGGCCGCTCGGCGTCGCACAGGTGGCAGGACTTGGTGACGCCCGTGACGCCCGTCTGCACGCAGTACTCCTCGGCGGGGCTGCCGCACGTGTCGCTGGCCACCACGGTGGCGTTGAAGGCGGCGTTGACGAACTCGGGCATGCAGCGCTGCGGCCGCCCCGTCGCCTCGCTCTCGCACTCGTCCATGGCGCTGCCGCGGACGCCCAGCCCGGGAAGCAGCAGCAGCGGGAGCAGCGGGAGCAGCGGGAGCAGCGGGAGCAGCAGCAGCCCCGGGCGCGGCCGTCCGTCCATGGCGCTTCCCAGCCTCGTCGCGGACGGAGAGAGACGGGGCCCCCGGCGCCGAGAGTGGCCTCCCCGGGCCGAGCGGACGCCTGCCTGGCCTGGCGGAGGAAGGAGCCGACCCACGGGGCCCGGCGCGGCTTCCAGGCGGAGGGCAGTTCACATCCGACAAGTCTGCGCGCAGCCCAGCGCAACGCTCGCGCTCTCCACCCTCCGCTCTCTTTGCTCAAGGGTGGGGGCGCCCGCCGCGTTGCACGCCGGGACAGACAGCCCTCCGACGGAGGAGGGGCCGCTGGGGGGGAGAGGGGCTAGGCTGGGGTCTCCGGCACGCCGGCTGGGGCTGGGGAGGGACCCGTCCTCCGCCTCCGCCTTCTGGAAGGCTTTGAATGGGGAAGAATTTCCCCTGCAAAAGCGGCGCCCTCGGGCAATAGAAGGAGGAGGAGGAGAAGAAGAAGAAGAAGGGATCGTGTTAGCAACAAATCCCGAACTTCCTGGGCTGCTTTTCCTTTTAACTACCAATTTTCTGCAGCTGGAAAACAATTGTGGAAAGAGATTTTTAAGCCTGGCTTTAGAAAAGAAGAAGAAGAAGAGTTGGCTTTTCTACCCCGCTTTTCTCACCCATTTAAGGGGACGCGAAGCGGCTGACAAAGCTTCTGTTCTTCTCCCCACAACAGACACTCTGTGGGGTGGGTGGAGCTGTGAGAGGTCAGAAGAGAGCTGTGACTAGCCCAAGGTCACCCAGCTGGCTTCGTGGAGGAGGGCAGAATCGAAAAGAGTCCGCCTCCCTAATCACTAGACCAAACTGGCTCATAGATGGAGTCGGTCTGTCGATTAAAAAAGGAAGCGAAAGGAATATGGATTGTTTCAGGATCCCTTGGAAGTGCAGGCGAAACGGTGGAAGTTCAGAAAGAAGAGGTGATTTCGAGGAATCGTGTTTTTTTTTAAGAAGAAGAAGATTCCCCCCCCCCCGGGCCCCAAAACGCTAAAAAAAAAGTAGTGTTTTCATCCCGTCTCCGCAGAATAACTTGTGACAATCGTGGATTTATTGTTTTTTTGCCCTCTACTGTTAGGGCCAGTTTGGTCTAGTGGTTAGGGAGCTGGACTCTTATCTGGTTATTTCACACTCCTCCAGGAAGCCAGCTGGGTGGCCTTGGGCTAGTCACAGTTCTCTTCATCCCTGCCTGCCTCACAGTGTGTATATTGTCTCAGGTACCCATTCTAGTAGCCTTTGATACATCTGTCATCCATAATAAGAACATAGGAGGATGGATTTGGGGTTTTCTGTGGCTGAGCAGGACAGGGATCTTGGGGTTCTGGTGGACAGCAGCTCAATGTGAAGGTGTCAACCCAGTGCACAGTGGCAAAATTAAATGCAATGCTAGGTGTAATTAAGAAGGAAATAGAAAACAAGTTGGCAAGTGTCATTTTGTCTCTTTATAAAAACTATGGTGAGGCCACATTTGGAATATGTGGCCAGACACACGTCATGCCAGTCTTAAAAGAGTTGCACATGCTGCCGTTTTGCTTCTGAGCCCAATTCAAAGTGTTAACTTAAACTTATAAGGCCCTATGACCTGGGCCTCAAATATCTGAAGGAACACCTACTCCCAAATTGACCTACCTATGCCCTAAGATCTGGAAGGGAGGCCCTCCTGGGTATACCACCACTTTCAGTAGTAAAGTGAATGGGCACCTGGGAGAGGGCCTTCTCAGTGATGACCCCTAGGCTATGGAATAGTCTCCCCCTTGTGGTACATCAGGGATGGACCTTTAAATGTTGTTGTGACCTTTAATGTTGATGGACCTTTAATGAGGACCTTTAAATGTTGTTACCTGCCCTAAGATCTTTGGGTATAGGACAGGATAGAAATGCAGAATGAATGAATAAATGAATGAATGAATGTGTATACAGTTCTGGCCACCACACCTCAAGAAGGATATTGGGTGTTTTTTCACTGTCACTAGAAGTACCCATTAAGTACCCATTAATGGGTACAAAAATGCCATTATGGGTACTTTTAGTGACAGTGGAAAAACACCCATCGTGAAACTTGAAAAGGTGCAGGAAAGAGCAAGCAGAATGATCAAGGGGCTAGAACACCTTCTATGCAAAATCAGGCAGCAACATTTAGACCTCTTCAGTCTTGAAAGGTGGTATTCAAGATGGCACCTCATTAAGGTACATACAATCATGCACGGTGTATCCCTTCTCTTCTTGTGTTGTCTTTGAGTGATCTTTCTTTAACTGGTGCTGTTATAGTTCCCTTTTTACAATATTGTTTAGTTAATCATTTGTATAGTATTGTATATTACTGTGTATTATATGATGCACCAGTACTCTTTATACAGTATTGATTAATGATGTGTATTGGGAATTTGATTGAACTGAATGTTTTACTTATTGTATTTTTACTATGCTGAGAATCAGATTGGGTATCATTTTGGAAAAGTAGCATGAAGATACAAATGCAGATACTTTTATGTCTAAGTAGCTTTCACGGTTGGCCCAACAGGGCCACCAGAAGCTATCTAAGTGACCATCCATTCTCTTTTGTTGTTTTGTACACATTATGGCTAGTTTCCACAAGCCCTAATTAGACCAATTGTGAAAGCTGCTCATTAAACATGAAGGTAATATTGTAAACCCAGCATCGCTGCTGGATTTCCTATAATAGCACTGCAAAGCAAACTGTTACATTACTGTTAATAAATAAAACACATTCTCTCCTAGGGGTGTGCACAAATATTTGTAGGCATTTGAAATCCAATCAAATGTGCTGAATTTCAACATTCAAACTAGAACAGAATGTCCTGAAATTAGAATGTAAACATTTGAATCGAATTTAGAACCGGATCTATTCACTTTAATTATCTGGGCATTCATACGTGTCATACATGATGTGTACATAAAGATCCACATCTTTCCTGTATCCATACGCATTTGTACGGATCCGTACAGGACAAAAACAGGCTGCGTAGGGAGTAACTACAGGGTGCATACAGACATGCACGGATGCGTACGGATGTGGGGAAGATGTGTACCTGCACATAACGAACATTGTTCACTTTGTATGTGCAGATTCGAATGAAAAATTCAAACAAATAGATTCAAATTTGGTAAACAGGAATCGGATCTTGTTAAATTTAAAAGATTCAAATCGAATCAGATTTTCCAGTATTCAATTTGATTCAAATAGAATGTCAAAACAACACTACTCTCTACACATTGTAATTAGGAATGCCTGCAGTATGTATGACATTCTGCATATAGTGCTGAGAGGATCCCAGGGTATATCTTGCGTCTGGGGGTAGCCACAGTCTAGTAAATTCAGCATTCATTTCATGCTTTGGTTTGTATTTAATGCATTCTGATTTTGTGGCTTGCACACTATCTTAGGAGGCTTTATGTCAGGAGCATAACTGATTTAACGTGTAAAAAAGAACATTGAAATTAAAAATTAAATGATGAGTATGTTAAGGCAAAACTAAGCAAAGTATCCACAACATATTTTCTTCCCTGCACATCCCAACTGGCTCAACTTCCTGGGCCCGATCTATTCTGAAATCTGAATCATGTACTGTCACAAGTTGCGATGCATCACTCCTGTCGGACATGACCAGGGACCAGCTGTGATTTATTGTTTGTAAGAATGAGACTGTTATCACCATGGGATCTCCCCAGGCCTTTTGGGACTCAGGAATGCAAATAAAGATTGGATGTGCTCTTGTGTAAGGTCTGGTTGTCTTTGAAGGAGGACAGGGTGGGTAGGGAAAGCAAGCTTATTTCTATGCACATCTTTGTTCATCAGACAATTGCGGAGGTACAAATCGACGTGGGAACTGAAGCAAATTGTTGGTTGCCTTTGGTTAGGGCACAGGAAGCAAGGTTTTCAACTGAAAAATCTGAACGATCTTACAGATGAAATGGCAGTTCATTGCTTCCCATTGCATAGAATTACATAACCATGAAAAAGGGTTGTTTTAAAATATTTATATGTCTAAGGCTGCATCCAGACTTGTTTATACTGCACAGCGGAACGCGCAGTCATGATTGGGGCATCACACATGATGATCAATGCATCGTTGTTGCATCACATTAGCCGACACATTGCTGCTGATCTAAGGACACTCACTACGCAGTATAAAGAAAACTCAAATTTTCCCACCAGTCCAGGCAGGACGGCATGAACAGCATGATGAGAGCAGGAAGGCAGCTCAGATGTGATTGGCCGCTTCAACCCACATGACAGTGCATGCCGACTCAGTTCTCGCAGCTTCCGATGGGAAGCTACAGAGCTGCTTTTCAAATTGCGATGGCAGGTCGCCACTGTGCAGCATGTAATCTGCGCTTTTACCTTTAACTGCAGATTTATTCTGCAAGTCTGGAGGCAGCCCAAGCTGAACAATGTAAGGTTTAAGATTATAGCATAATAGGGAAGTTGACTTTAGCTGACAGTGGGTAGGAGCATCTCTATATTTTGTAAGATAACTTTGTGCATGGTAAAAAAAAAAAAAAGGCATCTCGCAGCTTAGAGATGATTCACAGGTAGGACCAGTCACACATCATTTTGCCCCTTCCTCCTTCAGTGAATATTCTTGGCTAGAAAAGGGGTGAGAACATGAGGGCCACTTGCTACAGTCACTAAGGCTGCTACAAGATCACCTTATAAAAAAAATCCATATTTGTTTGAATAGATCCCCTTCAAATGTGGTAGGATTCTATTCATTACGGATGCATTCATATGAATTTGTATGAACAGAATCCTACCACATTTGAAGTTTCTTGTCCCACCTCTAAAGGATTCTCTCCAATGTTCTAGCCCTTTAGGTGAAATGGACTCCAGCATAGTACTGACTTTCCTTTTAATACATATAAAATGCTGTGTGTGAAATATTACTCAACAGCATTTCAAGCCTAAAGCAATGTTGATGCTGCGTTAACTGCTGCTTCCTGTGACAGTATTTAACTGGTGGTCCTTTTCCAAGGGATTTTCATGTAATACCAAAGCATAAGGCTCTAATCCTTCTAGAAAGGCATTACAGCCCTACCACAGAGACATTCTTCACATTCTTCAACATACATCAGGGTAGTTGAGATTCTGATTCCAACATACCAATTGCAGCATGTTCCCAGATTGGGTTGAAAGGCACAGTGTCATTTCTCTCTTTTTATGGAGATGGGCAATAGAGGCCCTGATAATACAACCTTAGCATCAAGACACTGCTCTTTTGAATAAACAAATCAGCATCCTATATATGCAAAGTGTTACACAATTCAGTATTAGTGAAAACCTTGGTTGTAAGAGCGCCACAGTGCCTGTGAATACAAATATAGCTAGGGGATAGGCAGGGCTTCTCTTATGTTCTTGCATTCTTATGACTGCACCACACAACACGGCAATAATCAGGCCCCCCAAAGCCTGAAGACTAAGCTGAGAATGGCAGGGCCATTGGTCATGTGAGATGGCATTGATGGCTGTCCCTTTTGTTCCACTAAGATGCCAAGGGGAGCACTACTCTTGCAGGGGAAATAACTACTTTGCAGAACTGCCATGCCCTGAACAACAGAACAGATGTGTGCCACACGTTCTGTAAACTGCTGCGCCTTCCAGTGCCATTTCATCAAAAGTGAGGTGAGCAGGTTTGGACACCGGATTCATGCTGCTATTGCCAGGACCTCATCTGGCAGCTCCTCCCACAGTACGGATGGGTCCTCACTCTTTGATCTGTCATGCTAACTGGCAGTGGGGATGGGCTACCCAACCAACCTAAACTGATAAATATTTAAGTACTGATGCTGTGAAGGCACAACCACAACTGGCAACCTGACAGTAGCAGCACTGATGGGATAGACATCCAAACATCCACCAATATTAGATGGGCACCCCTTGCCTGTCAGCTGCAGCAGTAGGGTTGGGTGCCCATTCTTGATCTAACAGGTGCTGAAGCATTAACCAGGTAGACATTCCATCTAACATCTCCACTCTAACAGCCACTGCATCAGAAACTGGCCCTGATCTGACAGGCACTATGGTGGCAATGGAGGTGGCTATCCAAAACTCTACCTTAAGATCTGGAGAGGTGGCCCTCCTGGTTGTCCCACCACTCAGCAGCAAAAGGGGTGGGCACCCAGGAGAGGGCCTTCACAGTGATGGTCCCTAGGCTATGGAATAGTCTCCCCCTTGAGGTGTGTCTATCTCCTTCACTGCACACTGGCCTTTGTTTAAATGGGGATACACTTTCCCTTCCCACTGGTTTAATACATACTGCTGTTGTTTAAAAAATGTTTGATTTTAGATGTTGTAACCTGCCTGGAGATCTTTCCGTATAGGGATGGACGGACGGACGGACGGACGGACGGACGGACGGACGGACGGACGGACGGACGGACGGACGGATGGATGGATGGATGGATGGATGGATGGATGGATGGATGGATGGACGGATGGACGGACGGACGGACGGACGGGCGGGCGGGCGGGTGGATGGATGGATGGATGATATAGAGTCTGAAAAGAACTGAAACACCCAACCACCTTTTAAACAAGTGATGTGAGCAAAAAGACACCTTAATATATGCACCTATACATTATACACCTTAATGCCCACTCTGTAGGTCTCCTGGCTTGGGGGCTGGGTGCTCCTCATGAACTGACAAGGACCATGTCAGTTACAGCCAGTGGGCATCCAAACCCAGCTACAGAGTATCTGATGGCTGTTGTCATTCCAGGGAAGGCAAACAAAGCAAAAGTGGCTGAGCTAAATACCATGTTTCCCTGAAAATAAGACAGGGTCTTATATTGATTTTTGCTCCAAAAGAAGCATTAGGGCTTATTTTCAAGGGATGTTTTATTTTTCCATGAACAACAATCTACATTTATCCACTGTAGTATGAACTGTAACTAGGGCTTATTTTTGGAGTAGGGCTTATATTTTGAGCATCTTCGAAAATCCTGAAAAAAATGAGCAGTGAAAAGTGAAAATTGGCCCTTTGACACAGTATTATATGTGTGTTCCAGAAAGGAGTTTGGTAGGGTGTAAATGCACAGCTGCTCATTTGCAAGGATACAGTTATAAACTTCCAGTGTAGACAGAGCCTAAATTGAGGAAATATTAAAGAAACAAGTATGTGTTTCTAAAACTGGGGCTTATCATGAATTACTAATGGGAACAGAATTTCCTGAAAGATCATGGGAAAATGTATTGCTAGATCATTCCATTGTCAAGGCTGAGGGTGTAATTTATTTTGAGAATAATTGTACTGCTTGCTATCAGGAAATCCCTAAGTGGGTTTATAAAAACCAAACATTAATGATTAAATACAGTACTATGTAGTACAGTTGAATTTTTTAAAAAAAGAAAAATATATACTTATCTATGGTGTCTGAGCAGTGTTAAATACTTCAATGATAGGGAAAGGCTGGGTAAGCAAACAGGGTTAGGAAGAAATGTCAGTACCTTCCAATCATAAACTGCTTTTCTGCTTCCCTGAAAGTATCATCTAGATTAGAGTAATGAATGAACTTTGAATGAACTTTATTGATTAGTCATAGGACTGTATTTAATTTACAAAAGATAAAATCATATAAAACATACAAGGATAAAAATAAGAATAAAATAAGAATAACATTATTTGTCCCCATCACCCTTATAAGTTATTCAGCTCAATGAATAATTTCTGATATTGGGCACCGTTAACAAAAAACGAAAGTTACCTTATATGTTACCTTGGCACTCTCTCCCTGTAGAAGGTAAGTCAACTTATGTTCTGCATTCCAGTGGGACACATTTTGTAAAAGGGGGTCTAAAGACGTTCTTATTGAGGAATACAACATACGAAAAAGATATTCAACCATTGCTGCGCCACAAACACACAGGCTGCATCCCCATGGGCTCCGTTTACTTCGAGGTGGATTCGGGCCAGCCCTAATGTGAATCGTAGCTCGCATTAAGATGTCCCCATGAAATTGAGGACAGCGTGGGTTCAAGCAGAATCTGCCTGTCCCCATGAAAACCATGGTAAACCCTTGCATTGGGGAACCACATCCTTTTTTCTTCACCCCCTGCCCCCTGGGAACAAGCATGACGCACACACCCTTGCCTGATCACCCAATCTGCAAGGCACGTGTGGGTGCTTGATGTAGTGCACAAGCGCCTGACAGCTTCCCTGCACTCAGCTGAGGAAGATCAGCTGTCAGATGGAGGTATGCCCGCTGTCAAGCGGAGAAGCGCACCTCTGCTAAAATAATTGAAACACAGCCGTGGCTTCGATCTATGAGCCGCTTTCCCTTCTGCACCTCTAAAAACCACACACTACATCCACAAGAGATGATAACAGGAGGGCATAATAGGAAGGGAACCCGGCTCATTGATTGAAGCCACATCTGTTTCAAGAACTTGCTGAACTAGAACCCCGATCAGGCCCAGCCAATTGCCTACTAACAATGAGCAATAGAAGTTGTTAAAGTTTATTTTAATCTACTATGTTATGTTTTATTCAGCCCCTGAGAAAGATTTTTGCATGAACCTTTTGGGGTTTTAACAAATAATGATAAACTGAACCTTTACAAATAATGGACTCCCTTCCCTCTAGCATCCTGAGACTTCGGTGTTTCTCACACACTCTTTAAATCTGGGTGCGCAACAATTTGGCTTTATGCTGAAATGCAGACCATATTTGTTCATGTTCCAAAGCACATTGCCCTACTTTAAAACACTGAAATCATTTTGGAGATATAAAAGAGTGGAATATTGTTATTGTGAAGCAAGCCACTTTTTCATTTTTTCCATTTGACAAGATCATGAAGGAAGGAAATGTTATTTTTGTACACTGATGTATGCACTGCAAACTACAATGGGAAGAAACACAACATTTTATTCAAAATGTACGCAATTGCTCTTTCCTAGTACTAGAATCTTCTTGTCTGCATTTCAAATTCAGGGGAGGAAATGCAGAGAATAATATTGGAATTAAAAAAATAAGTAGGGATATAATTAAATAATATTTAAAATGAAAATCCATAAAAAATAAGAACTGAGTTAACACAACGTAGGCTGCATCCACATACATAAAAAAGTTATTCAAAAGATAAGATTTGATGGTTTGATATTAATGCCATAACTATATTTGGGGAAAGTTTCAATTATGTTGTTAATTTCAGTTATTGTGTTGTTACATGTTGTATTGTTTTGAAATGGCCTTATAGGCTATCAAACATTTTACCTACCTATTTGAAAGGGACTATACCTCAGTGGTTATGCAAGAAGTTGGCTTTTCTACCCCACTTTTCTCACCCATTTAAGGGGACTCAAAGTGGCTGACAAAGCTTTCTATTCTCCACTGAACAGACATCCTCTGTGGTAGGTGGGTCTGTGAGAGCTCAGAAGAGAGCTGTGACTTGCTCAAGGTCATCCAGCTGGCTTTGTGAAGGAGTGCAGAACTGAACTGGGAAACCTCCAGATCAGAATCCAACACTGTACATACAAGACCAAACTGGCTAACTGACCAAACTGGCTCATGGAAAGCAGACTGTTCTTGGTTCAATCCTCAGTCTTTCCCTAGAAGTAGGCAATGTCAAACCAGTTCTATATCTTTGCCAAGAAAACTGCATAGAGGTGCCCTTGAATGTGTCCATACAGTGAACCAGGAGTCGGCCGTGACTAGGTGGTACCTAACAAGAACAACCTATCTGTTCAAAGCTGAGTTTGCTGAGTGACCACAGAACTCATATGAGCTGGCATGGAACAGGATGTCTGGTAGGGATGTGCACGAATATTCAAATGCATTCAAAATTCGATTGAATTGACTGAATTTTGACATTCAAATTCGAATCAAATGTCCTTAAATTTGAATTTAAAGTTTTGATCTGAATTTCTAATTTCAGATCTATTCATTCAAATTATCTGGACATTTGCATGTGTACAGGTTCATTACACAATGTGTACTTAAGTATCTGCATCTTTCCCGCATCCGTACGCATTTGTACGGATCTGTACAGGAT
>MTQE01001134.1:10271115-10308049 GCA_014337955.1 Aspidoscelis marmoratus | reverse complement strand
ATGGGGCGGCATATAAATTGAAATATAAATAAATAAATAAATAAATAAAGGCTGTTTTGGAGTATTCATGCCCTCTGAAAAAAAGAGCTAGATGTTTAGGTGTGCCAACATGCATTTACCAGGTCCTATGAAATGAGGACGTATTCACTTCAGCTGGCCCAGAGCTGAAGAAGCTCCCAGAGATCTCCCAAAGTGGGTTGCATTATGATGACATTGCATGACACAATGCTGTGGAGCTTTGCCTCACCACTGCAAGCTCCATAAGACTTTCAGAGAATGAACAAAGCTCAGCTAAGCCTTCATAAGGTCTCCTTGATCATCCTAGAGTTTCATAAAGGCATGGTGTCTTATCTGAATAAAGGACTCTTTATCTAAAGACTGGCTATTCTGAATGCTCTGAAACAGCTGTTCTGCTGCTGCTGCTTTCTCATTCTTAGGGATGATGGGGAGGAAGACAATGAAACTGGAAGAAATCATGCAATATTACAGGTGTCAGATTAGATTTTTGAAAAAATATATACAGTATATACAGTATACAGTATGGTGTATAAGACCACTTTTTAACCCAGGAAAATCTTCTCAAAAGTCAGGGGTTGTCATATTGGGGAGGTATAAGTTTAAAACTATGTCATTTGAAATCAAGGAAGTCTCAGTTCTACCACATGTAAAATCATGTGATTTATGCTGGAAAAGGATGTGCATGAATATTCGTAACATTTGATATTTGTACGAATTCAGACGTTTGTATATGAATCAACTGATAACAACATTTGTACATTGACAATTCTTATTGTAACCCGCCCTGGGATCATTTGGTGAAGGGTGGGATATAAACAAACAAACATTTGTGAAATGGGGAGGTGGGAAAGCAGCTGCGCCAGTCACATCTGCAACGGATCCAGAGTACATTCAACATGGATTGGCTGCTGATTCAAAGTGGATTCAGGGTGGATTTGATACGTTACAGAATACATATTGGATATATATCAGATACGTATGTGTTCTTATTGGATATTCACACAAATTCGTATGAATACATTCGTATTGAATAGAATCCTGCCACATTCGAAGGGGATCTATTCAAACAAACGCAAATTTGCTTACATTCGATACTAGTCGAATACCCCATTTGTGCACATCCCTAATGCTGGAATATTCTGTGTGGTCAAATTATTATCATAGATTTTTTTTTAACTCTTAATTTTTGATGTTTTCCTTTACTGATTAACATTTCATGTAATTCAAAGGGCTGAGAAATCTCAGTTCAAAACATTTTTGGGTGTACCAGTCTTACCTGAGGCTTGAAGTGAATACCAACAGTAATTATGTTGAACTGTCACTAGCAATGCCACTCTTAAGGAAAGAAACCACGTTACTGGAACATACCTGAAGAATTAGGTATTCTCTAGGTGGTTTTTCCCCCTGCTTAATAGATGTGAGTAAAAGGAGTTTATTACTTGTCTTTCACCCAGAGTCCAGAAAAAGGGATCTTAAAACCAAACTTGTTCTAAGTTGGCTGATTCTTTGGTTAGGAGCTCCATCTAATGTCCTTAGCTGGAAGCAGCAGAAAATTAAAGCTCCAGATGCATTGACCATCAAAATTTGTTCCTATATTTGTGGAACAATAAAAGGCCCAGTTTGTAGCCAAACTGCCTTAGTAGCTAGATCATACCTTGATTTGCTACTCTCCTTAGCAATTAGTATTTGCCATAGAGAGAATTCCTAGCTTATCCTGAGATTTCTTGCTGATGGTTGTTCCTATACAGGTGGCAGATTTCAACTTTCTTTTAATATCAGTTACCGTACTGTAAAGTTTAAAATTTTAATGTTCCATTTACAAGTACGTCATTTGAAATCAAAGCTCAGTTCTACGACATGTAAAATGTTGTGATTTATGATTTAATTAATCATAATATCATAAGAGGTTTTTTTTAAAAAAAGTTTGACTAAGTACATTATCTGATTTTGTGCTGTTATCTCTCACTTATATCCAGGTTAAAGACTTAGCCTCTGACACAATTGTTCAAGAGCAAGATAACTTAAACTTGGCTTTGGAGAGCTGTTACAGTGGAGATAATGTATTTCTCTTTCCAGGAGAATATAAAGCTGCAAATCTTTCCATGTTAACAGAAGATATCGTTATTAAAGGTCTTTAGTACAAATTATTTTTTAATTTTACAGTTGACATTATAGGCAGATATGTTACGGATGCATAACGGATATGTATCGGATATCTATTCGTTCATATCAGATACATATTGGATACGAATGACTATGTATCGGCTACGTATTTATTTGTATCTGATATGTATCGAATATTCATACAAACGCATACAAATAGATTCGTATCATAGAATTTTACCACATTCGAATGTGATCTATTCGTATGAATACGGATTTTCAAACATTTGATTCCTTATGAATTGAATGTCAAAAATGCATTCATGCACACCCCTAGTCCCAGGGCAAGTTTCAATAAAATTAAAACATATCAAATAGGGTCTGTAGAAAAATGTGGTCCATTTTGCTTTGGTGAGAGCAAAGTCAGTGTGAGAAAAGCAACTTCAGAGCTAGGTTTGTGCCCTGATGTTTTTGTGACTTAGAAAAGGTTCGAAATCCCCCCACCTGCTCTCATGTCCCTTCAGCATGGGTTGCTGTGGAGGGATGAAGCCTTTAAAGTCCCCGAAGGCATTTTGAATGTCATGTGGATGGAGATGTGGCCATTATGTTTATTAGATACGTTAACATCTCCTATGTTCAGGGACAACTTGGGCCTTGCTGAGTTTCAGATTTTATTTTCTATTCTGATTTATTTTCTAGTTCCTCTTACTGCCTACCCTCATTTTCCCCTTTAGTCTTGATAAGCTCTTTCTCAATGCTTTATTTAGGAATTGGAAAACCAGAAGAAATTGTGATTGCTTCAGATCCTATCCATGAAAGTTTTGTTGTGTCCAGAGCCCAAAATATAAAATTCATGAATATTACATTGCTACAGCAAGGAACTATTGATGGCATTTTAGTAGTTGAATCTGGACACACAGTTTTGGAGAACTGCCAATTGAAATGTGAAGGGACTGGCATCTGTGTTCTCGTTGGGGCCTCTCTCACAGTTATAAACAGTGAGATTTCTGGAGCTCAGGTATTCTATGTTTAATACAATATATATGAATAAGAGAATGTTGTATCTACATTATTCATCTCTTTACTGGCTTTAAAGACAAGCGTACATATATTTTCTATAAAAGATTCATTTCATTTCATTTAAAGGCATGCTCAAGGTGGTTTTCAGCCAGAATATGTATTATACATAGGATATCACTAAATTTAAATTACAAAAACATGCTTAATTAAATATGGGAAGGTGTGCGGAAATAGTTGTTTCTTCTCTGCAAAACAAATGCTTGTTAGGACTGACAAGGAAAGAGGGTTTCAGCTGTGCAAAACCTGAGATAAACCTCCTTAGTCAGCTGAAGAATTGTCACTAAAGAAATTCTGATCTTCATCTACTTTTCCCACCAACTTTTGCTCAGAGAGTCTTGACAGGTAATTTTGTACCTGAATTTACAATTGGAGCACAGTGTTGCTGGTCATAATAAGGGTTTGGACCCTTCATTTCAAAATAAAAAGTCTCAAGCAGTTGGATAGATTTATATATTTCTCAAAATTTACCCACTATAAACTGTTGCTGATGACTTACGTACAAACAAAGTGTGGTTTGGTTCCATTTGAATTGAGCCACTGTTAGTTTGGTTCAGTCTTGACCAGGTTCTAGATCAAACTTTAAATGGTTTGCAGACTGTTCAAGGTGATTAAAAACAAGACCAATATATTTTAAAAGCCCAATTTTAAGGGTCAAATGTCATTTTTGAAAGGTTTGAATCAAATGGTTTAGATTAAATAGGTTTGATTGAATACCTCTTGTTCAGTTCAAATCAAACCAGTCCTTTTTAAACAGGGTGGTTGTTTGAACTGAACGGGTTCAAACTTAATGGCTTGATGGCTGTTCAAAAATGCAGGAGACAGATACATTTCTATGTTCTATATGTACGTTACATAGCTATTTCTACTGTCCATAGTGGTTGCATTAAGCTATTTTTAAAAATTATTATTATTTTTAACTTAGGGGGCTGGAGTTGAATTATATCCAGGAAGCACAGCCACTCTGGAGGGTAACAAAATTCACCATTGCAGTAACTTCAGAACAAGTGATTCGTCACGAAGTAGTCTTGGTGGAATTAACATTAAGGTGAATTATTCAAGTATTGCATATAGCAATTTGGTTGTAATCTGTGAAAAGGAAAGCAGAACTAAGATACCTCGGTGTTTCCAAGCGCTGACATAAAAAGTAGGTCCCCAAACCTGTGTGTGTCATAAATAGTGCTCACTTTGCTGAGTGGTGGTCCACAACCAGAATGTGCAGTGCATGCTAAGTCTACAATATCTCAATCATAAAGTTGTTTTTCCATGTTGAGATGAGTCTGCAAACTATTCTGTCATCCTTAAAGCTGCCTAGAAGTACTCTGGGGCCGTGTCTTCATGGCAACCTTATTTCGCTTTCCCTAAACCGAGATAACAGAACCGGATGCAAACGCAAATTTGCCTGTTCCCATTACTTTCAGCTTAATCGCGTTCAATTTGGATTCTGAGGACGTACATGACTCAAGGGGGGACTCCAGTGGCTACCTTTTAAAAGCCACTTTTTGGGGCTACCCTGTCCTCTTCTTCCTGGTGTGAACGTACCACCCATAACAGACCCCTTCACGGAGCCTAGCTGGGTGGCTGCCTTGCCTGGATGGAGGAAAAACGGCACCAGCAGCCAGCGATTCTTTGCCCTCCTCTCCCCATTTCCCAGGGCACACAGCATTAGCATCAGCAGCAACTCAAACCCCCTTCACAGCCACAGCCTTTAAAACAGAACCTCCAGGGCTTTCTTTTCCTTTCCCTTTTTTAAAGGTCAGAACTTTCAAAGAGCTAGAATTGTGCAAAACTGCAACATTGTTATTAAGGTGTGAAGAGGCTACATTGCTACAGTGTAGCTTTAAGGACTGGATTTTTCTAGTGGCTGTTTCGAGGGTGGATTTTTTCAATGAAATCACTATCTTTGGAAGCAAGCTATTGGGGGAGGGAAACCCTAAACATGGATTCTCATCCCTTAACACAGTACGGTCTCCACAGTAAAAAATGTAAAACGTTTCAAGCACACCATCCGTAGTGAGACCTGTTGAAATCAGGATTGAGATTCACTACGCTTTGGGGTGGTTTAACACGGAGAAAGTGTGTTAAGCCAAACTGCCATGCAGACTCTGAGGATTGAAAACGTTTTGAATTCGAGATAAGGTTGCCGTGAAGACATGGCCTGGGAGTCAGTTTTGTTGGCTTATAAATGCACACCCAGAGCTGGGGAAAATTATGAAGTGCTGAAACAACAAGACTGGATTGGAATCAGCAAAAGATTGGGGATCTTTTTCTTGAATCCATCCACACAACCATTCTGTTTAAGAATAAGTAGTAAGAACTGGATCAGAAACAGACCTTTAGCTCCCCCTCACTTCAGGCAAACCATGTTGACTTACACAGAAATACTTACACAGAACTTAGCAGAGGCAGAGGAGCACTTAAATGTTTCCTTTTCCTTGAGCCTTGTTTCTTTGTGGACAGAGAAGGAATGAGAGAAAGGGGAAGGGGATGTTGGGAGCTGTTTGTTTCAAAAAGTACACAGATATTAAACTCTGGGGAGCTGAGAAGACAGACAAAATGGAGCAATTCATTCATGAAAAAATTGGCAAATGTGTAAAATTTGTTAAAACTGAGAAAAGATTTCTGAATGCCTGCTTCCATGGAGGGAGGAAATCTCCAAACTCCTTAGAAGATTTTCCAGTTTCCCAGAGGATCAGAGCACTACTCCTGTTTTTACTTGGCAGCACAGAGAGGTAGAAATTGTCTCTCCCTCTCTCACACACAGACACACAGAGAGAGTTAATCTGTAAGAGAAAAATTGTTTTATGTTGGAAAAGAAGGTGGCACTCAGGAACTGATCCAAGGTGTAAGTAAAGCAGGCAGCAAGTAACTATGACATGGCGTGAGTTTTAAGGAGCAGGCAACCGGCCACCTGATTCCTATAAGGAAGGAGGAAGGAAACTGGGAGCACACTTGATGGGAAGACAAATGGCTTTTAAACGGAATTAAGCTTCCTGCAGAATCCTCTCCTCTCAACGTTTTTCTTCCTGGCTTGTTTGATTTTACTTCTTACATGTATTACGCTCCCTGAACAGGAAATAGCTGCTGGGACCTGGTGGCCTTTCCTATCCATCTTAAGATGGGTTTTGCTGAAGCACTTATATCTATGTGTGCATGCGCACACACACAGAGATTATTTTGCATGTGAAAATTGGAAGGCATTCAGAAATTTCTTTCTTGTTCTTGAGTTTGTAAGAAAAACACTTCAGCACTGACCCTCTTCAAGAAACACAGGAGTTGGCAGCAAGGGCTGGATCACACTGGCTCTTTCCCGCTTCATTTCTGGGGCTGTGTCCTAGTAGATATAAAGTCAAATGAAAATCAAGAGAGAAAATGGGAGGGCGTCTGGATTTGCTCTCTTGCCTTTTGGTTCATAAAATTTGCCCTGCAGCCTTTGATTCTCTTCAAGCCAGACGAGTTGGCAGTGACCACGAAGGATCATCTCTCCCAGAGTGGTACTGTATGGATCTATTGTTGCTGAGATAGTACTGTGATTAGCCAGCTCAAGGAAGGAGAATTTCTCTTCTTAGGAATACATTTTCCAGTGGAAGATAACCCAAGTAGGGATGTGCACGAATGCAATTTTTAGGACTCGATCTGAATCTTTAAAATTTGAAGTTAACCAAATTCAATTCAAATTAAGCAAAATCGATTCTATTCATTTGAATTTTTGATTCAAATTTGCACTTATGAATGTCGACAACATTTGTTATGTGCCTGTATGCATCGTTATGTATCCCATATGCATCCATACACATCTGGATGCATCCTGTAGTTATTCTGTATGCAACACGTTTTCAGCCCACACAGATCTGTACAAATGAGTATGGATGTGGGAAAATGTGTACGTGCAAGTACCCATTGCGTACGAATCCATACACATATGAACGTCTGAATAGTTCGAACGAATAGATTCAAAAATTCAAAATTCATTCAAATGTTTAAATTCAAATTTATGGACATTCAATTCAAATTCAAATGTTGAAATTTGGACAAATTTGATTGAATTTTGAATGTTTTCGAATATTCGTGCACATCCCTAAACCCAAGCCAGCATTCACTTGAAAACAGCAAGCTGGACTAATTGAGCACGGGAGGAATAGACAAGTGGATAAAATCCAGTCGGGTAAAATGCAGACTATGCCAGAAATATGGCAGGACTTGCACAGAAGGTCATATTCTTCTGTGACATCTGTGCACAGAGGCTGGCTGTAGTCTGCAAAAAAAACAAAAAAGGTAGTGTCGCCATCACATACGTTTAATTAGGTTAGTTGACTAAAATTAGAACAGCAACCAAGTCAGTACATTTATGATTTTTTGAAAATTCCTTAACAGATCCTTCCTACTCCTAAACTAAGGATGAAAAACAACCATATTTACAGTAACAATGGCTGTGGGGTGACCATTATTAAGCCTTCAGAACAACTGTGTGCCACAGGGGAAGGAAATGTGGAATGTGCAGCAGGAGGAGATGGAGAAGATTCTGTTTCCAAACTGATGCAGGAACTGAGCCTCGAGATCAGTACAAACACGCTGGAAGACAATGCTAAAGGCATCAGCATAGTCAACTGAAGCTGCTGCGGGTGTTGATGTGTCCAAGTACTTTCTGTGGTTAATGAAGAAAACTTGCTCTATTAAAAGATATCCCTTTAAAAGTATGGATTCTGTTACTGCATTGAAAAGCAGAGCAAGTTTTGTTTCTGATTTAAAAAGAAGACTCTTTCTTGCCTAATTTTCATTCAGTGGGTTTCTGTACCAGAAATGATAGCTTTATCCAGACAGCACCTCCTTAATCCACATTATTTGGATAATCCAGGTGCGTATATCCAGACATGTACTATTCTGGATTATCCGTGCTTTAGTCCGGATGACGTAAGTGCTGTCTGGATGAAACTTAAAATTGTGGTTTATGGCATCATAGACTTGGCTTACGTCAAGTGCTAGATATTTTATATCCCCCCACGGAAGTGAAAGTACAGTATCACTTTTTGTTAGTGGCCATATAACTTGGCAGATAATTTCTTGCTAGAGACAGAATCGTTCTGGTCATTTCAGTAGTAGCTTGGAAGATTGAATCCTTTTTCTAGGGAACTGTTGTACTGGTTCTAGTTAGGACAGATCCTAAATGATTGGACTATATGTGTGTTTTGCTATAGAACCTGAAAAATCAGGTTTCAGTTCAGTAGGAAAATGAACCAAGGTTGGATTTTAATGGTGTAGTTGGATGGGTTTGATTCCTCTTTCCTTAACTGACCTTTATTCCAATTGTGTCCCAGCACCCTTGCATTGTTGCCACTGTACCCCAAATGTACCTTCTCTCTCTGCGCCTTCCCTCTTGCACTCCCTTTGTGGCAGCCTGACCTGCACTCCTCTCAGGAGGCCCTGCACATCCTGAAAGGTTTTAATCACAAAAGCCCGTAGGAATGGCTGAGGACCCATGTCCTCCACATCGCGGGGCTGACTATCAGAAAACAGCACAGATGGTGGCTGTGGTCTGAACTCCCAG
The DNA here is from genome assembly GCA_014337955.1 of Aspidoscelis marmoratus. NCBI lineage: Eukaryota > Metazoa > Chordata > Lepidosauria > Squamata > Teiidae > Aspidoscelis > Aspidoscelis marmoratus. The sequence continues at coordinate 10,299,306 of MTQE01001134.1, read as the reverse complement.
GAGGAATTTGAGGAAGAAGACACAATGAGAGTGGATAAGCCAAGACATGACTACAGGAAGCCAGGGGGCGAGAAGTTTCCAGAGCATTGAGAACTGCCAGCAGCTTCTAATGCTCATGCACATCTCAGTATTTTATTGATACGTAACTATTCAATAACTGCCTTTTTTCTTGTACTGGGCTTCTTGTTTCCACTGTGGTGACTTAGTACCCAAATTTGTGACTTTCCACTATTGTGCCTTAACTATTACCTTAATAATAGTCCCAATCTGCATTACAACAACTGTATGTCAACTCCCACCATATTTTTCCCCCTTGGAATCAGGTACCTACTTTTCTTATGCACACATTTTATTATTGTAGCTGAACTAAGGAAGAACTAACAGGTAAGCGAGTCATCACTGCAGAGCTTACTGATAGCAGCACTATAAAGCACTGGTATATCCCCCCAAATAGAGTTCTGCTGAACAAAGAAAAGACAGAGTTTTTAAAGAAATACATTATAGAAAAAGTACCTTTGGAAAGGTAAAATATACATTGGTCCCCTTAGAAGACACGAGAATGTTTTCTTCTAACAGTGTTACGTTGACATGTGATACCTAGCCTGACCTGCTTCTTACACATCCTTCAAAGGCATCCTGTTCCCTCCTTTGAACTCCAAATTACTTATACTACTGCTCCTGTTATCTTTTGCATTCCAGACTGCATGGCTGGGCTTGGTAACTTTCAATCTGCTGGGTCAGAAGATATGTCTGGGCTTGTTGTGGAAGGTCAGGTCAGCTGGGGACTGGGACCAAAATGCTGCTTGCCAGATCATTCTGTATTAATCATAATTAGCCTGTTATTCCTTTCTTTCAACATTCACATTCCTCGCATTTACTTTCATCACCTTAAGATTTTACACTTCCACAATGTTCATGGGCCCAACAGTAGACTCCCAGCTCACTCAAGATGCTTCACACACACACACACACACCCGCTCAAGATTTTCAGGGAATGATTTTCTTTTGCTGGTCATAAACCTAACAACTTGTGCAAGAAAACATCTTCTGCGAAGAAAAGTTATATTTCTGCGTTTTTCCTAGGTAAGGTCACATGATACTGCACTTGAGATTTTCTGTTTAATCCACAGTTAAGGTCTTCTCATACTTTGACTTCCCTGGGAAAATGTCCCACAGAAGAAGAGTTGGCTTTTCTACCCTGCTTTTCTCACCCTTTAAGGGGACTCAAAGCGGCTGACAAAGCTTTTTATTCTTCTTCTCCCAACAACAGACACCCTGTAAGGTAGGTGGGGCTGTGAGAGCTCAGAAGACAGCTGTGACTAGCCCAAGGTCACCCAGCTGGCTTCATGGAGGAGAGCAGAATCAAACCCGGTATTCCCAGATAAGAGTCTGACCCCCTAAGTACTGGACCAAACTGGCTCATTTGATGAGCAGATGTGAATGATGAGCAGAAGATAAGTGAATCTGAGCTCTTAACCCCAGGATGAGTGTTTTTCCACTGAGCTCCTTCAATCCAGATCTAAGAAGATCTAAGGAATGTGTTTCCATGGGTGGTGTGTTTCAATGTGTTTCAATGGGTGGTCTAGCACCCAATAGCAATAGCAACCGGAGCACACATTTGCAAATCCAGATCTACCCCATCACCCCAGGTGTTTTGCAACAGCAACCCCTTGCAAGAGCAATGCCACTATCAAGTGCTTTGGAGGATCTCCGCAGAGCCTTTGCTAATCTCCGAAGTTGCCTTCAGAGGGACTTCGGAGCAGGCTCTCGCAAGGGGTTTTTCTGCGGAGCCTTTGCTAATCTCCGAAGGCAACTTTGGAGGGATTTCGGAGGTGGCTTCAGAGGGACTCCAAAGTCTTGAGTTTGGGGCGCACCACCCCAAGGGTGCCTCCTTCCCCTCCCCGAGCCTCCTCTAGACCCCATTGCCGAATTGTAGTGGAAACAGGCTCACTACAATCCGGATTTGAAGGCTCAAGACCCCATTGTAGACCCCAAAGGGGTCTACACGAAATTCAGATTATAAGTCCTGAAGAACCCATACGATCCGGATTTCCCTAGCTGTGGTGGAAACAGATGTGTCCCTGTGGCTGCCTTCCACTCTTTCCCCTGTCTGTTTACTGTAGGGACTTTTAGGCTGAAGTGTATTTACTGTTGTCGTCTATTCAAACCTCACGCCTGCAAGCGAACGCCATCCAAGCCTTCCTCTTCACCCAGAGGGTCATCAGTTTATGGAATTTGCTGCCAGAAGGGGTGGTAACAGCTACCAGCCTAGATGGCTTTAAGGAAGGGTTAGACAAGTTTATGGACGACAGACTTATCAATGGCTACTAGAATGTATGCCTAAGAACATCTTTCAGGCTGGGGGGACAAGCAGGACACTTCTAAGGCCATTTGCTGGGGTTCGAGAGCAGGAGGTTTGCCCCTGTCTCTACTTGAGATGCCCATGGGCAATTGCTGGGCCACTGTGTGCGACAGAATGTTGGACTAGATTGGCTGTGGCCTTATCCAGCAGGGCTCCTCTTATGTTCTTAAATGCTACTGTGGTCCTATAAAGCTAACGGGAAGATCCACCATTCTAACTGCACTTCATTCCATTCCAAGAAAGATGGATCACATTGGGTTTTTCTCTGTGTGTCAGGCCTCTGATATTTTTAAAACAGTTGAGCTTGAGGGCAGGGTACTGCATTGCCTTGACTTATATACTTTCTGTAAGCTATCTATGACCAAACAGAAATGCTTTTAAATAACTATGCCCTCTACAAAACTGAAAATCCACACACTTCAGATGGCATCCATCCTGAATCACTACTCACTCTAACTTTCTAACCCCCTTTTTAGAAATTATACAAAGGTTAACTTTGGAGTTAATTTTCAGATTAGACGTAGTGTGCCATCTCATTTAGCAGAATGGTGGATATTGCTTTCATTTTATTTGTTAGTATTGTGGGGATCATAATTACTATTTTTTGAGATGCTTAAACCATAGAAAACCCATCCAGCAACAATAACTTTTTAAACAAGTTTAGACTTAGTAACGAAGACTCCAGCCAGATCGTGTAGCTTTGGGCAAATAAATTCACAATACTGTTCAAGTTAACTGTTACAATGTATTTCTTACAAATGTAATAATTTACCAAGCATTTACTCCATTCAAGATCAACCACTATTTATCTCATTTTATTAGGGTCAAAATGAACACATCATGGTACTACAATAGTATCTGAATATTTTACATAAATAGGAGCATTCATATCAGTATTTCCAACTACTGTGATCCCTTCCTAACACCAGGGATATCTACATTTCAACAACAACAAAAAAAGTATGGAAGAAAATAAGATCATGCATTGCTTTAACCTGGCAATACTACCATTTCTTTAGTAGCCGCCCCATCCCCCCCTAAATCCACCCCCTCGATTACCCCCTCCTTGATATCCTCCTCCTTGATATCCCCCACCCTGACCACCCTGGTATCCCCCGCCCTGGTATCCTCCACCTGAGCCCTGAAATCCTCTGCCACCCCGGAAGTTTCCTCCTCCTGAATATCCTCTTCCTCCTGAGCCACCTCGGTAAGAGTTATATCCACCCATGTAACCACCGCCGCCTCTTCCTCTTCCTCTGTATCCCCCTCCGTTATCATATCGAGCCATTTTAGGCGGACGAGGCCCATCACCAAGCCTAAGAACAAACACGAGAACAATTAGTTGACAATAAAAAACTCATCCATGCAATCATTTAGAAGTACACATATATTGCTGTTTTAAACAAGTGGAAGTATTTTTAGGCCCAACACTGTTCTGTAGTTAATGCGATTTTGCAAATCACTGGTAGCAGAGTTGTATTTGAGATTGAAATGACATAGCTCTTCTTTCCCTTCTATAAAAAGCCATGGTGTCTTTGTACTTTCTAAGGGAAGCTGTGCTGATCCAGCTGAGATAACAGCAAATCAAGTGGTCAGATGCAAAGGTGATGAAAATATAAAAATGAAAGTGAGTTGTATTCCTGTAGAAAGATACAAATCAGCACTTTTGCAGACTCCCAGGCTTTATGTTCATACACAGGATACTGTTCATTAATATAATTGACTTTAGGTCACTCTTTCAAGATCAAGGTGGTACCAAGTTTTTTGGTTTTCTTTTAAGAACTTTTGACTTTAGAGATATGTGGTCTAAGATGCCACGCTGGATGGCATGACTGGAAACATTGTTCTATCCAACAGCAATCCACCTTGTATAGAACTCGGCATGAACATTTATTAGTAGATAGCACTGGATAACTCAAGAACAATAGGGTTAACCCCTCTCTTAAATCGGGGCTCTGGCAGAGGAATGCATACGCCTTATATAGAAAAATAGTTCCTTCCCCCCTCACTTTCTCTGATGCCACTGAAGGGTGACAGGATTTCTGGTATCTGTCCTGTAACACATTATGTAATTTTTCTTTCCTAAAATCTTATTCCCTCCCCTATTTTATTTATTTTTTGCCTGTTACGGATATGTGATTGTGCCCTCTAACACTTTTTACTGTGAGAACAAACATTTACAGTGAGTATTCCAACTGAACCTTCTTAAGTAGAACAAGTACTGGAAGACTACTAGTGTGACAGAGATGTTATGCATTCTACTTTTGAACTACCTGCTTTGAGACCACAAAAAAGACCTGGTGAGCACAACTACTTAAAAAAAGAGACAATTTACAAAATCGTGCCAGAAAACACTGCAGAAGGGCTTCAGTTTGCAACTTTCTTCACTGGCTGCCACACCTTATCTAATTATTCTATCCTTACTCAGCACCTGAACCAATTGCTGTGGCAAGGAAATAAATTTAAACCTAGGTGACATTCGCAAATGATCTACAGCTGCAGAACTAGAGACCTTGCTCAATTATTTCATAACACCACACGGAAGGGAAACATAATATATATGGTCTTAGGTTCTGCTTCCCCCAGAAGATATAAGGGACTGCAGAAAGTGAGAGGGCCTTTTTGGTGGTGGCCCCTACATTTTGGAAGAGCCTCCCAGCAGAGATTCACCAGGTGGCAACATTATATAGGTCTTGGTGCCTGATTAAAATGTAACTCTTCACTCAGGCCTTTGACAGTTTCCCTGTATTTTAATTATGCTTTAACTGTTACCATTTTATCTTTTTACTATTGGAGCCTGGGTAGAGGGCAGGATATGAATTCTAAACAATAATAAATATTGTAGAGGAAGAATCAGAAGGCAGGGAAGGCACAGAATAAAAGGACAGAAAAATGGGGCAGCTTTGAAAGGTACTAGGAACCACAAAAATGTTTGAAAAGCCTTCAACATACCTCATATTGCCTCCAGTGAGGTTGATGCCAGCAGTTAATGGTTTGGAAATCTCTGAAATTACACTAAGCATATGCTCATTTGGTGGGTCTAAGCTACTGATGATTTCTGGATTTTTTGTTACTTCCACCACCAGGGCTTCCATTGCGGCACGCAAGGCAGTGATACAGGCGGCTGCATTATGAGGCATGCGTAGTTTAATCCTGAGAAAATAGTTTTTTAAAAATTGTAAATAAGTACAGTTTACCCTACAAGCAGATAATATTCGACTCATCTAAGAGGTTCATAGCACAGAACTTGTTCTAACTGCTACTTGATCCAGCACTCACACGCTCAATAACTTTTACTTCTCTGCCTAAAACCACAACACTGCAAACACCACTCAGTATTGTCATGAAACAGTATATCTTTTAAAGGTAAGTTTGTACTATTTGGTTTAAGTACAAAGTGTGAAACTATAAGGTGATAGGGGCTGGCATTCAAGGTTTCAAGCATTCAGTAAAACTGCTGAACAGGTTACTTTCTTCCATAGAATACCAAGGCAATTCTCCTAAGCCTTTTCCTTACACAGTCTTTTAAAGCTTTATACAGCTGCTGTTCCTCATAGTCATCTCCCTTACAAACGCTTAACATTCAGCCAAAAGTTCATACCAGTCGTCCAATATAATAATCTCTCCATCAGATATAACTTTCTTTGAGCCAAAGAGGAGCAGCTGCAAAGGGCTTACTAAGGTCATTGCCTTGGCAGAAATGGCTCGAGTTCGGATCTGTGGACAAAGAAATTACGAGACGTCAGAGCAGATTCATCCAAGTGGGGAATCAAATGCAAAATGTGAACTCAAGGCAGGTTTCTGGCTTTAAAAAACATTTTCCCAAATAACAACGTAATAATGAAGGTGCAAACTTTCCTAGTGTTATCTGAAGAATTATAAATTGAGAAAGAAATAAAAGCGTGCAAAAAATGGGGTCCCTACACTTCTGTTTTTCACTAGCCTCCAGCAACTATCCTCAGTCACCTTAAAATTTAATCATGTAATTCTGTAGGACAAGGATTTCACACAAGGGACTCAAAACTATTCAAATCTTAAATCTAAAAATGTACAAAATTTATCCAAAATACAGTCTAGGTTGCTTTGTATTATCTATATTTTAAAAATATGCATTCACTGTTTTTTAATCAAATTTTGAATTCAAAGAGTATTTAATAACTATATGATTCAAGTTACCCAATTGTAAGAAGCGATATGAAACTGACTTTCAATCTGAGTTTGGCCTACAAGGCTTTTAAAGGGTTTTTTCCCACTGTGACTAGAAGTACCCATTAATGGGTACTTAATGCGTACTTCTAGTGACAGTGGAAAAAACCCCAAAGTCATTGCTTGTGAATGAAGAATAGTTCAGAATAATTATGCTGAACTATGGATATGCATATTGAGATTCCTTGTTGTATAACATTGGGCGTTTTTCCACTGTCACTAAAAGTACCCATTAAGTACCCATTAATGGGAACATAATAGGTACTTCTAGTGACAGTGGAAAAACACCCGTAGAATGTTTTCTAAGACACCAGAGTAGAAAATTTGACATTTCCCAGTTACAAGATTTTCATTACAAATCCTAGAATCTAAAAACTAATCTTCATTTACCTTCTCTCCAAAAACAAAAAACGGACAAGGATATTTCATGTCTTGGCTGCTGAATGGGCAGTTAACAGACGATTTATGGATGAGTGCATTTCGACCCTCAGTGGTCAGAATTTTCCTCTTTTCCTTATGGAAGCAAACATTGGGGTACAAACCAAAAGCCAACAGAGAGATAACAACATCCAAATTGTTATCTGGTGCAATGTTGCTAAATGTCTGTGTTGCCAAACATTCTGCAGAAGGAAACAGAATTCACATACAAGTAATAAAAGCCATTTATTTATTCAAGCTGAATAGCATTTAAATATAGGCATTTTCAAACCGCACAGCTGGAGACAGCTGAAGATCTCTGTGATGCAGCAACAGATATTAGCACACATTCAGCATTCTCAAACTTAAACTGGATTAATTATATCCAAAAATTAGGTTAAAGCTACTGTAGAAGGAATTTGTGACAGCAAACTACAAATATTTTTCGAGATGAAAACAAATACTGGACCAAGCTTTGGACCCAACAATTCTATAAACATTTTCAATATACGTTTTATCTCTGGTCACCAAGAGTTGCCACATAAGGCAGAAAAGGAGGAGATTTCTCACCTCTCAAATGTTACTATGACTGTCAACCTCTGATCAAAGAATGTATAACAAAAAATTCCCCATCAGCCTATAGTGCTGTCTATGTATTTAACAGACTCATCTTACAATACTCAGCCATCAAGAACTTGAAAAGCAAGATGTCAAAACGGACTTAATTCACAAACTTCCTTACCTTCTGGAAACCCAGAGTTAACGAGGATATCCTTCAACTGAACTTTGGCCTCCCAGGTCATTCTGAGTGTAGCCATGTTGAGTTTCTTGTGCTCACAGAAACGTATTTCTGCAGCTTCCCCACCCATTCTGCAAGAGAGGCAGTGAAGACAGACTGATTTATAGCCAGTCTGTAAGGCTATAAGCATTCTGAGCCTTCCCATCGAACCAAGAAAGGTGCTTTGTACGTAATGAATGCTCAAAATGACCTTACCTTGCACTATCCCAAGTTTGGAAGACTGACAGCAGGGCCACGTGATCGGAAAACCGGTTCCCAGCAAAATTTCTGTGGACGTAACCCAGCCTCTTTCCTTCACTGATGAATGGTTCAGGAAAGCAGGTGGCTGCAGAGATGGTACACACAGCATCGCCCACGCTGGAACAGAAACCACAAAGTCACTCTGTTTCAGGATTTTGCTACTGACACTTAAGAACAGCACTTAGAACAGAATTTATTGGGGAGCAAAAATAACGTCCTGCAAGATTGGAGACAGTGTCTCATTGAGTCCAGCAGCTATTTCTCACGATAGCTAACCAGTAGCATGTAATGGAGGTTTAAAGATGGCAGATTATTGTAATTATCCCAATCCAATCTTGGATTATTTACATGTGTATGACTGTGTGCAGGTAGGGAGTAAGGAAAGGGAGGGAGAATACACTTCTACTTCTTAAATATCATCTATACCAGCGGTTCTCAACCTGTGGGTCATGACCCCTTTGGGGGTTGAACTACCCTTTCAGAGGGATTGCAATGAGTCTCCTGCCTCCCCTCCCTCCCCTCTCCCAGCTGCCACGCCCCTGTGGTCAGGAGTCTCCACAACATGAGGAACTGCATTAAGGGGTGGCGGCATTAGGAAGGTTGAGAATCGCTGATCTATACACAGAATGGTTCATCTGTTTTTTATTCATCTCCAACAAGGGCTTCACCTTTCCATCTCAATCCCAATCAAACACGAGCCCTCCATTTATTCACATATACTTCTCATCTTGCCAGATGACACGTACTAGAAAATACATCCCATTATCATCATCTTCCCAAGGCGAGGTTCAATTGGAAGCCTGGCTAAAATTCGCCCAAGAGGTGTTAGTTCATCATTGGAGTCCAGTGCATCAAGTTCTAGAACAAGAGCATTTGGATCAGCAAAATCTGGCAGGCTTCAATATAATGCTTCATTCTCACTATTAGTAAAGCAGTACGCAAAAAAGAAGAGAGAGCTTCTGAAAAATATGAAGTTTGTCTGTGGTACACAGTGTGAAAAATGTATAAATCTTTGGATTTTTTTAAAATCCCATTTGCAATATACTGTATATTTAAACTACATCACGGATAATGACAAAAACAGTGATACAAAATCTAATAGTTGAAATAATAGATAACTTGATAACACAGATTTTACAGAATAAATGTAATGGGAAGATGGCTAGCCAAGTTTATTTTAACTAAATACTCATCATAAACATCCATTTATTATGAAAACAGCTCACCATAATGAGATCAGCACCACTTTGCCAACTCACAGGCAAGTTAAACAGAGGTTCTGAAGAATGCAAGAAAGCCAAATGCTGCATATCAAGGAGATTTCAGCTTTGCTGGAGTAACAAGTGTGGATGTTACCAGCTTTATGTTTATGAAGACTAAACAAAGAGCTCAAAGACCCTGTCTCATGGAACCAGTAGGGGATAAGCACAATTATTTCAGAGTAAATGACAGTGTTAGGCTACCATCTCCCCAAAAGAAAACCCTCAACAATAGATGAAAATCTTTAAAATGGCAGAAAAAAACTCTACTGAATCTGTCCTATATAACTAGCTGAATTCAGGTATCAACAAAGATTTTCAGAAGCAGAACCATTTATGAATAAACTACAGAAACTATGTCATAAGCATCTGCAGGGAAAGATTAATTAACCACTCTGGATGTGTCTATTTTACATACTTCCCCTCGCCCTCCAAAAAAGTTTAAAAGGACAGAAATCATTCGCTTATCGACTGGAAGCAACAACCAAATACCTCTGAGCGTGTGCTCTGCTTCAATCACTGCATCCAGAGGAGGTGGCTCTATAGCTTTAGCCAAAAACTGACCAATCCCTCCCAGTCTTAGCAGTTTGATGCTCAAAGCAATTTCATGAAGCGGTGTTCGGAACATCTCTGGGGTCATGTGAGTTTCAAGCCTAAGGACAAAATGAAACAGAAAAAAAGGGCTATACTGTCTACCTTCCTATGAAATACTAATAACTTTCCTCTGCTGCTGCAAGCACAGGGAAACAAATCTTATAAATCTCACAAGAGCTCTCCAAAGTGCTGATCAGTTAAACACTGCAATGGTTCTTCCCAAGTCCCTCAAATGCGGACAACCAAAAGAAAACTGTGACAAAATTAAGTTTATTTGTGAAATTGGTTATTTGAAACTCTGTGGCTGACATGAAATCCTTAACGGAAAGAACGAAAAACCTGTGATCTCTTTCTGTTATCTGTACAGAGGGGCAGCTGAATGTAAATGGAGATGCCCTGACCTGGCAAGTGTTCTTCCAAATGGATTGATGGGACTGGCCAGTGATAGATCTCTGCACCCTAGAGTTCAACTTCCAGGTGAAACCATACATACACAAGCTTATTAGGTTGACATACTCTTCGCTCATTGGTTCAAGAGAAAGCTGAGGTAGTACTGATTGTTTTTTTTTGCCCAAGAAAGACTGGATCCAGCATAAGAACATAAGAGAAGCCCTGCTGGATCAGGCCACAGCCCATCTAGTCCAGCATCTTGTCACACAGTGGCCCACCAAATGCTCATGGGCATCTCAAGCAGAGACAAGGACAAACCTATTCCTGCTCAAGAATCCCAGCAAATGGCCTTGGAAGCGCCCCAGTTCCCCCCCACCCCCAGCCTGAGAGATGCACCTAGGCATTCATTCTAGTAGCCATGGATACATCTGTCGTCTATAAATTTGTCTAACACTACCTTAAAGCCATCTAGACTCGTAGCTGTCACTACCTCTTCCGGCAGCACATTCTATAAGCTGATGACCCTCTGGGTGAAGAAATACTTCCCTCTGTCAGGTCTGACTCTCCTACCCATCAGCTTCATAGATGCCCCCTGGTTCTAGTGTTGTGTGATAGAGAAAAGAAATGTTCTCTATCCACTTTTTCTATACCATGCATAATTTTGTATACTTCAATCAGGTCCCCGCTTAAATGTCGTCTCTCCAGACTGAAGAGGCCTAGACGTTGCAGCCTGGTTCCGTAAGGAAGGTGTTCCAGCCCCTTAATCATTCTGGTTGCCCTTCTCTGCACCTTCTCTAGTTCCACAATATACTTTTGAGGTGTGGTGACCAGAATTGTACACAATATTCCAAATGCGCCTCACCACAGATTTATAAAGGGGCAAAATGAAACTTGCTGACTTATTTTCTATTCCCTTCCTAATTATTCCCAGCACTGAATTAGCTTTTTTCGCTGCTGCCGCGCACTGGGTTGACACCTTCACTGAACTGTCCACCAAAACCCCTGTATCTCTGGCACTGTGTTTGCCTGTTTTCTTTCTCCACACACACACACTTTTTCCCCAATTATATCCCACTATTTATTCAGGCCTTTCTCCTTCCAAGAAGCAGAGGACAAATGTACCTTTCAAAGCGGGCTCTGCTACACAGATGGAAGCAAAAACCAGGACGGACACGTCCTGCTCGCCCTTTCCGCTGTTCCAGGTTAGTTTTTGAGGCCCACACAGTGGCATAGTTGGTCATGTTGTTGTGAGCTGTGAATAGCTTGACCTTTTGTCTGCGAAGTTTAATGAAAAGTTGGTAACAGCGTTAGTATATAACATAAAGCTCTCAAATATCAAATCTCTAGAAAAGAAGAGGAAGTGTCCTGAACCGAAGCAGAATCAATCTGGCATATTTTGCAGCACAATGTAGAGTTGGGCAAGCCTTGGATGGTTCTTCTAGCTTAATCTATAGTTATCTGGCTGTAAAGATATTTCATTTCAACACAAAATTCTGACATTCAACAAAGTAAGCAAAGATAAAAAACTCACTTGCATGAATCAATCACATAGACAACATCATTGATGGTAATACTGGTCTCTGCAATATTGGTGGATAAAATTACCTGGAGAAAGAAAAAAACATACATTTCTTATTGCATGTTCGAATGTCAAGCAATCCACGTCTACCAAAGATCCACCTTGCCAACAGTACACAAAGAAGACTTACTTTGGTCATTCCAGGGGGAACTGGATCAAACACTTTACGCTGTTCCTCCCGAGGAATCTGGGAATGTAAAGGAAGAATCCTGTATCGCTGATTTCCTGTGAAAAAGAATGGGGGCAATCATTTAAATAAGTTATACCTTCAAGGAAACATGCCTCCCACCCAATGTATTTCCAAATATTGTTAGTACATTATCTTTCATTTCAGCCATTCATGGTTCCCTCAGAAAGGTATATTAGATCTCCTTCGCCTTCATGAAAATTTCAGAAAAGGAGGAAGAGACAGAAGTAAAGTTGAAATATGCTTGTACCAAAGTGTGGATTCATTTCCAGGTATTTTTGCATGGTGTATATCAGATTCCAGCCAGGTAGGAAGACAAGAACAGCTCCTGGTACATTCAGAGTTTCAATATATTTCAGGAGGGCCTCAATGAGCTCAAACGGGGTTTCCTTCTCATTCAGTTGTGCCATGCGGCGTTTTGTTTCTGGGCCATATTCATCACCACAGATGAGGTTGCAATTGGCCTACAAGATAAGAGAACACACACTGAGCAGAACCTCTACCAAAAGAGTTCTTGCGTTGTCTGCCATTAAGAGGTAAAGAATACATGTACTCCAACAAGAGAGACGCTGTGATTGGCCTAGCTGCAACTACTCCAAGGTCTACAGCATACAGCATTAGTAATCTACCCAAACTGGGCAGGCCTAGCTTAGTTATACAGCACTTGCTTTTTCGGCAGAACACCCCAGGTTTAATAGCATGAAGAGGAAATGGCAAACTATTTCCAAGTTTGTATGAAGAAAACTGGTTGACTAAGGCCAAATAGTCAATCAGAAGCTGACATTGGCTCAATGATGCTTTGCCTGGGTTGGAATCTCCATTCAGTCATGAAAGCACACTGGGGTGACTTTGGGCCGATCACTGCTCTCAGCTGAACCCACTTGACAAGGTTTTTGTGATGATATAATGGAGAGAAGGAGAAGGCTGTGGGCCTGCTTTATCTCTTTGGAAAAAAGGGAGAACATAGATGTCATAAACAAAGGAGACCGCTTTCTTCTCCCCTGACAAATAGTGTTTAACTATGCAGTGTTTTTTGTTTGCATAAAGTTCACAGTTATGATTTGTCCCAAAGTATCTTTGCACAAATTTTAATTAAAGACAGTGAACATTTTAATTTGACATTTTAAACGTAATATGATGCTATATGATGGTCCTAGTGACCAAAATCTGACAGTTTGCCTAAAGAAAGTAATCAAAGAAAATGTCCATTCCCCATTTAAAAGACAAGTACTCTCCTTCTCATCACCTGCTGCCAAAGACAGTTTACATAAAACTCTAAAACAATAAAACCAATACAACACTCCCCTTCCCCCCAACAAATTAGCCAATACAGATCAGAAACAACAGGAATAGCATCAGCCACAGACTGGAGAAAAATAAGTTTCTACGTGGTCTACAAATAAAAATGAAGACAGCTCCAAACAAATTTCATTTCATAATCATGTCTTCTTATTCTTGATTTTAATAAAGTTTTGATATAACTGACAGATTTTACAAGGGAAAAAGAAAACTAATCAACATACATCATCATCTTCACCCCCTTCTTCATCTTTATCTTTCTTCTTCTTGTCCTTTGGTGGAGGAATGAATTTAGTCATCTGAATGCAATCCTCAAGAAAATATTCTACAACAAAGAATATTGAGGTGACTGTTAGATTATCTTACTCATCAGGAAATTTTAAAAACCATCTGCAGAGAACTCTGGCATGATTCTGAAGAGGGACACTTGTTTTCCTGAGACCCTGAGAAGAGTGACAAAAAGTAGTGAAACTGATATACTGGAAATAATTTTCACCCTTTCTTTACACAATAGCTATATTATATCCGTGCCATAATCTGTGTCACTGAAGATCAGCACCTGAGTATCACACAACCCTGTCCCTTCTACCAGAAAGATAGAAGCAGCTTTCCAAATAGTCTCTCAGGCAGTCATTCACCTTGAACTGGGTAGGTTCTGCCGTAGACCTCAATGATTGGACAGTTAAAGAAATATTCACAGAACATGCTGGTGTCAATGGTGGCAGACATAAGGATGACTCTGATTTCAGGGTAAGCCTGGACTACGTCTCGTAGAACCACTAACAGGAAGTCAGTCTAAAAAGAAAGAGGAAAATACTTCAAAAAAAATTTCAGCTCTTAAAACTCACTAAGCTAAGAATTACATTTCTAAGATATACAGATGTGTGGAACTGCAGTTTCCAATATTTGAACTGCCCAAGGAGGATACTGTAAAGATGATACAACCCTGAAAGTCTACGTTTCTACAAGAATGGAACAGGAAGGCATGGTGGTGAGTGACAGGTATGTGAAGGAAAGTGTAAAAGCGCCACTCACTGGCTCCTCCTCCTTCTGAGTTCTATCTCTGAGCTGACCCTGCAACCAGGAGAGGTTGGGACTGTGTGGGAGCTACGGTTTTAGTCCTAAATTTCCCTGGGATTCTGCTGTGCCTGAATGGAAGAGAATGTGCAGTTAAGGTTGCACAAGACCCCCAGTGATATTAGGACAAAGAGGATATTCATATGGGAGGTGATTCACACTGCACCTCTCAACCACAACACTTACAACTCGTTTTGATCGAAGCCTCTGGCACAAAGTAGTCTGAAACCTTTCCTTCTTGCATTTTCCTTTATATTTTTAGACCTAATGGAATGCATTTTTTACATTTGCTCAAGATTATATGATCAATTAATTCCTTAGTAAACTTATTTCCTATACAAGACTCACTTTGCACAAGGAACTGAAAGTCAGGTATATAGACAGAATGGTAGGATGCAAACAAGATACCTTAAGATGCAGAAGACTAATATACTGGATTTAATGCTGTACAAAAACAATGTGTTTTTGAGTTCAGTACAGACAGAAAATGCTTCATACTAGATGAAAAAAGACACGAGGTTTGCATGAACCATGTTTTTTTCTGGTTCAATTTGGCCCTGAGCCAGCAGGTATCCAGTCTAGTTATGTTCACCAAATCATCAAAACTATGGGAGGATCTGATAAGACCAGACCCAACCTACCTTCACGCCTATTCACATCTGAACCATCCGATCTGGGGTTGTCCTAGACTATTCGTGTACACCCCTAAAAGAAACTTTAGAAATAGATGAGGAGGGCTGACCTCACACTGCTATGCTAACTGATCGATCTCCCACCCATCCTGAGTGGAAGAGGATTAACTCATTATGTATACTTAAAAAGTGTAGAGATTTAGGGACAAGCCTGGAGGGTAGAGCTCATTTAACCACATAAGGCCCTTTCTACAGTGATATCTTTCCATAGCAATATGACTTGTGTTGGCATTTCAGTACAAAATATCATGATATCTATAGAATGTCAATAACAATATACTGTTAGGGAAAAAAGAGTTTTAGGTGGCTCCATGAAGAACACTGTCCATTTTAGGAACTGTAACTCAGCAGCTTTTAAACCCAAATTCTAAAGGAAATCTAATGGAATTAAATTTGCTTGGGAAACGTTCAAGCCTTACATTGATGTCTCGCTCATGGATTTCATCAACTATAACATGACTGATTCCACGGATGCCAGCTTCCAGCTTTCTCAAGAGGACACCTGAAGCAAAGAAGGTCACGTCAACCAACAACGGTAGCAAAGGGACAGTAAGAAGGGCAACATAATGCAAGATGGGGAAACTAATGTCAAAGGCTTCATTACACTATGAAGAATATTTCTAAGTGGCAAAAGTGGGAACACTTTCACCTTTTCAGCTTCTATTTAACTGCCACCTAGATATGACAATGAACTTTTTCTCCGACGAGCCCAGCCAAATCTGAGAAGGTAACATTGCCATTTATATTCCAGCATAATGCTTCTAGTTAAAAGCAACACAAATTTCTGTATTTTCCACATCACCCACGAATAAATATTGCATAATATAAGGAAAGCAGTCTCTATTTTTATTAGTTGCAGGTTCCCTAAATGACCTCCAATCCAACTTTAGGGATTGTGATAAAGAGAAAAGTACACACCTACAGTGCAGAACATCACACTGGCATGAGGCCGCGGAAGCACTGACTCAAAGCGGACACTGTAGCCACAGCTATTTCCCGGCTCTTCTCCTCTCTCGTATGCAACTCGTTCTGCTACAGAAACAGCACTGATCCTCCTGGGCTGTGTAGGAAAAAGGACTTGGTTCAAATATGAGTGTTAACTCACAAAGCCCTCACAAGAGCCCACGAACAAAAGTTGCAGACCTGTAAATGCAATGGGTCAAGCGTCACCACAAAGGATGAAATTTGGAGACTCAAGTTTCCAAACACTGGATGTCTGAAAACTTTTGACGGACATTGCCCCCCTAACACTTTACAACACTGTTTAAAACACATGAAGTCTTGCAATCCAAAATACAATTTCTGGTATGACATCTACATGCTTCGTTTCTGCTTAGAATAAACAGCTAAGATTAAAACGATAAAAAGGTTTTCCTAGAAGTCAGAGCAGTCCTCAAAAAAGAGATACACTGCTAGTGATGTTGTATTCTGCCATGAAGCTCTCTTCCACTTTCTTACAGTGGAAAGCCCTTAAAGTAGTGGTTCTCAACCTTCCTAATGCCGCGACCCTCAACCTAACCCTGACACCTCAACCATAAAATTATTTTTGTTCCTACTTCATTAACTGTAATTTTGCTACTGTTATGAATCATAATATGAATATCTGATGTGCAGGATGTATTTTTGCTGTTACAAATTGAACATAATTAAAGCATCATATTCACATCAACCACAGCTGAATATAAAAGTGTCGTTCTACCCTCAATACTGCTGCTTTCTACACAGTAGCTGCTCTCTATTGTATTTGTATGGAGTGCATGTGATGGGGTTGGCGGGATGATGTCATCACGCCAGGCACTCATATGTGGGCATATCTGCATGTGGGCGAACCTGCCTGGAGACGGATAGAGCAGCGGTGTCTTGGTTCCTATGTGTTTTCCGATGGTCTTAGACGACCCCTGTGACTCCCAAAGGAGTCGTAACTCACAGGTTCAGAACCACTGCCTTAAAGGGAGTGTTTTAGAAAGCTGGATTCAAAGTCACTGGAAGGCTTTCATTCTCAGGCCCTTCAGCTTTGCCAGCAGGGAAGTAGCACAACATAGAAAAGAAGAAACAGTTTCACCTGAGTAACAACAATGTTACATTCAGCTGCTCTTCCTCTGTAGATATATTCATCCAAGATATACTGTGGAACCTGTGTGGTTTTGCCACAACCTGTTGCACCACGAATAATGACAACAGAATTTTGATGAATGGACTCCAGAATCTCTTGCTCAAACTTCTTCACAGGTAGAGTTTCCCGCTCTTGGAGAATCTGGATTGGAAAACAGTTCATCATTAGAAAGGAAAAAGGTAAAGATGCCAAAAGAATAACTACACATCCACATCCAGAGATTTCTTAAGAATACTACAGAAGGGATTTGCCACTGTATTCTTCCAAGGGAATGATGAGGACTGAACCTGTGATATTTTGCATACTATTATTTTAACACTGAACTACAGTCCCTCCTACATCATTCATATTCATTAAAAATCTGGCAAGTGATGCTTTCTTCTGTAACTTATCTTAGCAAATTAAGCCCCTTTTCTCAGCTCTCCCCTTCCCCTATTGTGGCTTACTTTGGACAGAAAATTAAACAGCTGGACCCCCATATCCGTGGGGGATAGGTTCCAGGTCCCACCACAGAAAATGTAAACTGTGGATAATAGCAAATGCTGGGAAATGCACTCCATTTCCCAGAATTCCAGTGAAATCTCGTGGGATTTCAAAGGCATCATGGGAAATCGTGCACCATTTCAGGCCATTTTCTGCCTGTCCCAGGCCTTAGAATGGTGCTCGTGGCATGTGAGGGTGGGCTGATCTGGTCACCATGGGAAACTGAAACCGTGGTTACTGGATCAGTGGATATGGGGCTCCAACTATATTTCCTTTGCCCCTCTCTCTCCCCTTCCCAAATACAGAATATAGAGATTCTTCTGAAGATGCAGGAGATCAGAGGAAGTATAGTCTCTGTCTAAATTTTTCTAAAGAGCCTATCTCCTTACAAATGGAAAAGAAGAATTGTGGCCTGTGAGCAACCAGCATCCCCCAGTCCTGAGTTATGTCAGTTCCAGGCAAAAATTCTGCCAGGCATAGAACCTTTGCCCTATATATGAAAGTTATAATTGGCGTTTTATTATTGGTCATACACTGTATGTGCAGAATTATTGTCATATTCTGTGCCAGGTCATAGTAAAATACATAAAAATATATTTTTGGAGCGAGAGAGACTGCTCAAATTAAATCAACTGCAGAGGGCAATTATCTCCGACCTCAGAGTGGGGAAACTCTTCCATTGTAACCCTGTGCCCAGACAAACACCACCAGACTTACTTTCTGCAACTCCTGATCATTTTCCAGTTGATACAAAAGGTTCCCTTTTAGGTCAAGGCTTATCTGTTCTGGTGTGGCCTGGGGAAAAAATACAGAATATAAAGATATATAGGAAAACTACTGCTGACAGCACAAAATAGCATGCTTTAAAAGAGGCATTTGAAGAAGATGATAAAAGAAGAAGATAATGAATTCTCACTTGGTCTCTGTGTCACTAACTGAGGACTTACATATGCTAGAGGTCCCTCATCAATATTGCAGCTGGTCCATGGGTTCCAATTGGACTGAGGAGGAGACCATGGCACCACCCCCGTTTGATTCTGCTTCTGTGATGGTTCAAAGTGGGCCAACTTTCCGATGTTGAGTGTAACAGGATAGTTGGGATCACTTGGCTGCAAATCAAGGGAGAAGATCCAAAATGTTCATTTTGTGAAAACTGGTCAAATCCAATTTCAATGGCAGAAGAGCCTTTATTGATCAAGAACTCACTGGTGGAATGACTTCAAGACACAGCTCTTCTATAATGCTTTGCAGCCGATCTTCTAATTCAGGGACAAGGTTGACTTCATAAGGTTCTACCTAAAGATCCAAAAACAGGCACAAAATTGGCTCAGGGCAAGGAATGAAATAGCTCTATACCTCAATGTATACAGTACTGACATTATTTTGCCATTTCTATTTTGCAAGTATTTAACTGATGTGCGTTTAGTTCATTTTAAGTCATACATTACTGTTTTCGAGAGGTGTGCACAGATGCAATTTTTGGGATTCGATTTGAATATCCAAAAATTTGAATCGATCTGAATGTTTAAAATTCAAATGTATCCACATTCTATTCGATTTGAATACATTCAAATCTATTTGTGTGAATTTTTTCAATCCGTACTTGCAAATACGAATGTCGACAACATTCACATGTGCCTGTACACATCCGGTATTTATCCTGTATGCATGCCGTTTTTGTCCTGCACAGATCCACACAAATGCACAGATGTGGGAAAGATGTGTATGGGCAAGTACACATCATGTATGTATCCATACACATACAAATGTCTGAATATTTTGTACGAATGTTTAAAAAATTCAAAATTTGCTTGAACGTTTAAATTTGAATTTACAGACATTCAATTTGAATTTGAATGTCCAAATTCAAACTAGTTCGACTGAATTTTGAATGTTTCAAATATTTAAGCACATCTCTATTGTTTTCTTCGTTTAAAGAAGAAAATTACATTCAAGTCCATGCTGTTTTAAATCAAATCTAAAAATAGATTTCCTAATAAAAATTAAAGCAGAAAAATGCAGCTACACTCCAAACACTAATATGAATGCTAGACAGTAGGGATGTACGATTTAGCAAAACACATTTTAACTACACTTTTTATGGCAAGCAAGTGCTTAAGAAAACAGAATTATCTTAAGCACTTTAAAACTTTTAACTTTGGAGAATTAGGTTCTTAATTATTTTCAATCACCTTAAGAGAAAAAAACCAAACAAACATCCAACATCTAATAAAACAATTTAAGTTCAATCTAATCAAGAATGACAGCCCATCTGTCCAATGACTCTGATGAATATCTAACTGAAAGTAAACTTGTTTCACAGGCTTTGGGAAGAATTTGTTTATTTGTTTGTATCCCACCCTTCACCAAAAGGTTCCAGGGTGGGTCACAGTATTGAAAAAACATAGGATATGCTTAAGACTTAATTTAAATAGAACTTTCCTTCCCTGGCAGCACAAGTATAGATCCAGAGCACAGATAAATATTCTGTCAGCTAGATATATTTACTAGTTTTACAAACTGCCAAAAATTAGATATTAAGCACAGAATTGCAATACATTTCCCAATGACTCACCGATTCACCTTCCTTCTTCTTTGTCTGCCCAGAATAAGCCTCAATGACTCCCAAATGATAGAGCTGCCTGACCAGAGACAGAGCACAAGACTGTGCCGCTAGCTTTTTGTTTGAGCCATGCTCACGAGCAAAGATTCCTGAAACAGAGAAGTAGTAAATGCAGTGCTTGGACAAAAACAAAAGAAAATCTTCAGGGTTTTTTTTCCCCTCCTGTTTAACAAGTTAAAAACTTTGGGGTAGCCATTAACCTTCACTGGCCTGCAAATGCTTACATGAAGCCTGAAATTTTAGCATCCCAGCAGTTATATTTTGAAACAGATGATATTCTGTGGTCTACCATATCTCTCAAATTCCCCTCTTCCCTGTGTGGAATGATGAAATTTGACACCAGTGTCATAACTGGAGTGTCACATATAGGGACTGACCACGCATCAGCCTCTTGTCTGAAGGGAAAGAAAAACCCTCAAACGCTTAGAAAGTAGACAGCTTTCCTAAATTCTTGGGCACCTCCAATTCCACTAGGACCATGTTCTGTATAGTCCTAGGGATTATTTTTCTTGTTGATGGAGCAAGTGTGGGACTTTCTGCCTCAGCAGTAACTTCTGCATGGTAATGCTTACTTTCTTGGCAACAAGACTGGAGAGGACGCTATCAAGAAGGTGGGCCAAATCCTCTACGCAAAAGAGAGGTGGGGTGAGAGCATCTGTTGGTTAATCTTCATTTGATATTTCTGACTGAGCTGCCCTTATGGCGTACTCATAAGAAGGGCTCCTACCCTGAAGAATGAACAGAGCCCTGCAATTCTGTCCATTTTAGCTGTGTGCCTGGTTACAATGGGACAAATGTTCTCTTTTGCAGGCAACCCAAACAGGAGGAAGAAAGTCTCAGCACCAACAGCAAGCTGTTGGATTTTTTCTTTGAGGCTTGACCCTTGTTATCTCCTATGGGAAGAGTGCAGGCTAGCTCTAGAGCTATGGTGCTTAGCCTTAAAATGTTTCCCCTCTTCGTGAGGGAGGCAAAGCTTGAGGAAGAGGAGACCGGTGTTTCTTTCTCTTCTCTTGGAAAGTTGCTTATGGCCAGTTCTCATACTGATTTGAAGAGCTGTACCACAGATCTATCTAATGCACATGCTTCCTCCATTAACCCCACAGAGAGTGCGTAAAGTTGTTTGATTCTTTTGCATGGCTTTCCATCATGGTGGAGAAAGTTCTGGGCAGCTGCTGTGTTCTACTGTGCAGCGGTGTGCTGCCACTGCAATGTAAGCTGCTGGTGAATAGCAGGAAGCCATCTTGGGTTCCAGTGCTCTAGGTGGAACAGGAAGCCAGTTTGATTTATTATTTGTATTTTTATCCCACCCTCTACCTGAAGGTCTCAAGGTGGGTAACAACATTTAAAATCAAATATTTTAAAACAATAGCAGCATCTGAAAGTGGGAAGAGAAAGTGTGTTCCCATTTAACCAAAGGCCAAGGCCAAATGGTGTGCCTTCGCAAACATGTACAGTGAAGGGGCCTGATGCACCTCAAGGGGGAGACTATTCCATAGCCTAGGGGCCATCACTGAGAAGGCCCTCTCCCAGGTGCACGCCCCTTTTACTACTGAAGATGGTGGTACAACCAGGAGGGCCTCTCCCTGACCTTAAGGCATGGGCAGGTCAGAATGGAAGACATTCCTTTAGATATTTGGCTCCCAAGTCATTTAGAGCCTTATAAGTTTAAGTTGTCACCTTGAATTGGGCTTGGTAGTGAATCAGCAGCCAGTGCAACCCTTTGAAGACCGATGTGGTGGGGATCCGGCTAGCTACCCCAGTTATCAATCTAGCACCTACATTCCGCACCAGATGCAGCTTCTGGACCATCTCTTGGACTCTTAGCAATGGTTCTGGGACTATTCCATTAATGGTAGACACTGGGTGGATGCATGAGACACAACACAGTGATGCATTCCTCCCGATGACGACTCAGGAGGAGAATACCCCATTAGTCAGCTAAGAAGGCATCCACACTAACTGCATGCAAACACACCTCACCGGGCCATGAGGCATGTAACATGACTTGTCTTTATTTTCCCTTGTCTTTTCCCCCAGAAGGGATTCTGATAAAAAATCCTAAAAAAAGCTCCTAAAAAAGATGCAGGCTGTGGTACGATCCACTGTGCATGACAGCAGTTTGACTGGTGAAAGAAGCTTCAATCTGCTGAAATGCTGTGCTCCCACTGTCTCATACCAATGATATCAAACAAGTTCAAGCTTATCTGTAATTTTGAGTATCTATGCAGTACAGTAAATTGACAATCCAGAAGGGAAAAAAAAACCCCAAAAGTGCTCTCAATCACATATTGGGTGTTTTTCCACTGTCACTAGAACTACCCATTAAGTACCCATTAATGGGTACTTAATGGGTACTTTTAGTGACAGTGGAAAAACACCCATTAATGATAATCAGTCAGTTCTTTGACTTCAAGCTGCCACACAGAAGCAAAATATACCATTAAGCACAACTGAAACAGCTGACTGTAACCATAAGCAGCAATTGTACATTAAGCACATTATAACAGGATGAGGCACACTGTGGCATAATGTTCATTCCTAATAAAACAAACACTTACTTCTGGCCAGCTGTTTGACATAAATAGTCATTTCTGCAATAAAACTCCTGCAACATATTCAGAAAAAAAAGCATTAGGTGATTTCTTTTTGAGGATGACTTTATATAGTATCCCCAGTTTTGAGATCAAGCTTTTTCATTGTTTGCATACAACTTAATTTCCCACTTTTAAATATTTTGCACTACGTGCTGTAACATGAACAGCTTTTCTGAAGGATACATAGTCTCTTCAGTTTTTAAGAGTAAAATAAAGATCATTTAGAGATCACCATCTGTGTTTTTTTTGTCAGGAATGTTAAAAAAACCCAGACTCTCCAGCTCTCAAGTGATTGTGTAGGGTCAAAAGGATGTGTTAAGGATAAGGATAACGCTTAAACCTTCACTTAACACAACTACGTTTTAAATTTCTGTTTAGGTTTCTATCGACACATGCCCAAATCCAACCTTCCATGCCAATAAGATCTATAATGTAACTGGGCTGATTATTTCTCTAAATTCCTTGAACTTCAGCTATGAAGCTTGAATGGACAAAGCTTTAATCATAACAATGTTCTCAGATAAATTTCAATGATTATAGGGGTGCACTACAACCTAGCAATACTTCTTTCGGAAATCCGTAAGTACTGTTGAACATACTTCTGAGTACGCAGCTGTTTAGGAGCAATAAACCCAATAATTTTTAAACAGCTTGAGAGCCAGATGCTCAGCACTAACGAGTCAGATAAGTTAGGTTTTTCCTTTCTGGTTCTTAAATTTCCAGTTCTTATATTGTTATGAATCCAGTGATTTGAAAAACGTGCACGTTTTGAAAATTTGCAGATCTGATCTCAAATGCCTCATTAGATTTTAGAGTTTTAAAACTCTGTAGTTTATACTGGTAATACATTTCTGCTCTGCTGCTGGGAAAGAAAGTTACATTTGCAACCAGGCCATGATTTCGGTGTCCCACAGCAAACAAACGGAAGTGAGAATGCTCTAAGCCTGCTCTTAAGCCTTTTCCTATGAGTGAACTGACCTTCAGGCACAGCGGCTTCATGAGTCAAAAGGCCACTGGCTCTCAGGGACACAACAGCCACCCTTTCATTAATGACACCGATGCCAGTATGTTTCTCAGCCAGGCTTACATTCAGCACTCAATTCATTCTCCTGCACCTAAGGGGGGAACAGCGACACCAGAAATCAATTTACAATATATTCCCATGTGATTGCTTAGTACAGCCTAAGCAGCAGCACATGTGTGAACGAGCAAAAATGTCTGGTGTCGCAGTTAGCCACCCCTTTCAGCATGGATTTTAAACTGGAATGCTGCTTTGAAGTCATCTTTCATCCCCCCTTCTGATAAAGGACTATGTTTTACACATTAAGAAAACAATTTCTTCTTTAGAATCACTTACTCCCAAAACAATTTCAGCAGAACCACCACCAATCACAAATATAGTGCCCTTATCAGGCATGGAACCAGCTTTGATCTATAACACAGAATGGAGATTTCCACTGCTGTATTATCCATTTTTTTTAAAAAAATTAAATACATCACAGCATGAAATATATAATGAATAGCTGTAATTTAAGCCAAACAGCTGAACTGCAAAGTTGTAATAAACTTATTTTAGTGACTATTCAAGAAAAAAATATGAGTTAATTTTAGACACGATTGGTAGAAACATGTACACGGTCATTTTAGCATTTCACAAAAACTATGGTAATTGTTTTTAATCTCGCTCTTGTTTTACATGTTTGGACAGTAAGTTGGTTGGGATATAAAACATGAACAAACCCATCAAAGTCTTTGGCTTTACTGTTCTGCTTTTCTTCCCTGTGATGCAGCAGTAAATATCTGAAGCAACAGTTTTTGCTTTAAAACCAGATGCCCCTAGGATACCTAAACTGAAACCAGTTTAAACACTGGGTAGGGAATCTTTTCCCCATATTATTGGCCTTAGTGACCTGAGTTCAACAGTGCTGTAATCTTCTGCATGATCTTGGTTACAGTTAAAGCTAACCGGAGTAAGCAGACTATGAAAACCATGCTTCCTTCCAACTGATTTAAAGGAACATGTTTTCAATCTCGTCTCCTCCCATGTACCAGAGAAAAAAAGCAGGCAGATAATTGTGCAAGTTAAGATTCAAGCAGGTTTGTTCATGTAACACTAAACCATGGTCACAAAAGAATCTTATTCATTTTTACTTCAAGTTAATTCTCCTATACTCAATGAGGAACACCTACAAATAAGTGTGGAAAGGATTACACCCAACTTTATATCTGAAGCATATGTTATTGGACCATCATGTGTAAAGATTACTTTCAAACGCTTATAAATAAATCATTTCAAAAACACAAAATGGTTATTTCCCCTTCTAACATGCAAGAAAATTTTCCATTTCATATTTCTCCAGAAAACTGCTCTGAAAGGAACAAGAAGGAAAATGCTGTATGAAAATAAAAAGAGAGAGGAAGAAGGGGCTTATTCTGAAGTACAGTAGGTACAACCCTGACCCATTCCCCCCAAAGAAACAGAACCATAAGAACTGTTCAGTTCAATAGAACTAAATTTTCTCAGAAATCTTTGACAAGTGTAATTGCTGTCAAGGTCTACACTGTGATAAGGGCAACACGGTTCAGCGTGAAATTTTACTGCTAAGAAAATTCAGGTCTTGGGAGACATTTGAACTGTCTGAGATATTACAGCGTATTGCCAGTAATACTCTCTTCAACCTCTGAAAACACAAATGGCTCATCTGAGCTTTTCCGGGAGTAACAGGTTCTACACCCTGAAACGCTCAATAGAGAACAACAAGCAGGCTGAGAAACATACTGTCACCGGCCACTGCAACCTTTATCAAACACACTGCATTTCAATATAAGGCTTTCCCCAGATGTTCACAAGCCCCCACAGCTGTAAGGGGAAAAAACACTGGCAGTGAGGGTTGCTACCTGTTCACCAGTTTTAGTGCACAGGCACTGACAAGAAATAAAGCAGGTGAAGATTCTCCTAGAATAGCAAAGCTTTATCAGAGTGGTTACTGAAAAACACAGAACCAGGTTTTTTTTTTAAAATGACAACCTTGATGTCTGCCATACTCAAAGACAGAGACAATGAACTGAGCTAAAATGAAAGAAAAAAGAGAAATGTGAGTTATGTTTAGAAATTAAATCTCACTCCAAGTGTTTTATTTTGCAGTGCAGATGGAATATAAGTAGTTAAATCAAGTATGGGTTACCGAAGTCAGAACTACATGTACTTGTTTCAAAATTTGTACCGGCGTTTTCCTAAACCCTTAGCTGACGTTGGTTTTCTAGTGTGATGAAGGAGACTGAGGTTCAAAAGTTGCTAAAGAGATCCTTCTGCTTTCTCGGAAAGAAAATGCAGCTCTACAGAGTCTACATATCAGTTCTGGCATTAAGGCCAGAGGAAGAAATCGTACAAACTCAGGCTTCCATGGAATACACTATCACTGGGAACTTCATTCTCATCTATAGTTTGGAAGTGTGGCAAGAACATACTAGCAAAGAGCCAAATCTGGAGAGAAGCACCTGCCACCTGCACACTTTTTACAGTTGTCCCTCATATAACATCCTAGGAGACCATCACCTTACACAAATTGTGTGAGAAACCAATGCAACTGGTGGCTTCTCTAACTATTAGCTTTCATAGCCAACAGTGACTCGCACTGCACAATTCTGCTTAACAAAGTAGCAGATTACACTAAGCTAATTGCAGTTAGCCGTAACGAAGTGAAAGTGCAACATCTAGGATCCAGGTTTGAGTTTGAAATGTGTATTATTTGTTGATAGGGACAAAAAAAAATCTAACCAATCAAGTCCCCCTATGTTTAAAAAAAGGTTTCATACAGAATAAAACAATTCTCACTTCTTTTTCTTAACGTGCCAGTTTCCTAATTGCAAGAACTACCTCCTTCTCAAGGACAACCATTCCATATGATTCGGTATGATTTTGATCACGTATAAACTCATTCAACTGACTGATGAAAGCAACTGTATTTCCCATGGAGAAATAAAAGTACAGGCCAGCCACGAAGCACTTCAACACTATCAGCAAACCTGTTATGATCAGGTCCCACTTGAGTGTATTTATATTCTCCTTGAATCTTTTCCTTTTGGAAAAACTGGTTCAGACGTGCTTTGGCATTCTCTAACGTCCAATTCCCATGAAGTCCAGCATTCAGGTCCACTTCTTCTGATTCCAAAGTCTAGTGATAGAACACAAATGACTTGTAACAAAAGTTTACTTGTATCAGTTTTAGTTTTAGTGACATGATCCTGCATCACAAAGGAAAATAATCTGAGATTTCCTGATGCCCTTGTGCATAAATGAAATGAGCTGATTAATCAAACAGTTTTAATACTACAACTAAGCTGATTTAGCTGCATCCTGAAGGCTCCCAAGGATGTGATCAACACATTAAAACTTATTTTGTAGCATACTCTTGGTTCCTCCATTATCGCCCGTGTATACTGTCACAGATAACAGAGAAACCAAATAGGTGGCAGTGCCCCACCTTCCCTTCTCCATCATCCATATTTCAGTTAAGCACTACCTATCTTGTACACATTAAACTATATCCAGTGAGGTCTAGGGATGTGCACGAATGTTCTAAACATTCGAAATTCGATTGAATGGGACGTTCAAATAGAATGTCAACACATTTGAATTAAAACATTTGAACAAATTTCAAATGTTCCGAAACATTCATTCAAATGATTTGAAACATTCAAAAACACATGGATTACATACTTATCTGTATGAATCTCATATATATCTGTATGCATTTACACTGCTAATATGGGCCAAAAGTGGGATGTATACGGGATAAAATGGAATGCGTACTAAATGCATACAGATACGTATAACACATACGAACGTTGTCAACATTCATATCTTCAGATCTGAATCTAACATTTGAATGAATAGATTCAAATATATTCAATTCGAATCAGATTTTGTTGCATTTGAATTTGATACATTCCAATCAAATTCAGCGTTTGGAGATTCGATTAGAATTCAAATGCAAAAAACACATGGGCTGCAGCCTTGTAGTGCCTCTCCTACCTCTAGTTCTAGCTACTCTGAAGTTTGATGCTATTCCTTTTCAACTGCTTTGCCCTTGGCCTCACCAACCCTGCACACAGAATGTTTCGGGGCGCAGGACTACTAAATTTATTTCAAATGTTCGTCAAAGAAGATAATCTGCCCCGCATCCTTTCCACATTAAATGGCAAATTTCATTATTGGCCAAATTGGAAGTGAAAATGGTTACAGAAATTAGCAAACCAGGTTTCTTGTTTTTTTTT
>MTQE01001134.1:10232336-10244658 GCA_014337955.1 Aspidoscelis marmoratus | reverse complement strand
TTTTAATGTCATATTGCTTTTAAAATCAATAAAAAATATATTTAAAAAAACAAACTACATGTCTATACATGCTGAGATGACAAAAAAAGTGCTTGTCAACATAGGATCTGCGAGCTGCATCAGACTCTGGACTCTCCATTTTAACTCCAGTTTAATTAAGGGTACCTCCTGTGATTGTCCCAGCACTATATTGGGAATGCCATACATATCACTGGCATTCCCAATATAGTCCTGGCTTACTTGCTTGAAAATCTGTAATAGTGATTCTTACTTCAGCACCTGGAAAGTTCCTTTCATGATTGCACCATCTGAGGCCACCGGAAGCCAGCAGGGTGCAAAAAAACACCAAAACAACATGACAAGGTGCTTGGTTCACTTCTGGTAGCTCCTGTTTCTCCAATACTAAAAGCCCCTTGCCAGATGTTGAGGAAAGCCCAAGAACACCCCTTGTGTCTGGTGGGGGACATGAAGAGGGCTTCACCTGTTGCTTCTCACAGTCTGAAGTCTTAGAGACATATCCATCCATGATGGACCTATGGCTCATTCTAAGGAATTCCACACAACACAAGGCAAGTTGCTATGAAGACCAGTCCTATAACCATGTAATGTTCCACTAATGTCCTACTGGCAACACAATTGCAGTACTACATCATCTTGATTGTTTGAATTTGAAATTAGTCTCCACTAATCATAAGGAAAGACCCAGTTATTTTCAGAAGAATGGCTTACCAAACACATTCTTCACAGCTTGCTCTTTTATTAGATAATCCACATATTGGCCAATCACAGAGACGTTGATTTCTCTAGGATAAAATAAAGTTTTAAACAATTTTTAAAAGCAGCAGTCTCTTCTAAATAGAATTCTATAAAGAGTGTTTCTTAAGAGATGCAAGTTTTATTTAATTAGAACTTTTTCTATAATATTAACATTAGCACAAAATGCTTGACAAATGCAAAAACCTAGACCAATAACTATTAATACTTTTCCAAACTTCATTCTTCAGATCCAAATGCCACCACATCGCTTCTTGTCAGCACCGGGGCTACTACGCCACCGTGGCTGTGGTCACACTTAAGGTTTAATCCACCTTCAGTCCACTTTCAGAGCGAGAGAATACATCAGCAAAGTGACAAGCTGTTTTCTATCAGTGTTGAATAACTGAGAAAATTCACCTTTGGGAAAGGTAATGTGGAAAGAAAATTACCGGTCACTTTGCTGATGTGTTCTCTTGCTCTGAAGGTGGACTGAAGCTGGATTAAACCTTAGGTATGACCGCAGCCCATGTTTCTCTATTCCACACTCTCAGCATTGTTTACTTGCATTTCTCACTAATCCCATGTTCCCCCTTGGGCAGTTAAGAGAGAAGATAAGAGAGCCTGGGAAATTTTACCAATACACCAATTATGCTGTAAGACCTTGGACATTTTATGGCAGCATGGGAAGATTCAGTTGCTAGATGCATTCATTGCTTGCCTTCAATCTCTGCCTTCTGTTATTCTAATAAAGCAAAGGACATGCTTTGACCGGTTTCTTGCCTCATTCCCACCCCTGGGCCTAGGGTGGTGATTCTGCCAGATTCAAAGCAGATGCTATGAAAAGTCTAATTCTGATTTGACTTTAATGATTCTGAGGTATTGCAATCCTGATGCAAAGATTTCAGGTGTATGGTCTTTATAACCTACCAAACTACTTTGATCTACGAAGGCCTTCAACATCAGGGACCTTATGAAGAAAGACTGTGTTTGTGGCCCACCAAGTGGTTGAAGATCTTTTCCGTATCTTGTTTACCTGCCCCTCGTGTTCCTCAATAAAAACAACTTGTTTGGGCCCCCTTTTACAAAATGTGTCCCGCTGCTGGAATGCAGAACATAAGGTGACTTACCTTCTTCAGGGAAAAAAAAAATCTTCAAATGACATATAGAGTAGCTTTGTTTTTTGTTAAGGCTGCCTGACTTAGGAAATCATTCATTGAGTTGAAAGGGATGTCTTGGTCTAATGCGGTGATGGCCAACCTATGACACGCGTGTCACAGGCAACACGCCAAGCCCTTTTGGGTGACACACATGGTCACTCGGGCACCTGGGCGTGTAGTGCTTGCTTGTTCTTGAAGTGTACGAAGTACCAGCTTTCAAGTGAAGATTTAGCAAATGTAAAGAATTATTTGTTTTTGCTTTTAATAAAATACATATATCAAAAATATAACTTTTTTACTAGAGCTACAAATATCACAAAATTATGGATATTTCTAGATGTGACACAGCACCCGAGTTAAGCTAGGTTTTCTTGCAACTTTTGACACACTGAGCTCAAAAGGTTCACCATCACTGGTCTAATGGTTAGGAAGCCGGACTCTTATCTTGGAATACTGGGTTTGATTCCGCCCTCTCCCATGAAGCCAACTGGGTGACCTTGGTCTAGTCACAGCTCTCTTGTGAGCTCTCTCAGCCCCACCTACTTCACAGAGTGTCTGTTGTAGGGAGAACAGAAAGCTTTATCGGCTGCTTTCAGCCGATAAACTTGGGTGAGAAAAGCGGGGTAGAAAATCCAATTCTTCTTCTTCTTCTTTATTATTATATTGACATAAAACAACAGTAACACACAGCAAACAAGATATTTATGCTGGTTTTAGTCATTGTTAACACTAGTCGGGCCCTTCCGAAGCTCCTAGGACTGAGTGATGTACCAGTATTGGCGAATAATACGAGCAGATTCCAGCAAAGTGGCTTTCTGTAGCTGGCAGACGGACATTTTGTTGATGCCAATGCTTTTCAAGTACCCACTAAGATCTTTCGGTACTGCCCCTAGTTTTTATTATTATCAGTTACACACAGCAAACAAGATCACTAGGCTGGATTTTGTATTATACCACCAGTCAGGCACTTCCCAAGCACCTAGGACTGCATGATGTATTTGTGAATTATGCGAGCAGATCCCAGCAAAGTGGCTTTTTGTAGTTGGCAGATGGATATTTTGTCAATGCCAATGGTTTTTAGGTGCCCACTGGGAAGTTTTCTTTGTTTCTTAATTTTATTCTTGCATGTTTTATGTGATTTTATCTTTTGTAAACTTGATATGGTCAAATTACTAATCAATAAATTTCAAAGTTGAAAGTTGGGCATAAGGATTGTGCATGTCCCCATCCTAAAGAGAAACTCCTTACAGACCTGGCAGAAGTTTGAAATTTTGAACTGCCAGATCTATGAGAGATTTTTTAATTAGTAGATTTTTTAATTAATTGGATAATAACGTAAATAAATATTCTGCAGTAAAATTGTGATATTTTCCTTACTCGGTCATTATAAACTTGTAAACATAGAGATGTATCTGGTCTGCAAAAATGAGTTTTTTGTTTGTTTTTAAATTTATGTGCTGCTCAAATAATGTATAATAAATCTGATTTCTTCTAAGGCCCTTTCCAGATTTGGGGGAGGGGAACATAGTGCCATTATGGTCTTGTTATGGTGGAGCTGCTACATGTATCTGTGGCAACCTCAGCATAACCTTGCTATATCTCCTCTAATATGCCCTACAAACTATTGGTGGAGAAGCCAACACTTGTGGTAGGTTTTCCAACAATAGTGGATTTAACTTATGTTATGGATGGAGTTGCTATCATTACACCATCCATCATGCATGTGTGGAGTCTGAAGTTGAAGACCGCACATGCATGGTGGCAATGCACATTTCTGGGCATTTGGTGCTGGCCAAATACCCAGATGTGTGCATCACTAAAACACCTAAGAACAATCTAAGGCCGTGGTCACACTGTCATTTTAAACCTTCTTCAGACCATCTTCAGGTCTGATTGTTCGCACATTTTCATTTTTATCTGTTTTGTTTGTGGACTTCCCATTCAGCAAGGTCCAAATGGAGGGTGGAAAGTCCACAAATAAAATGGATAGAACTGAAAAGATGTGAGCATTCAGACCTGAAGATGGACTGAAGAAGGTTTAAAATGAAGGTGTGACCACAGCCTAACAATTGATAAGAGCAGACAGACCATATTCTGCATTATCACTTGCTAGTATTTTACAAGGTAAGGTCAGTGGAAAATTTGGTAAAGCTTTCTATGGTTCCTGGTCAAATACCACTTACAGTCAATTTTACATTAATCGTGTTAGCGGAAAAAGAAGTCATGCTCATCCTGTCTCCATCCAAGTCTAGCTTGGAGAAGTTCCACCAGAGTTCCTTAACATTTCAGTGGTCCAAGCTGTCTCTTAGAAGGGCATTTACCCTATAGCAACCAGCATGGTTGAGAAGAACCTTCTCCCTCCACTAGGTACTGGTTCCTGAGCTTCTTCTGAGGTCCACATGGCACCTGCAACCTTTCTCAGTTGACCTCTCAGTCTTGTGTGGACTTCAAGCAAAGCCCACAAATCATTGTGCAGTTGGGGTTGAGGAAAGCTTCTATCTTCGATCATCCATGCTGGCTGCTACCGCATATACATAACCACAGAAGTATATATGTAGCTCAACCCAAGTCATTAGACAGGAGGCCTATTCACACATGTAGGATGCCCTGGTGCTGGGCTGGCGGCAGCGCATGCAGATGCACAACACCGCCAGCCGGGCCCACTACTTCGAACCTGGAGATGAAGAGGTAAGTGGTGTGCATGTACATCCCCGAGTAGGCCCATGCCCGGGGTGGTGGTGGTGCCCAGGGGGTTTCCTGTGGGCTCTAGGGGACCCAATTGTGTCACCTAAAGCCCACAGGAACCGGGGAAGGGACAAGACAAGCCTGCCTGCCCTTGGATCGAACCTGACCCAATGGCAGCAGGCCTAGGAGGGGTGTCTCAGCCCTGCGCCAGCCTTTTTTGGGCTAGGCCACACCTAGGGAGGTAGGAATGTGTCCTCATACATCCGTACCTACCTAGGTGTGAATGGTGAATACGTCCTCATGTGGCCTAGCCTTTGTGCCCTACAGCCGTTCAGCTGTAGTGTGAAAAGGCCTATTTTCCTGGTTCCAAGATTACCACACCAAAGTGCCTCCAGACATGGAAGGAATCTTCATAGCCGCTGTGGGCCCAGCATTCACGTGACCATTGATCAGTGATGGCGCAGCAGCAGCAGTGCGGGGAAAGTGTGGAAGCTGCTGTTTAATTAGCAGCTTTTAACTTCGCACTTTCCCTCACCTGGAGGGAGGAAAGTGTGGAGTGAGGGAAAGTGTGGAGTTTCAAGCATCGCATCAGGACGACAGGATGCGGCTGCACAGGGAATCTGGAGCTTTAAGCGTGTCTGGAGGTACTGCGAGGAATGCACTCAAGGACAGTGTCTGCAAAAACACAGGCTGATAAGGCAGCTTCAAGGAGAAACTGGCCTGAACCAGTCAGCCACGGCCTTTGTCTATACTGCGTATGCCAGAGAAATCTGATATGTATTTCATTTCCTTACTTGGAAAGTGTTACCGGGAATATTGTAATTACTGGCCGGGTTAGGTATAATAGATTGTGCTGGAATATGGGAGGTTCGAAGTTTGTCTTGATGGGCTTTTGGAGAGGGTGGAAACAGGCTGGTCTGCCTTTGGAGCCCCTTCCCTGTGTGCTGCATGCCGGCGGAAATGCACAGTGACTGGCAGCTGAATGCTTCAGTCCCGTGGCTCCAGGGGCAGCGTTGGCAGTGCAGGAGGCTGGGTGCCTTTCAGAATGGGTACTGCGGCCTCTGCACAGCACCCAGAGGATCCAGCCCTCAGTGTGCGGACGCACGGGGCCTCCTCTGATCCATCCCTGTTTCGGACAGATCCCGCGGAGGACGGATCACCAGGAAATGGATTTTCTTTAATCCGTTTCTTGGCAGCCAATGCAGAAACACACATACTTAACAAAAAGTCATCTATTCCAGTCATTACAGTTCATTGCAAGTTTTAAATTTACCAAGAAATCCCAAGTATGCAGACTTAGGAGTTAAGGTTTAGCTAATCTATGTCCAATGACCCTTGAACATACATAGTGACTTGAGAAAAAAAAAGAGATTTCAGAATCAGAGCAGGATCTGCCTGGTCACTTCAACAACAACAAAGAAGGAAGTTTGCTGTAACCAAGAACTTAGAAGGCACTGAGTGGTCTAGGCTAGAATCATAAGACTATGACAAATCAGGGTCTTGCCGTGAAGCAGGGAGCCAAGGACCTTTTTCCACTAGGGTTTAGAACCCTTCTAAGACCCCATTAGGGACCTGATTGGTACTGTTAGGAAAATTCCAGACTACTATGAAGACAAGTTGCCGCCCTATCAGCAAATGCTATTCATATTAGTTTCTTAATAAGCAGATGGGTCAGAGAGAAAAGCTTCCTTTACTTTGAATATGCTGCAGCATAGGA
The DNA here is from genome assembly GCA_014337955.1 of Aspidoscelis marmoratus. Lineage (NCBI taxonomy): Eukaryota > Metazoa > Chordata > Lepidosauria > Squamata > Teiidae > Aspidoscelis > Aspidoscelis marmoratus. Next base: position 10,238,343 of record MTQE01001134.1, on the reverse strand, counting down.
AATCCGCTTTCCAGAACCCCACCAAGACGAACTTCAGACCTTCCACATTCCAGGACACAATTTATACCTAAACCCCAGCCGGTAATTACAATATTCCCGGTTACACCTTAAAAGTACAGAAAAGACATACATATCAGATTTCTCTGACATGCACAATAGAGACAAGTCCAAATGACTGACTGGTTCAGACCAGTTACTTCTTTGAAGCTCCTTATCAGTTTGTTTTTGAAGACACACTGTCCTTGAGAGCATTCTTAACAGTACCAACTGGGAAGGCCCTGCCCTCACCTGGACCCACTGAAGGCCCCATCTGCAAGGCTCTGTCCCCACGAGGGCAAGGAAAATCTGAATTTAATGGGTCTTTCAAGCCTTTAAATCTGGATTTCATGTGGACTTGATTAAAGGTGTCCACAAGGAGGTCTTAAGGCATCTTCAAGATCTGGATCTCCAGGAGGAGCCCGTCTCAAAGATCTGGATCCAGATCTTTGACTGTGCATGGAAAAAGGGGGCAAGATAAAAAGACGCACATTAGAAACAGGGGTTAATGAAGACCCAATAAGATCTAGAATGCCCATTTTGCACCCTGAGCAGGCCATTATTTCACACCAGGAAACATCCCTCAGATAACTGGTTTTCTCCTGTCTAAGTAATATGACCCTGACATATTAGAGATGTCTAAAATGATGGAGTAACCATGTAGATTCTGGGCACAAATACAATTCTACTGAACTTTCTAGAGTAACATATCTCCCACTCTTATAGAAACCAACGGTGGCCCATAGGCAAGGATCATTAGGGCAAAGAAAGCAGATGCTCTGATTGGTGGTTTGGCTTTGACCTCCCTGAACTGTTGGTCAGTCAGCATTGGATCTAAATACTGTTTGGAGAGATCAAAATGTGGTTTCCTATTGGACTTCTATCCTGCTTTTGCCACCATTGCAGTGGTCTGAAACACCATCAGGAGATTTGGAGTGAGGTGCCATCAATATGCAGATGATACCCAGCTCTATCTCTCTGTGCCATCTGAATCAGGAGAGGTAGTCAAAGTGCTTGACAGGTGCCTGGAGGCGGTAATGGGCTGGTTGAGTGCCAATAAATTGAAACTGAATCCAGACAAGACAGAGGTGCTGTGTGTCATAGGGTCTTGGGTCTGTGTAGTTGGGAAACAACCTGTCCTTGATGGGGTTGTAATGGCCTGGAAGGAATTGGTGCAAAATTCCGGGGTGCTCTTAGATTCTGCAGTGATGCTTGAAGCTCAGGTGGAGGCTGTGGCCAAGAGCACCTATTCCCAACTACAGCTGTTGTGTCAGCTGAAGCCCTTTTTGGACAGAGATGACTTGGCCACAGTAATCCATGCCCTGGTAACCTCCAGATTGGACTATTGTAATGTGCTCTACATGGGGCTGCCCTTGAAGATGGTTCAGAAGCTGCAGCTGATGCAGAATTGCATTGGCTGCCTATTTGCTACCAAGCCCAATTCAATGTGTTAACTTTGACTTATAAGGCCCTAAATAACTTGGGCCCCAAATATCTAAAGGAATGCCTTCACCCATATCAACCTGCCCATGCCTTAAGATCTGGAGGGGAGGCCCACTAGATTGTCCCACTACCTTCATTAGTAAAATGGGTAGGTACCTGGGAGAGGGCCTTCTCATTGATAGCCCCAGACTATGGAACAGTCTCTCCCTTGAAGTGTGTCAGGCCCCTTTACTGTATATGTTTGGGAAGGCAGTGAAGATTCACCTCTTTGGATTAAATGGGAAAATACTGTCTCTTCCAACTTTACAGATACTGTTACTGTTTTAATATATACTGTTGCTGTTTTAATAGATGTCTGATATTAAATGTATAGGGTGGGCTAGAAACATGAATGAATGAATGAATATTAACATTAAAGCAGGCAAAAAAAAGGGCAATGGTACATGTTTGCACCTCAGCGCATCCAAGGAGAAAAGCAAAGCACCGTTAGTTCTGAATCAAAATAAAAAGACAAACCAAATGCTTAAATCAGTTAAAGCAGTGATGGCGAACCTTTTGAGCTCGGCATGTCAAAATTCACAAGAAAACCTAGCTTAACTCGGGTGCTGCGTCACATCTAGAAATATCCATAATTTTGTGATATTTGTAGCTCTAGTAAAAAAGTTGTATTTTTGATATATGTATTTTATTAAAAGCAAAAACAGTTCTTTACATTAGTGACTTTTGTTGCTGAATTTCGTTTGCCAGATCTTCAATTGAAAGTTGGTATTTCATACACTTCAAGAACAAGCAAGCACTACACGCCCAGGTGCCAGGGTGACCTTGTGTGTTACCCAAAAGGGCTTGGCATGTCACCTGTGACACGCGTGTCATAGGTTGGCCATCACTGAGTTAGAGTCTCTTTGAATGCAACAGTGGAAAAGGTTTCAATAAAGGTACAAAGTACAGGTTTCTCACTGGCTTTCTGAAGCCCCTCCAAGTGCCCATATCAGTAGTTAAGAAAATTATACAATGAGGTAGCCCTCCAAATCTCACTGTCATGTTGGAGACCAGGGAAATATTTACCCATCCTGAGTCATTGGAGTGATAGTAGCAGCTACAAGGCCTTGCACTTTCCTCTGAGGTGCCATGGAACAGCCGGGATGAGGCAAAAACAGAAGGTGGAACCTGGTTCAAAGAGGAAAACAAGCAAGGGTTAATATCAAGTTCATACAAAGTCCAGGCCAAACTCACTTTTTTGTACTCTTCAAAGAAATGCTATGCTTATGAATTCATTCATCAGTGCTTAAATACCAGATGAAAGCAGCAGGAACAATTTGTCTTCACAATTAGATCCCTCACCCTTAACAGCTACAATATGTAACCCTTCCTTTTTGTTTTATTAGTTGTTTTAATTAGTTCATTTGAGGTACAGAATGCACTCCAACAAAAATGTGGAAATGGTTGCCACCTGCGAGGAAACAGTAGGAGAGAGTTGACTTTAACGTCTACTTGTTGGGCCCTCCAGAAGAATCCAATTGGTTATTGTTTGAAAGTGATTTTTGGAACAGATCTTGTAGGTTTCTTGCATTTGAAGTTGAGGAAGGCAACTATTTGAGAAGGTCTGTTTTTCCATTCTTCGCTGTTTACGATTAACAGATACAAAGTACAAGACACCCCTTTGACTAAACCTATACTATATATCGGTTGGTTATTAACAATGGGAGTAGGGTTAGACATCTATAGAACATAAGAGGAGCCATGTTGGATCAGGCCAGAGTCCATCTTGTCCAGCCCCCTGTCTCACACACTGGCCCACCAATTGCTTCTGGGCATTCTCAGGCAGAAGACAAGAACAAAGCCTTCACCTGCTCTCAACTCTCTGAAAAGTGGCCTTTAGAAGCATTCTGTCTGTCTCTCCAACCTGGAGGCAGTACCTAGGTATGGTATCTATTCTAGTACCCATTGCTACAAGTGTCCTCCATGGATTTGTCTAACCTCTTCTGAAAGCTACCCAGACTGGTTACTGTCACCACCTTTTCTGATTGTAAACTCTATTGACTGATGAGCTTCTGGATGAAAAAATACAGCCAGACCCCTGTATCCACTGATTTGGTATCCACAGTTTCAGTTAACCACGATTATCAGATCAGCCCCGCCTGGCTGCCCGGCTGCCCTTTCAGGCTGCACTGCCACTGCCTTGCTGTACCGCTGCCGCCTCACTTGCCCGCGTGCCTGCCCTTTTGGCTGCCACCGCCCCAGTGCTCCCGGGGCATGAGGAGGAGGGATGCTGCGTGGCGAGTGAGAAAATGAGAGAGCCCTGCTTGCCCACTCGCCTGCCATTTAGGCCACCGCTGCTGCCACACTCAACTTTTTAAAAGTGGAATTAACATTAAAAAATGGGAATGGGCAGAATGCGTGTTCGCATCCATTTTTCGTTAATTCCGCTTTTAAAAAGTCAGGTGGGATCATGGCCCTAAAGTGGAAATAAAATGTTTAGTCACACTGCTGATGTGTTCTCTCACTCTGAAAGTGGATTAGAACCGGATTAAAACTTGGGGGTGAATGGTAAAACAAAGCTGACTCTTTCAACCAAAGCTTCACCATCTCCCTATTTCCCTGATAGTGCCTGATCTTTAAGTTGCTGCTGACCACTGCCAAGGCAAGGCATTTTAACAGGACGTGCTATTCAAGTTCAGGCGTACAATTCTGCTACATCCAGGGCTCATTTAAGGGTGTCTGTTACTTCCTTATTAGAGAGCACAGCACAATGCTACCAGCTTTTGACTTCTATTGACTTTATGTACTCAGTGCAGAATCTTCAGCTTTGCTGAAAACAGCTGTTACGCTGTTATATTTTTAATTATGTTTTACTATTAGATATGGTCTACTTTCATTGTAACCTGCCCTGGGACCATTCAGTGAAGGGTGGGATATAAACTTTCTTTCTTTCTTTCCTTCTTTCCTTCTTTAATGAATGAATGAATGAACAAACAAATAGTATCATCAAAGTGCCCTACAAAGGAACTTCTACCACATCCTTTGCTTACAATTGTGATACCAACACTAACCCCCACTGAGACCTTTGGGTATAGGGTGACACAGAAATATAAATCGTAATGATAAATCCACACCCAAGTTTTAATCCAGCTTCAGTCCACTTTCAGAGTGAAAGGGCCCATCAGCAAAGAGACTCTTAATTTTCCTTTCGCATTATCTACCCCGAAGATGGATTTTTCCTCCATTAAATGGTGCTGAAGGAAAACTGGCTTGTCACTTTGCTGATGGGGTCCCCCACTTCAAAAGTGGAGTGGAGCTGGATTAAAATCTAGTTGTGAACAAAGCAGCAGCAACAACAACCCATTAACTTGTGACTTCTTGGTAGCTCTTCCCCGTTAACTAGAGTCCCTCTGAAAGGAACATCATGCGCTTCTTGCAATACCCAAAAGAGGAACAAACCCAGCCATTTCAACATAGCCTCTCCGTAAATCGGATCGTGGCATTCCGATGGAGACCTCACTCAATATACTCCACGAACCTTTATGCACAGAGGAAGATCTACCACCTATCCTCCCTTGCCACTGCATTCATGTTCTCTACACTAGCTCCGTCCTTGCGTAATATCCAGCAGTTGCAAGCGAGCGAAGTGCCTCTTACCAGCAGCGGACTCCGAATCTTCCCGGCGCGACTCCGATCTCGTACCGGGTCTCTCTGCTCTGCCTGCAACACACAACAAAGCTTGCTGCTGCTGCTGCTGCTTTTTTCACTGAGCATGTCCAACAATCTGAGCATGCTCAGACCTCACATATGACTCCACTCCGCTGTCTTGAGTGTGGAGTAAACTTGGAAGGGACTTAAGAAGGGGTGGGGGCTGAACCTGCTGCGTAAAAATAGGTCCTTTCTCACCCCAATCCTGCAACTTCTCTGCAGCAAAACCGATCCCACGACGCCCTCTGCACTCCTCTGGCGACCGCATCAGATTCCGAACTGGCATCTTTCCCCACTTCAATGGAGATTCCTCTTAAATGACACATTAAAAATATAATCTTATGGATGATCTTACGGTGAGCCAGGTTGGCCTAGGGAGCTGGGCTCCTATCTGGGAATACCGGGTTTGATTACGCCCTCCTCCATGAAGCCAGCTGGGTGACCTTGGGCTAGTCACAGCTCTCTTCTGAGCTCTCACAGCCCTACCTACCTCACAGGGTGTCTGTTGTGGGGAGAAGAATGGAAAGCTTTGTCAGCCACTTCGAGTCCCCTTAAATGGGTGAGAAAAGCGGGTTAGGAAAGCCAAGTCTTCTTCCTCCATGAAGCCAGCTGTGGGACCGTGGGATAGTCACAGCTCTCTTCTGAGCTCTCATAGTCCCACCTGCCTCACAGGGTGTTCTGTTGTGGGGAGAACAGAAAGCTTTGTCAGCTGCTTTGAGTCCCCTTAAATGGGTGAGAAAAGCGGGTAGAAAAGCCAACTCTTTTTCCTCTTCCTCTTCCATGAAGCCAGATGGGTGGCCTTGGGCTAGTCACAGCTCTCTTCTCAGCTCTCACAGCCCCA
>MTQE01001134.1:10181450-10195342 GCA_014337955.1 Aspidoscelis marmoratus | reverse complement strand
AGTAATGGCCCCCAGGCTATGGAATAGCCTCCCCCTTGAGGTGCGTCAGGTCCCTTCTCTGTTTATGTTCAGGAAGGCGGTGAAGATGCACCTCTTGGCTCTGGCCTTTGGCTAAATGTTGGTCATGTTTCCCCCACTGCAAACATTACTGTTTTAATTGGCATTGTTTTGTTTTTAATATGCTAGATTTGAAATGTTGTTGTGGTTCTTATTGTTCTAATATATATCATTTTCCTTGATATGTTGGATTTTAAAGGTTGCTATCCACCCTGAGACCTTCAGGTATAGGGCAGGATAGAAATAGAAACAAAATAGTTCTTCTCTTCCCGCATACGGCCACTCCTTTTCCAGAGATTTTTCTCCTACTTGGGGTTCTAGAGACTTTTTGTTGGAAACTGAAGTCTGTACACTTGAAACAGAACAATATTGATGTGGCTGGACAGTGATGCTCATTTCATTTGAAAGACCTGCATGAAGTGTTACTTTTGAAAACTGAAAATAGAACTTCCCAAAAGAATGAGATGAATCCCTATGTGGTTTCCCACACCTGCACTTCTGATGGGAACATCTGAGCAGTCCTATTCACCTATTTTTAATTTCTCTTTGAATCAGGGATTTGCACAAATATTTGTAACATTCAAAATTCAGCCAAATTCAGCCAAATTCGAACATATGAATTTGAATTGAACGTTGGCACCTTTCAAGATTGATAATTCGAATTTGAATGGAATGTTTTGATACATTTGTAATGAAGCTTTTTATGGGATTCATATATAGGATCCATATGCTATTTGTATGCATTCCATTCCATTCTTTATTTGTATACTACCTTTCCAAAAGAAAATTTTGCCCAAGGCGGTTTACAACAAACAAAATATAATGCAAAGTAATAATCAAAACATTATAAAAATACATTATAAAAATTGCCCATCATACAAAACACTGCAAAATAAGCCAAAATATTAAAATGTTCAAGGCAGTTACAATAAAGAAAAAATACAATAGAAAATGATTCATTATAAAATTACATATAAAAATACATTATTACATTCCCTACATTATAAAATAGTACACTACAAAATCATCCAAAACTGTGGAGGAAAGGTAGCAGACACCTCAGTGCAGCAAGGAAGGGTGTGGCAAAGGCAGAAAATGCTCAGGTGCAGCAGCCAGCCAGTTCTCCTTTCTCCCCACCCATAGGTCTTATACCTTCTGGGAGGGTGTGGCCCAGGCAGCAAATGCTCAGGTGCAGTTCTTCTTTCTCCCCACCCATAGTTCTTATGCCTTCTGGGAGGGTGTGGCACAGGCAGAAGATCTCAGGTGTATTTGTATGGGATCCATATGCTATTCGTATGCATTCATATATAGGATCTGGATGCTATTTGTATGCATGCATATGAGATCCTTATGTATCCGTATGCTTTTGTGTATAGGATTTGTATACTATTTGTAAGCATTTGTATGGGATCCATATGCTATTTGTATGCATTCATTTATAGGATCCGGATGCTATTTGTATGCATGCATATGAGATCCTTGTGCTATCCATATGCGTATGTATATATGATTCATATGCTATTTGTATGCATTTTTATGGGATCTGTATGCTATTGACATGCATTCGTATATAGGATCCATATGCTGTTTGTATGCATACGTATGGGACTGAACATTTGTATCAAATATGAATCCTACCACATTTGCATGGGATCTATTCAAACAAATACAAATTTTCTTGAATTTGATTTGATATGAATAAAAAAATCCCCCATATTTGTCCACATCCCTACTTGGGATCGTTCCAGTAGTCTATATGTTCAGATCTTCCCTCTTCTTTCCCTCTCCACTTTCCCAGCAAATGATATACAGGTATGTGTTCTTGGCTTTTCCCACCCTCATTCTGAACCATGTATGGCTGTCATGTCCTCCTCCTGTCTTTGTACCATCCACAGCTTGCATTTTAGCCAACCTATGATTGCCTGGGCATTTGAAATGGAGTCCAAATGGAGAGTTGAAAGTCCAGAAATAAAATGGATGGAAATGAAAAGGTGTGAGCAGTCAGACTTGAAGATCGACTGAAGAAGCTTTAAAGTGAAGGTGTGACCATGGCCCTAGTCATTAGACTGAGGTTTTCTCACCTCTGCCACAACTGCAAACTCTGTCCTACCCCAATCAGGGCTTCATATGGACTGGACCATCTAGCATGAAGAACAGAACAGATTCCCAAAGCACGGTTTTGTTTTCCAGGAAGGACACCACAGAATGTGCGCTTTTTGTGTGTGCAATCCTTTCTGCTTCTCAAAAGTACATCTGCAGACCCAAATTCACCCACAATAACCAGATATGCACGGGAAGCAATGCCAAACTGTTTTCAAGGATGAATGAAATACTGTCTAATGGGTATGAGAACTGGAGTTCATGAGTGTCTAAAGGCTCCTGGGTTAAATTTAAGATCTCTTCTTGCCATGTTTGCTTCTCTTTTGCAAATTCGCACCTTCCACTGGGTCCTGAAAAAGCACTTAAAACACCCTTGTATTTTTATCTAATTGGCACCTTCCTGAATTAACACCTTCCAAAATAGATGGGCTTTGTTTTTTCAGGTGAGGATTTGGAGAGGCAACATTGCTTGTGTAATTGATAGATCTGTGGTGAATAAGAGGTGCCGGTGGAACACTGATAAAGAGTTTACTCTGATATGATTGCAGCAGAGTGAGTAACATACTTTAATCATAATATTTCAAGTACAGTAAATGAACTTCCCTCTTGCACGAATATGGCAGGAAAGGAGGTGACAAATATTCGAAAGGGGGGGGAGGAAGGCTGTTTCCCTCAGCTGTTGACATAATTTCTTTCTTGGCAGCCATGGAAGCATCAGTTGAATCATTTGCCTTGACACATTTAGTATAAACAGGCATATTGATGTGAGTGGTTCATTCAGCTAGGACTATGGCTGACATATTTATGGAGGAAGTGGAAATTCTTACTGTTCAGGGACATTAGCTGCTATTAGCAGGAAGCTCTGTGCCAGTGGCCTTGTTAGAATTTTCCATAGAGGTGTTGTGTCTAAGGCAGCTGGGAAAGGAAAAAGGATATGAGAGTTCAAGCAAAAACTGCATGAAGCCCCCATGGAAAACTTTTATCAAACCTAATTTTTGTTCAGTTTCTGGGATCTAAGGACATTGTTGACGTTCCTGTGCTGAGACCTGGGTATCCACTTAAAAATGACTATGTATGTGTTATGTCTGCTTTTATTCTTCACTAGTTAATTAGTTAGTTAATTTTAGCTTGGAATGGAATGGAAAATAGCAAGGTGCATGGGAACCCAGCCCACCTCAGCACTGGCACATTTTTAAAAATATGTGTATACCAGATAAATTTCCACCAATTTCGAAAAGGACAAGCAAGCAATCTCTCCTGGTTTCCTTTCCTTTGGGAATACTTACTTACTTACTTACTTACTTACTTACTTACTTACTTACTTACTTACTTACTTACTTACTTACTTATCCTGCCCTATACCCAAAGGTCTCACGAATGCAATTTTTGACATTTGATTTCATTTGAATACAATATTTGTATGTCTGAATTTGTACGAATAGAGAAAAAATGAGTGTATAAAAACTCAAACTGATACGAGTACATTTGTATCTATTCATACGAATATCCAATACAAATTTGATGATACGAATGTCGACAACATTTGTATGTATCCAAACACATCTGTATGCATCCCATTTTTATCCCAGATCTTTGACTGTTCATGGAAAAAGAGGGAGAGATGAAAAGCATAATTTAGACCCTCACTAAAGCCAGGAGGCCAAATTATTTCTCAAACAGCCCTGTAAATTTCAGTGTAAAGCATCACTCTAACCACATTTAATCATTCTTCTCTCTGACCCACATTCGTACTTGACACTGGGCTGTGTCCGCACTCGGTGGTTGGAATGGGCCCACCTATCTCCCACAACAAGCTGAAGCAAGGGTCTGTACACACTTGTATCTGTTCAAATGTCCAGACATTCATTTTTCTTTATTCGTACAAATATGGATATCCGAATATTTGATTTTAATCAAACTGAATGTCAAAAATTGCATTTGTGCACACCCCTACATGGAACTGGTTCTTCTGGGTCCGTGGTCCAGTGTAGTCAATATTGTCACAGCCAGCATGGATGTCATCATTTTGTCCCTCTGCTATACTGATGATGAAGAAGAAGAGTTGGCTTTTCTACCTCTCTTTTCTCACCCATTTAAGGGGACTCAAAATGGCTGACAAACCTTTTCTGTTCTTTTCCCCACAACAGAAAACCCTGTGAGGTAGGTGGGGCTATGAGAGCTCAGAAGAGAGTTGTGACTAGCCCAAGGTCACCCAGCTGGTTTCATGGGGGAGGGTGGAATCGAACCCAGTATTCCCAGATAAGAGTCCAGCTCCCTAACCACTAGACCAAACTGGCTCAGCTGATGAAGTCACCTGATTGGCTGACTAGTCATCCTGGCATTTGACGAAGGCAGATCTTTCAGATCACCTACCTAAACAGTAAAGGACCGTTCCAGTGACCAGCGCAAGCAGACAGACAAGCATTGGAAGGTCCTGCCCCCAGGACAAAATGGTCAGCCTCCATATCCACAAAACCCAACTTTCCACAAAATCTGACCTTCACACTTTGTTTGGAGGAAGGAGAATGGAAAGATCAGTTCATCAGCATACCATAAAAAAAATTTGTGATCTATTTTTTCAGCCAGTTTTTAAACTTTGTGCTATAGCACATTTTCATTTAGATGTTATAGTGCAGTTACAAGAATAGCTTTAAAGAGTGAGGCTAAAATGTTTTAGATTGAATTAGTTTAAAGATCTGGCCTGGAGTTTGATTTAATTTACATTATATTGCACAAATATTTTGATAGTAGCCATTTTAGCACACATCAAATGTTAATGAACAATAAGCATGTAGAAAAGGGGCACAGAGTGGAAAGGCAATAGTGAAGATCTGTTGAAACAACATCTCTTTATAACTGAAAGGCCAAATGTACTTTTGGAAATTATGTTGTTTTCTTCAGTTAATAATAACAGCAACTTAAGTTCTCAGCCTGCTCTTGGATTAATTTGTAAAATGCTATTATATAAGAGAAATAAGTAAGATTTTCTGAGGTTGGAAAAGAGGCAAAACAACCTTTAGGAAAAATCTAGATATATACAATTTATAAGAACAAACTACAATAAATGTATAGCAAGGACTGATTTTAGCTTAGGTAAGAGAAAGAGGCAGCATTTTCTCTCTGCTTTCTGTGGTTCAGAACATTCAAAAAGTGGAATAATAAGCATACTCAAGGCTCTTTTGCAGTGATGGTCTACCACACTGCCTTTTCTGGGTTCTAGAAGGCCTATTTTGGCCTCAGGAGAGTGTGACACAAGTGGAGCACACCCCAAAAGGTAAGGGAGCACATGGGAGGCCACGGGGGGGGGGGAATGGGAGGCCTGGGGAGAGGGGAGGAAGGAGGCCCTGGGGCATCTGATATCCACCAAAGCTTGTGAGCCCAGGTCACACAAGTCTAAGACAGGACGGCCTATTCATTAATTCAATCTGAGGTCATACCAATGCTGAGACGTTTTCGCACTAACGCGAAGACGCCTCGGAACGCTTCCCCCCGAATGGGTTGAGAACACTTTCCCGTTCACATGAGGGCCACACATGCTCAGATGGCCAGTTGAGACCAGGCGGGTGCCCAGCCAATGAGGGGCCGCCCCCTCGAGCATGCTCAGAATGGCCTGGCCTATGCTACACAGAATCAGACCGGCAGGAGAAGGTAAGTCCCATTCACGCGCATGCGCGCGCGACCCTAGGAATAGGTTGGGAGCTTTTGGCTGGCATTCCTGCCCACCCCTGGAGCCCGATTTGAGGTTTGGGAGTGAGCAGGAAGCCAGGTAAAGAAGGCACCTGGGCTGCCCACACTGGGTCCCTCGGAGCCAAGGGGAGCAGCCCGGGGGAGGGGCTGAGCTGTCACAGAGAGAGTGTGTGCAAATTCTTTCTCTCTGAGACAGTTCGGAATGCGCCGAATGCACGGAGACGGTTTCAGAGCACTTTTAGTGCTCTGAAACTCAAACACATGGAGGGCAAGCTGGACGCTGGGAGGCAGCCTGGAATGGATCTTGCTGCCCGCAAGAGCGAATGCTGCGTCCCAATGTGCTCTCCATGCATTTGAAAACCCCTTGTGAGAAAAGGCCTATGGTCACACCTAGATCATTATAGGTTGTGCTCAGGCTGTGCCTGTCTTGGGCTGTATCAATCATACCTTTCTCTGAGATTGACCTGAGCCTCCTCTTGGCACTCCACCCCTTTGCCTGAGTCAAATCTATCTCCTTTCTGATTGGATGCTGTTCTGTCACTCAAGGAGGTGAGATTGTGTGTTTGTGGTTCTTTTTTAAGCCTGCTCCATCCCCCCTGCTTTTTAAATGTGCTTTTCTTCTCAATGTGATTAATTTTAAAAGAAATAATAATAACAAATTTGCATAAAATGCTAGATAGAGAAATCATACATATAAACTGAAGAGAGAAGGGGTGTGGCCAAAGAAAGGACTGGACCCCACCCACCACAGCACAGTTCAGCCTCCTTTAGCCCGTCCGCCTGCTCACACTTCAGGAAGCAAAGACAGCCTGTGATGCCAGAACAGCCTAAGTCCTCCTAAGTCCTGTAAAAGAGAAGACTATGGTTAAGATGATCTAACAGGGGTAGGCTGGCTTGGAAAATGAATTAAATTAAAATAATACCAGTATCCCAACCTGAAGAAGACCTGGAGTTGACCTAAACTACTTGTGTAACCAGGGCCATGATGATCTTAGTTTTGTGTAGAGTGAACATGATACGTAGAGTCAGGCTTCATGTACAACATCCACTAACTGGGTGGATCATGTTGCATTCTGAGTGAGAGAAGCCTGCCTTAAACCTCTGAGATCCTAAAACATCCCTTTGAGGGCTCAATAACGAACCTGCAATCAGAAAGTTGCCCCTTCATAAAGCATCTGAAACTTGGCCACAGACAGGAGTTGTGGCTGTTGGATCAACATCAGGGAGGCAAGAATGTTGTTTTTCCTACTCATGCATCACTGTAAACTTCTGGGATTTGTAGTGGGAAACTCTGACCCCTAAAATGTGGCCATTTGGCCTCTGGGCAACCAGGGATTATTCTTTTTACCTGTGTGTAGATGCACCCTCAGATGCAACCCTGGTTCAGTTCTCTATGGAAAGCTAGAGTGCTGTGTAGAACCACAAACCTTAAGGGGTGCCTAAATAGATGCAATTTATTTACTTGAGTATTTTGCAACTGAAAAGTTAGATCAATACAAATGGGCTCTTATGAATGTGTTTGTAGATCTATCAATATGGTAACCTAGTTGTGGCCGTGAAACTAGGGATGTGAACACATTTTTTGGGGGCATTCAATTAGAAACGAATGTTCAAAAATCCATATTCGAATGAATAGATTGCATTTGAATGTGGTATAATTCTATTCTATACAAATCTATTCGTACACATTCATATGAACATTTGATACGTTTCTGTTATGAACAGATACATATCTGATACGAATAGATACAGTATGTATCTGATATGTTTCCCCAGCTTAATAAATGTCCAGACTATTCATACGAATGTCCAGAAACATTTGTATTAGTTCAAATGTTAGCATATGAATATTTTAACGTTCAATTCAAGTTTGAATGTCTGAATTTGGCTGGATTTCGAATGTTACGAATATCTGTGCACATCTCTACTTGAAACTTTACCTTCTTCTAATTCAGAGGTAGGTCACAGCATCATTCTCAATTTCCAGCAAATCCATACCTGTATTTGAAAACCATTCTGGAGAGGAGGAAGTCTGTGGAACTAGGAGATTATTAACTAGAAATGGATACTGGGTAAAAGAATAAACACAGTTTACTTCTAGTTCACTTCTGGCCAAACAAAAGCAAATGGTTTTATCCAATCAAAAGTGGTCATAAACCTAATAATAGTTATATCATTAGTGCAGTAATTTTCACTCAGGCCGTACGTAGGTAGTTAAAGTTCTGAATCCACCGAGTATGGGTAGTTGGCACACCTGTGGGTATGTACCCCTGCAACTCTGGTCAGGCGATGGCTTGTGGGAGTAGGACCTGCAAGGGTTAGCAATGTGCACCACAATCTGGATGGATTGATTCAAAGCTTCTGACTGCACTACTTCACCTGCTGATCTGTGTACTACACTAGGTGAAAAGACCCTTGTTGTAAAGTCTGCATTGTAAATTGCTTTGAGGATTTTAAATGAAGAATCAATATATACGGTAAGTACTATAAACAAACGAACAAATAGACCATCTTTTGTCTGAGCCGCTGACCTTTCCAGAAATACAATAAAAGCCTAAATTCATGTTGTGTTTCATTGTATGGCCCTTGATTTCTTTTACTCTAAGACTCCAGCCAGTCTGCTTTTATTCTGAATAAATTCTGCTTTGAAGGTATGAAGACAATAGAGTATTCCCTGTTGATTCAGCACAAGAAAATATGGATTGGTTTGCTTCCTTCTTTTGTCCTGCCTGCATTGGCAATTCTAAAAACCAACTATGGAATCATGAACTGCTTCTAAAAATACGTGTTGCTTTGTGTCTGGCTGATTGATTCATATAGACAAGAATTTATTGATGAGAAAGATCTATTTGTCTTAGACCTCTACTCCCACTTCTGTTATCACTGGGTTGTTTACACAACACGCTGCTTCCTGGTTCTGTGTTCAATGGCAGGAAATGTCAAGGAGCAGCCTTTAATAGCATGGTTTCTTTTTCAGAGTATCTACTAAACATCTGTGGTACTGCAGTGATACCAGTTTGTATTCTAAGATACAACTTGAGAACAGGGAATCAGATAACATCTGTAGTACAGCGCACTGAGGATGTGTACAAATATTTGAAATATTCATTATTCAGATGAAATCAGATGATTCAGACATTCATATACAAATTGAATATCTGGACATTCAAATTTCCAAATTTGGAAAATACAAATATCTCGAGTTATTCATAAAAATAATTGGGACATTCATATCTGTATGGGTACATATGCATCTCATATGTACCCATATGTATCCTGTATGCATCCATACAGGATGAAAACAGGATGAATACAGGATGCGTATGAGATGCATGTATACCTGTACAGATATGAACGTCCAAATTATTTGCACGAATACATACAAATGTATTTGAATAGACCAGAATGTCCGGAAATTTGTTTTTATGTTATTCAGATGCATTCGGATTTTTGAATATTTGATTCGTTACTAAATGAATTTGAAAACTGCATTCATGCACACCCCTACAGCGCACTCATTTTCTCATAAGGCAGTTTCCCACACTTGAAATTCATTCATGGGGGGAAAAAAAGTGCAATTACTGTGGGGCTTTAGCTCAGTGGGAATGCAAACAGCTTAGAAAGCAGAGGTTGCCAGTTCAATTCTCAGCCTCTCCCTGGAAGTAGGCAATGGCAAACCATTCCTATATGTCTGTCAAGAAAACTGCATAGACATGCTCATGAAGATGATATGCAGTCAACCACTACTTGGCTGCAATTCAGTAGTACCAGCTAGGCATGGGCACAAAAGGGATTTTTTGACATTCATTCGAATAGGTCCCCTTCGAATTTGGAGTGTGCACGAATATTCAAAGGTATTTGAAATTTGATTGAATCAGCCCGAATTTTGACATTCAAATTCAAATCAGATGTCCATAAATTTGAATTTAAAGATTCAAATGAATTTTGCATTTTGGATCTATTTGTTTGAATTTTCTGGACATTCATATATGTGTGGGTTCATACATGATGCATCCTATCAGACCCACATCTTTCCCGCACCAATACACATTGGGTATGGATCCATACAGGACAAAAACGGGCTACATATGGGATAACTATGGGATGCATATGGGTGTGTATGGAGGCATACAGATGTGTACAGGATGTGTAACCATGCATATGGGCACATACAAATGTTGTTGGCATTCGTAAGTGCAAATTCGAATTGTAAATTCAAACAAATAGATGCAAATTTATTTAATTCAAATCAAATTTGGTTAAATTTGAATTTTAAAGATTAAAATCACATTGAATTCTTGGGTATTCCATTCGAATCGAATCCCAAAAATTGGATTCGTCCACACCCCTGCTTCGAATATACTGTAGATAATCTGCATTTTGGGACCTTTAATCCTCAGAAACTGTGGATTCTTTGGAACCTTTGGGAATGATGAGCTTTAAAACAATTTGGAACGATAGTAGCAGTAGACATGACTTTGTTTAGCTGAGTCAATCATCCATCTTTTTTCTCCTGAGGTCTCCAAATAGCTAAGGAGCCCACTTGTAAACCAGCAGTGATCTGCATACCCCAGGAAAGTGGTCACAGTTTTGCCTTTAAAATCGTTTCTAGAAGGGTCCAGAGAATTATGTAAAAATCTGTTTTCTTTATGAAGCCTCTTTTGGAGCTGCTATTAATAGGTGTTTTGGGCTTCAGTGGAGGGGGAGGAAGAGGATATTTGTAGTAAAAATAAGCACTGCTGTTGCCAGGTAACCAAACTTCCAATGGTACCATAGCACTGAGGATGGGTTGAGAGCCAGTTTGAGGAAATGGCTCTCTGTGTAGCTTTGATCAGTGACTCACAGAGAGGAATGAAGATGTGTAAGACAGCAGCGAAGTCAGGATGGGAGGAAATGCATATGCCTGAAGGACAGAAAAAGGTCATGTGTTTCCTCCAAAAAGGATATAGACAATCCCAGTTAATGGGAATAGAAGATGATCTACTCCACAAACAACACAAATTATACCCCTTGGTCTTCCAAACCCCACTTTCATGATTACTTGTCTTTTGGTCCGTTCAACGCAGGGAGATTATGATTAAATCTGTTCTTCCCCTTGTCCTAACATGACTGATAACTACACGTTGATGATTATAATACCTTACTCCGCTCTGTGCACCTGGATTCTCAGTGTAAGAATAAAATCATTTTAGCCCTACTTTGTAAGATTGCTGATGTGTGTTTTATGCAATGCTGATGTATATGGGATGGCAGATGGGAAAATAAGGAGCACAGGTCAGGGAGGCAGTTGTACAATAACGGTAGATCTAAGTTACATTTGTCTGAAACCAGGATGTCTTTCACATTCTCTGCTGGCTTTGTGAAGTTCTGGTTCACTGGAATACATGTATCACTTCAGTCTGAGGACATTGCCTTGCTCGCTTCTGGCTTAGACAGTTCTAGGGGTGTGCACAAATGCAATTTTTGGGGATAGAATACCGAAAAGTTCAATTCAATTCTAATCTTTAAAGTGTGAATTTAACCAAATTCGATTCAAATTAGGCAAATTTGAATTTATGGGTTTGAATTTTTTATTTGACTTTGCACTTACGAATGTCGACAACATTTGTAGATACCCGTATGCATCTTCCCTGGGTCTGTACACATCTTTATGCATTTGTACGCATTCATGTGCATCCCATAGTTATCCCGTATGAAACTTGTTTTCATCCCATACGGATCTGTACAAACTTGTACAGATGCTGAAAGATGCGGATCTTCAAGTATGCATCATGTATGAACCAGTATGCATACAAATGCCCAAATAATAAATAGATCCAAAATTTGAAATTTGCATTGAGTCTTTAAATTCAAATTTAAGGACATTTTATTTGAATTTGAATATCAAAATTCGGTCAATTTCAGTCAAATTTTGAATGCATTTGAATATTTGTGTGCATCCCTAGACAGTTCCACTTTTAAGACTATGATGTAGGAATGTGCACAAATGGGTTCTTTGGCATTTGATTGCTATTGAATCAAATGTAAGAAAATGTGTATTCATTCAAATAGATCCCTTTCAAATGGGGTAGGATTCTGTTGATACAAACATGTATGGATGTACAAACATGTACAAATTTGTATGGATATCCAATATGAATGCATACATATCCGATATGTATCCAATACATATCCTATATATATCCCATAACGTATCCACTCTGAAAGCATCAAATCTACCCTGAATCCACTTTGAATTCACTTTCAAACCTTGTCAGATTCACTCTGTATCCATTGCAGATGTGACTGGCGCAGCCGCTTTCCCATCTCCCCATTTCAGGAATATTCCAAAACTTCGTACAAATGTTCCAAAACATTCGTATTCATAGGAATGTCAATGTATGAATATTGTAACATTCAATTCATAGACGAATATCCAAATTTGTACCAATTTGTAAGAATAATGAATGTTACAAATGTTCATGCACATCCCTACTATGATAACCTAGTTGCAATCCCCAATCCTGCTGGAAGAGGTGGTGACAGCTACCAGTCTAGATGGCTTTAAGGTAGGGTTAGACAAATTTATGGATGCCAGATGTATCAATGGCTACTAGAATGAATGCCTAGGTGCATCTTTCAGGCTGTGTGTGTGTGTGTGGGGGGGGAACCGCAGCGCTTCAAAGGCCATTTGCTTGGATTCTAGAGCAGGAATAGGCTTGTCCTTGTCTCTGCTTGAGATGCCCATGAGCATTTGGTGGGCCACTGTGTGCGACAGGATGCTGGACTAGATCGGCTGCAGCCTGATCCAGCAAGGCTTCTCTTATGTTCTTATGTTCTTATCCAATTGACTCAATAAGGATCTAAGCCAACTGGGTTCCTTTAACTATTCCTCTCAGTACAAGGTTGGAATGCACTAATGGGACATACCTACAGATCCTATTGAAGGCTCAGGCTGAGTTCAGCTGTGACTGTGCTAATGACACAGCCCAAGGACAGAGCAGCATATGAAATATGCTGGCCATGAGCAGTAAGATGGGAAACCTCACAGATTAGGGATGTGTACAAATATTCGTAGGCATTTGAAATCTGATCAAATGTGCCAAATTTTGACATTCAAACTCAAATAGAATGTCCCAAAATTTGAACACAAACATTTGAGTCAAATTTTGAATTTTGGATCATTCATTTGAATTATCTGGATATTGTTATATGTGTGGGTTCGTACATGATGTGTACTTGAAGATCCACATCATTGGGTGTCTTTCCACTGTCACTAAAAGTACCCATTAAGTACCCATTAATGGGTATGTAATGGCATTTTTATACCCATTAATGGGTACTTAATGGGTATTCTAGTGACAGTGGAAAAACACACTTTCCCACATCTGTATGCATTTGTACAGATTCATATAGGACAAAAATGGGTTCCATATGGCATAACTACAGGATGCATACAGACATGTACAGATGTGTACGGATTTTGGGAAGATGCGTATGCGCACATATGAATGTTGTCAACATTCGTATGTGCAGATTCGAATCAAAAATTCAAATGAAGAGATTTGAATTTGGTAAATACAAATCGAATCTTGTTAAATTCAAATTTAAAGAATTCAAATTGAATCGGACTTTTGAGTATTCAATTTGATTCAAATAGAATGTCAAAAAACATCCCTGCACATCCCTATCACAGATGCTACTTAAAGATGCTTATCTACTAGGGATGTGCACAAATATTTGTAATATTCATTATTTGTACGAATTCAGATATTCTTACATGAATCGAATGTTACGATCTTCATATATTAACATTTGATGTTTTCAGAGAGGATATCTTGTGGGACCAGATACATATGCATTCATGTCAAATATGTATCAGTTAACATTTTGAACTGAAAACAGAGAATTTTGACCATTCAACATTCATCCTCTGCTTTGAAGTTTCTACTCAGGGCTGTTGTCAGGAACACATGTAATTTATTTATTTACTAAGTTTATACCTCGCCTTCACCAAATGGTCCCAGGGCAGCTTACAATAAGAGTAAAACATATAAAAAGAAAAAAAA
>MTQE01001134.1:10120407-10155754 GCA_014337955.1 Aspidoscelis marmoratus | reverse complement strand
CAAATGTATTCAATTCGAATTGGATTTTGTTGCATTTGGATTCTAAACATCCCTATTACTCATCAGCATTGAGATAGCACATCTAAAGGGTCCAAAGTAGGGATATGGACACTCAGATTCGAATGGAATGTTGGCACATTTGAAGGTTGACATTCAAATTCGAATCGAATGCTTTGGAACATTCATACGAAGCTTTGTTACATTTGTGAGCCTGGGGAGATGGGAAAGCGGTTGCCCCAGGCGCATCTGCAGCAGATGCAGAGTGGATTTGAAGTGGATTGACAGCAGATTCAAAGTGGATTCAGGGCAGAATTGACAGGTTCCAAGTCGATACATATGGGATATGTACGGGATTCAAATGGGATTTGTATCTAATATTTGTATCAAATTTGTGTGGAACATTCATCTCCAATTTGAATCCTACCACATTTGAAGGGGATCTGTTTTGAACAAATATGGATTTTCTTGCATTTGATTTGATACAAATCAAATGCAAAAACACACACCAAAAACAACATTCGTGCACATCCCTAGTTCAAAGCATTTTCCTGTCACCCATTTAATAGTTTTTCATTTTCCTTTTATATCTTGAATTGTTCAAGGCAGCAAAACTCACCCTTTTTCTTCCTTCCAATTTATCATCACAGCAACAGTGGCAGGTAGATCTGCCTAGAGGACACTAAGTAGTCCAAGCAGTGAACTTTCCCAGCTGAGTGAGGATTTACGCCATGGGCTTCCAGGCCTGTCTTGAACCTATCAGCCCTTGCGTATAGCTGGGCCAGTGTTATTTTATTCTGTTCATTTTGAGAGCACAGCTGCTTGTCTACGGGCAACGAGGAAATCTGCGACAGATGTGATGTTTGAGTTGATGCCTCACCCTTGTCTGCTGTTGGTCCTTAGATCTGCTATTCCCACTACTCCAGTTAAACATCCTTCCCTGACCCTGTGCTCTTCAAGGGTCACTGTATCTCATCTCCCATCAACTTGATCTAGTAAAGACATGGGAGGTAAGCCAGAAGCTTTGGAAGAAGCTTCAGTAGAAGTGATTTAGGAGTCATCTTGGATTCCAGCCTACTATAAGAGCTCAGGTGTTGTGCCATGTGTCTGTTTTAAGTTATAAAATCCTGTTCTTGTCATTTTGAGGTCCTCTTTGGGTGCTTTGGTGACCAAGCATAAGGGTCATGCAAAAGGGGATATAAGCAATACAGTTCCTCTATGGTGGCATAATTCAAGGACGTAGCCATGTTAGGCTGGATCAGAAGACAAATGGGTCTAGTAGCCCCTTGGAGATTAAGAGAAAGAAAAAAAATTGGTAGCATGAGCTTTCGTAGACTAAGCTTTACCTGTTTGGTCCTGAGCTGAGAATTCCTCTTTTGCAAAAAGAAATACCGTATATTCTGGGTGTATAAGACAACCCCCAACTTTTCCAGTTAAAATATAGAGTTTGGGATACACTCGCCATATAAGATGACACCTGGCGTATAAGATGACCCCCAACTTTTGAGAAGATTTTCCTGGGTTAAAAAGTCGTCTTATACACCAGAATATGCAGTAATGCTGCATCTGAAGTAGGCAATTTTTGACATTCGATTCGGTTCAGATTGAATATTCAAATGTCCAAATTCGTATGAATGGAAAAAACCAAATGTTTTCAAATTCAAACCAGTTTGAATACATTTGTATCTATTCACGCGAATATTAAATTTGCTTTTAAAGATACGAATGTCAACAACATTCGTAGGTGTCTATACGCATCTGTACACATCCCGTTTTTATCCCATAGGCATCCCATTATCATTCCGTGCATATCCGTACAAATGCATATGGATACGAATAAGATGCATATGGGTACGTATGTAATGCATATGTATCTGGACACATAAGAGTGCCCAAATAATTTGTACAAATGAGTCGAAACAACTCATTTGAATGTTAAAAAATGAATGCATAGGCATTCTATGCAAATTTGAATGTGCAAATTTGAATAAATTCAATCGAATTTTGAATATTTCAAATATTCTTGCACATCCCTAACTCGATCTACTAAAGCTGATATTGTCACTTCTTTCTCTCTGTTAGTTTCTAAGAGACTACTAGACTTTCTTGCCCACAACTCCTCTAGTTTGTGATTTCTGTTTTATGCTTGCTTTGTATTGAAACCCAGTTTTGGGCAAGCAATAAAAGGATTAGGGAAAACAAGGAAATGGGTATATGCCAAGTGCAACTGATCAGTGACGATTGGGAAAAGCTAGACTTTATTGAAATGCCCTCTTGCATGTAGAGCTGGGGCATTTTGTAGTTCTGGACGGTGTTCATGCTCCTTGTATATCCCCCTCTGCAACATTCTCCTTCTCAATATATATTTTAATTTTATGGTGCCAGGTCTCTGAGCCCTGACCCACTTATTGAAAGTGGGCACACAATGAGTGAGGCACAGTCTGAACATTTGATGGCCAAGTTCATCCTGATAAAGACAGAACTAGCGGCATGCATGAATACAACTTTCGGGAATCGATTAAATTTGAATGGAATACTTGAAAATTTGATTTGATTCAAATCTTTTAAATTTGAATTTAACCAAATTCGATTCAAATTAAGCAAATCTGAATCTATTCGTTTGAATTTTTCATTTGAATTTGCACTTAGGAATGTCGACAGCATTCATAGGTGCCCATACGCATCTTCCCCGGGTCCTTACACATCTGTATGCATCTATATAGATCCGTATGCATCCCATAGTTATCCCGTATGCAACCCATTTTCATCCCGTATGGATTAGTACAAATGTGTACAGATGTGGAAAGATGCAGATCCTCAAGTACGCATCATGTACGAACCTATGAACATATAAATGTCCAAATAATTTGAACAAATAGATCCAAAATTCAAAATTTGAATTATAACTTTTAATTCAAATTTAAGGACATTTGATTCGAATTTGAATATTGAAATTTGGTCGATTCGATCAAATTTCAAATGCTTTCAAATATTCATACACATATCTAGACAGAACCAGATGTTACATGGGAGCTCTGCTGTAACAACAGGATGAGAGCCAGAAATTGTGGAATTTTTTTTTAGGAGAATTGAGGTTCTGGCTGGCATTTGGCCTTGGACCCTGCTGTCTCTGCTGCAGATGCCTCTTGAATAGGGATGTGCATGGATATTCTAAACATTCAAAATCCGATTGTATCCACTTGAATATAGACATTCAAACTTGAATCAAATGTCTTCCCATTTGAATTTAGACATCCGAATGGATTTCGGATATTCCGAAACGTTTGTTCAAATGATTCGAATGATTTGAATGATAATATCATTCGATATTATACGCATCTGTATGCATTTGTGCTTATAATACGGGATGAGAACGGAATGCATACAGGATAAAGCGGGATGCATATGAAATGCATACAGATATGTACAACGCATACGAATGTTGTCGACATTCGTATCTTTAAATATGAATCTAACATTAGGATGAATAGATTCAAATGTAATGGATTTGAATTGGGTTTTTTAGCATTCGGATTTTAAACATTCAAATCGAATTGAATTTTAACATGTAAACGCATTCCTACCTGCCTGCATGCAGATGGGGAAACCGTCCCAGACTGTCTAAGCCAAACTGCATTACAGCTATATGGCTGTAATGCGAAAAGGCCTCAGTTCTCTGCTAATTTGCTTTTAAAAGCATTTTATACCGCTACGTACAGGTAAATACATAGTTGTGTCCTTGACCACTAGGGTTATAAAATCACTCTCCTAAACGATTTCCTGCCTGAATTTACTTTCCATCATGAAATTAACTGATTTTCTTTGACAAATTGGCACAGGGTTCGTGCTGACTGAAATCTGCAGTCACACCTTTTGTCCCGTTCTCCTTCCCCTTGCATTTAAGCTTGCTTGAAGATATTGCCCCATATGTGAATGTTTGAGACTCTTAAAGAGCCAGCATCCCTATGAAGACCACCTGTTATCTCATTTCACACCTCATTCAAGGCCAGCCAGCTTTTCCATGGCATCAGTCTGAAGTAAAGAGAAACAGCAAGTAGTAGCTAGCTTTTCCTTACCTGTTTAGTCCAGAGCTGAGACTTCCTCTTTTGCAAAAAAGACACCATGCTACGTCTCTCATAAGAACATAAGAGAAGCCCTGCTGGATCAGGCCACAGCCCATCTAGTCCAGCATCCTGTCGCGCGCAGTGGCCCACCAAATGCTCATGGGCATCTCAAGCAGAGACAAGGACAAACCTATTCCTGCTCTCGTGTCCCAGCAGATGGCCTTAGAAGCGCCCCGGTTCCTCCCCCCCCCTTATTGGGAGTTTGCAAATTGCATCTCAGCAGAGAGCAGGAAAAAAGGGACAATAGAGATTTGCACAAATATTCGAAGACATTCGAAATTTGAATTCGTCCAAATTTCGACATCCGAATTCAAATTGAATGTCCATAAATTCAAATTTAAACATTCAAACTAATTTTGGATTTTTGAATCTATTCATTCAAACTATTTGGACAATAGTATGTGTACGGGCTCATACACTATGCGTACTTGCATGTACGCATCTTTCCCGCATCCGTATGTATTTGTACGGATCTGTACAGGATGAAAACGGGTTGCATACGGGATAATTACAGGATCCATATGGATACGTACAGACGTGTATGGGCTGTATAATAATGAGTATGGGCACATAGAAATGTTGTTGACATTCGTAAGTGCAAATTTGAATGGAAAATTTGAATGAATAGATTTTCAGATGTTCAATTTGAATCGAATAGAATCCTGAACATTGCATTTGTGCACACCACTAAGGGGCAAGAATAACTGCATTCTATTTTCTGAGAGGTTACATGAAGAAGCAATTGTAGCTTTAAGGAGCTAAGAGAATTCACTAGGCAGAGACCAACGGCAGAATATGCTGTGATTTTAGGTAACAGAGGTGACATCACTCCTGTTTCTGCCTTAGTTTTGCTTTCTAGAAGGTAAAAACTTCACTATACTGCAAGCATTAACCATGGTTTTTTTCCCACTGACCTCCCTTAATCCGGATCTAAGATAATCCAGATCTAAGGAATGGGTCCTTCAACTAATCTGGATCTAGTAGATCTGGATTAAGGGAGGTACCTGATGCACCCCCATGGGTGGTACAGCACCCAATAGCAATGGGTGCTAGCCTGCCTGCAGTGAAAATGCTGGAGCACCCATGTGGCAAATCTGGATCAAACCATGTGGGGCCCGCCCATCATCCCAGGTTTTTTGGGGGACAGGGGGTGCAACCTCCATAGACGCACTGCAAACTTTGAAGATTCTCCAGAGCCTTTGGCAAAGGCTTGTAGAATTGGCATTGTTCTCATTTGGGGTCCTCTTTGGAGTCTGGGCTATTCTTCGGAGCCAGCTTTGGAGATTGTGCACAGGCTTTGGAGCTTTGGGTTTCAGGGCACCTCCCCCCATGGGTTCACACATCCCCGGGAGCTCCCCCTAGACCACATTGCCCAATTGCAGTGGAAACACACACCGTATAATCCGGATTTGATGCCTGAAGACCCCATTGTAGATCCTTAAAGGGGTCTACAGGAAATCTGGATTATAGGTCCTGAAGGACCCATTCAATCCAGATTTCCCTAGAACTGGTGGAAACAAATGTGGCCCTAATGGGGTCTGCAGTGGAAATAGGGTCTTCCTGCTCTGTGTCTAATGGATCCCTAATGGGTACTTAATGGGTACTTAGTGTTAGTGGAAAAAACTCATCTATCAACATTGCTGATACCACAGGTACTTAGAAATTTACAAGCCCCCCCCTCAATTGCATTAGTTGGACATAATAGGGGCTCATGTTCACAGGGGCCTCACTAGTGAGTCTGCATTTGGGACCACACTCAAGCAGCATTAAAGTGCTGCTCTGGTTGAGTGTACATAAGGCACACTGGTGTGGTCTTAAATTGGACATCACAACGGCTGAGGCTGTCTCTGCTTTCTCCTTTGCTGTCTCCTGGCTTTTTCTCTGGAAAGGCTGTCAGGCTGCCTAGCTCTCAAGAATGCAAATCAGACTCGTTAATTTCAGTAGGATTTAGGTTTGATCAAAAATGCACCAGAATGCAGTTATTGGTGCAAAACTAGGCCAATTCTGGCTGAGGCTATAAAATAGCATTTTTAAATGCTCCTAGTGAAAAAAAAAATATCAAGAGAATTAGCATGCCAAGAAAAAAAAAGTTTTTATTGTAACCCGCCCTGGGACCATTTGGTGAAGGGCAGGATATGACTTCCTTGAGTAAATAAATAAATAAACTCAACCTTCAGCCGGATTTGCTGCATGTAGGAAACTTTTTAAACTGTGATAAACACTACTCTTCTCTTTAACATCCTCCCAGTTTGTCCTTCCTGCTTTATTTTGAAACAACGATATTCTGGATGGAGATTGTGAAGTTTATTGTGAATTCCCTCCTTTCCACCTGCCTTGTTCCTTCTTTTGCACATTCAGTCTATGAGGAAATCTCACACATACTGTATTTTGCCGCAGTCTCCCCGCTTCTTGTGTGTTGTCATCCCTTGACTCAGTCCTTGCTCTGACATCTCATATCTTGGATTTGAAATCTGAAGGATTTCTGAGTTTCTCACAGGGTTTGCTAGACCAGGTGTTGCATATAAGGATGGTGGTTAGCAGGAAAACAAATCACTGTTTGTGACTGTATAGTGCTTATAGGGTGTTTTTCCACCACAGCCCTTAGGTCCGGATCTAAGAAGATCCGGATCTAAGGAATGGGTACATTCCTTAATCTGGATCTAGTAGATCCGGATTAAGGGAAGCACCCAATGTGTTTCCACAGGAGGTGTAGCACCCATTAGCAATTTGCACCCATGTGGGGAATCCGGATTGACCCACAAGGGATCTGCCTGTCACCCCAGGTGTTTGGGGGAACAGGGGGTGCAACCTCCAAAGTCCTTCCGAAGTCCCTCTGAAATCCCTCTGAAGTTGCCTTCGAAGGTTAGCAAAGGATCCAAAGACAAACCCCTTGCGAGAGCCTGCATATGAATTAGCTCTTTGTGAGCAGGTATGTGTCAGCCTCATTAAATATGTACCTCTTTCTATGCCTGAAGGTAATAGTCCGCTTTGGTCTCCCTTTGTTATCAGAGGTTTGTCTTTGGAGCCTGTGCTAATCTCCAAAGTTGCCTTCGGAGGGACTTCCGAACCTTTGCTAATCTCCGAAGGCAACTTTGAAGTAACCTCAAAATGGCTTCAAAATGATTTCAAAGCCTAGGTTTTGGGGCTCCCCCCCCAAGGGTGTCCCTTCCCCCTAGCCTCCTCTAGACCCCATTGACAAATTAATGTGGAAACAGGCTCCCTTTAATCTGGATTTTCTGGCTGAAGACCCCATTGTAGACCCCATTAATGGGGTCTACAGAAAATCTGGATTAAAGGCTGAGATGTACCCATATGATCCAGATTTTCCCAGCAGCGGTGGAAACAAATGTGTCCCAAATGGGTGCCGTGGTGGAAATGGGGTCATCCGGCTCACACCCAAATGGGTCCTTAATGGGTGCAAAAATGGGTACTTTTTGCCAGTGGAAAAGCACCCATAGTCCATTTAAAGATCTTTTTAAGAACTGGAAGGTCTTTGAATCTGTCCATCAAATATGTGGACAATAAGGAAATACATCAATTGTTCATCGCTGGAGAAATTGCTTGCTTGCTACAACAAAACAGTGGCTGTGCTGCTGGGCCACTCAGACCAGACAAATGTGTCCCAAACCTATTAAATATGGTAAGAATCAGAAAAGGGAATCTTGTATAGGGGTGTGCACGTTTACAATATTTGGGATTTGATTCGATTCAAATCGAAAACCCCCAAAGTCAATTCGATTTGAATCTTTAATGTTTGAATTTAACCAAAATTCAATTTGAATTAAGGAAATTAGGATCTATTCATTTGAATTTTTGATTCGAATTTGCACTTAAGAATGTTGACAACATTTGTAGATGCCCGTATGCAACTCCCCTGGGTCTGTACACATCTGTACACATCCGTACATGTTCGTATGCATCCTGTAGTTGTCCTGTATGCAACCTGTTTTCATCCCGTATTAATCTGTACAAATGTGTATGAGTGCGAGAAAGGTGCAGATCTTCAAGTATGCATCATGTGCAAATCCATACACACACGGATGTCCAAGTAATTCAAAATAATAGATCCAAAATTCAAACCGAATCTTTAAATTAGAATTTAAGGACATTCAATTTGAATTTGAAAGTTGAAATTTGGTCAATTTTATTGAATTTCAAATGCATTTGAATATTCGTGCACATCCTTAATCTTGAGCCAAATTGCTTGCCACCTATGACAAAAAGTATAATATCAGGTATTAGAGTGCTTGGATACCTATGAGTGATAACTGGATTACAAAATTCAGGATCTTCAGTTAAGCAACAGATTGAAGACAGCGGGGTACCGAAAGAATGAATTCAATCACAATTGTGTACAGTTGCAGAAAATTAAGAAGTTACGTCACTTTATTAGATCTACCAAAACATGAATAATAGAAAAGGATGTATTAAAACATCCAGAATCAGAAATTCCTGAACAAGAACTGGCAAACTAGAATGAGAAGCCAGGTCATTACTGATGTGGAATTGGAGGAACTTCAGGAAAACATCCAGTCTAAACACGAGTTGCCAGGAAATGACTAGAGAGCATATAAAGAAGTAACAACAGAAGAACAAGTGTCAACTCAAGTCTTACAGGAATAAGAGGCAGAAAGCATTCAACCAAGGTCATTAACATTACAGTGTCAAAATCTGACTGAAAGACAGAAATATCTGAATTACAAGATCATTAAAACGTATAAAAGAAAAAGAATGTCAACAAACACCTACACTGAAAATGTTCCCTAAGAAGCACCAGGCACATGTATTAAAAGAGCAGTAGCAGACATTAAGGTCACATTGTTATGGGAAGCCATCAGCTTATGGAAAAATGATCGGAAGACTTCCAAGAAAGCAAGATATGTTGCTTGTTCCGTTATTTATATCCCACCTTTTTTTCCTGAAGGGACTCAAAGCAGCATACAAAAATTAACACTCCAATACAATATACAGCATTCAGACAACCACACTGTTATATAAAATCTGAATATAGAATCTAAAACATATAAAGCAAACTATATAACATATATAAAAACATATACAAGCAATCGGGATATTGGATAACTCCATTTAGAATTTAAAGAGGCCAACCTTTAGAATTATGGATAAGACTGGAAAGCCTCCTGGAATAAAGAAGTTTTTAATTGTTTATGAGAGGACGACAGAGATGCGGCCAGCCTAACTTCCCTGGGGAGCGAATTCCAGAGCTTAGGTGCAGCTACCATAAAGGCCCTATCTCTAGTTTCCACCAGCTGGGACAAATGAGTTGGAGGGACAGAGAGAAGACACATATGAATGTCTGAATTACTCATATGAATAATTCTAAATATTCGTATTTGTACGCATATTAAAGTACGAATGTTCGGACATTTGATTCATATATGAATGTCCGAATTCATCCAAATTTGTATGAATAATGAATAATACGAATATTCATGCATATCCCTAGTTGGCCTTTGACATGTTGTCACATAACTCTATCTGACAATGTGTAAAGATAACAAGAGTTAATAACAAAATCAAAATGCTTATTAAGAAAGCAGAGAGGCAGCGGAAGACTGAGGCCATGTCCTCATGCAAGCCATCTGGCACACTTTTGGTGCTGTTTGGGCATGCATAGGCCAGGCACGGGGGCGGGAATGCATTTTGGGCATCCCCATGAGATTCCCAGCAACGCGGGACAGGTATGGGTTGGGCGCAGATGGTGGCATCCCCATGAGAACCATGCCGAACCCTGGTATGGGGGAGCAGCACCAACTCCTCTCCGTCCCCTCTCTCCTCATTGGCAGCCAGATTGACGTCAGCCCACCCCTGTGTCACATTCCCCCTTCCCTTAGTGGCACTGACAACCAAGACTGGGGTGGGAGGCACGGAAACAAGTGAAAATAAAGTTTCATTCAAAAAATGACTTTTAAAATAATTTTAAAATGCTGCAGTAAGCACTTGAGCAGTTTTGCACACCTCTGCTCCACCGGGGACCACGAGAACAGCCATAATCTGAAAATCAAACCTTTATTTATGATTGCCTTGTAGATCAGGGAAATGGGGGTTGCAAATGGAACAGAAATCAAGCCATTATGCAGCCTGCCTTGGCATTCTTGAAATGGGGTTGGAATTACCTCCCTGGAAATGGCAGAACATTTAAAAACCAAGCCGTTCTCCAGTCTGCCTTTGCGGTAGGCATTTTTAAAAGTCAGCATCCACGATCTTCTATGGACAGGACAGGGACAGCAAGCCCACCCCACCTTCAAATGACGTGAGTGCAGATCTCCTCCCCGTTAGCCTGCTAGTGTCTCCATGTGCACTCCTGGCTCACTAAGCAATGAGTACCAGTCCCCAAAAGCTTTCAGAGACTTGTTTTTTCGGTATCAAATCTGGCAACCTTCTGGCACTGTTTGGGAGGGGTTGGAATGCTTTTTGCGGACCAAATCCAAAACCCATAGGGACAGAGTTTGCTGATCCTATGATCGGAACCATACCAAAGAGCTATGGGGACATGGCCTGATATCCTGCTGGCATTTCAGGCTGCGCTCAGACAGAACAAAGTGCCCCCCTCAGAGGTACCTTAGAGAGACTATATGTTGTGTGACCCTTATATTCTCAAGCTTCTAATCCACCTTTTCCAGCACAGAATGTTCATGAGAGGGGGGCAGACTTGGATGTGAACAATCCCATCTCTAAGTCATCTTTAAGCTGTTTTTTGTTTCCCCTTTGTTGTGGGGAATGAAACAGTCTGCAAAGCAAATGGTTGCCAGTTTCATTCCCAGCCTCTTCCCAGTAAGCAGTGGCAAAACTCTTCTGTTTTTTTGGCCAAGAAAACTGTCCTTAGAAGTGGTTGTGCAGTCAGCCAAGAGTTGGCCACAACTCAGTGATATTCAACAACACCAAAGATGGTTTTACGTGCTTAGGAGTGATTGTAGCTCAGTCTGACAAAACAGCATCTGCTTTGCATACTGTTTGATAACCAGAGGTCAAACTTAATTTCTGAGGTGTTTTTACCTTTATACGGTAATGAAAATCAGATGGCCTTCCATTTCAGTGGCATTTATTTGTATTTTGGCAGTATCAAAAAGTAGTAAGGATGTGTACGGATGCATATTTTGCATTCGAATCAAATTCTAAAATCCATATTTTTGAATCTGGATTATCCAGATCCGTATTTTAGAAAATCCAATTTGAATTGAATGATATGAATGTCAGGAACATTTTTATCCAATTTTTGAATCCGTTCGCATTCCATTTTTATCGTGGTTGAGTTCCGTTTGCATTCTGCATTATATGTGCAAATTGACCTGATATTCAGATGTGCTATACGATGTTGAATTCAGTCAAATCATTTGAAAATCCAGACAAGATTTTCAAAAATCCAGATCGGATTTTCAAAAATCAGGATTTGATCTGAATTTGGAAATTTTGATTTTTGAAAATCTGATTTGAATTTAAATGTTGATATTTGTCGAATTTGAATCGGATTTTTGGATTTTCGAATATCCATGCATATCCCTGAAAAGTAGGGTATTTCATAAAAGGGAAAGGATATTAGACCGAATATTCACTTGATGAATAGTTTGGTGAATACTAGAGATATGCACAACCATTTTTTGACATTCTGTTCAAATCGAATCGAATATCCAAAAATCCTATCCAAATCTTATAAATTTAAATTTAACAAATTTTGTTCAAATTTTTCATTCAAATTTTATATTTGAATCTGCACATACGAATGTCAACACCATTGGTATGTGCACGTATGCATCTTCCCCACATCTGTACACATCTGTATGTATCTGTACACAACTGTAAGCATCCCATAGTTGTCCTGTATGCAATCCGTTTTCATCCTGTACGGATCAGTACAAATGTATACAGATGCGGAAAGGATGCAAATCTTTACGTACACATCATGTATGAACCCGTACACAGACAAATGTCTGGATAATTCAAACGAATAGATCCAAAATTTAAAATTCAATTCTAATGTTTACATTCAAATTTCAGGACATTCGATTCAACCTCGAATGTTGAAATTTAGCACATTCAATTGGATTTCGAATGCCTACAAATATTCGTGCACATCCCTAATGAATACACTTGTAGGACAGCAGAGAAATGGTTTTTTTAGCTCCCATTTTGAAATTATTTGATGGCGAAACAGGATGAGATTGAATTTCTCACTGGCTTTGGCTGTCCTAGAAATACCTATGCACATGTACAGCAAAACATAGGTACCTACTTTTCATTATAATATGCTAAAAGTTGCCCAACCCCGGTCACTAAAACAGAATGCTGTGGAGAACGGCGCATAGTGCCAGGGAGATAATCATGTTATTCAAATAACATTTACATTTGCTCTAAAATTAAATTTAAGATGTTCAATAAATAGATGTCATCCAAGACTGTCTTTAACAGAAGGGAGAAGTGGGCACAGTGAAATTATCTCGGGGACGCTGCCAAAGCTTTTTTGCAAAGGCTTCCCATATGGCATCAAGAAATGTCATTTTATATTTAACTGTGCAGTGATTAAAAAGCTCTTGGAGCCAATTTCACAGTAAAGTTAACAGAAGAGGCTCAGGAGGCAGTTAAGAACATAACATGTATTACCACCGAGACTTTGGACTTTGATATTTTGGACTTTAATGGAATGGGTCTTAGCTTAGTGATAATGCAGCTGCTCTGCATGAAGAGGGTTTGGGCTCCATTCCTGCGAGAGATTCTTACCACAGTCCAGGGAAGCCAAGCTGTCAGACAGTGTTAACAAAAATAAGCTAGATGGACCAGTGATCTCTATCAAGTACTTCCTGTATCCAATAATCTCTATCACGTACCTCCTGTATCCAATGATCTCTATCAAGTACTTCCTGTATCCAGTGATCTCTATCACGCACTTCCTGTATCCAATGATCTCTAAAGGTACTTCCTTTCAAATTCCCATCCCCAACCCCAGAAACTATTGGAAATATATGAGTGCTCTTCAGTGAAATTAACCTTCCAAAAAGTCAGTTTGCTTATAGCAGCTTCTGCGTGAGGGCTGAGCAAGCACTCTAAACCAAGATTGCTCTATAAGCTTCATTAGTCCCCTTGCTATGGTGTGCTGATCGCATGCCTGCCATTGCTCTGACTGAGGGGAACATTGAAATGGAGAACATTGTTGTCCAGTTCATTGTCTCCAACTGGGGCTCCTTAGGTGAGCACAGGATGTGGCCATGGAAGTTGACCATTTCCTTGTGTTCAGCAAAGGACAGCAATTGTCAAAGGCCCTTTCTGCACTTGGTCTTATTCTGGAATGTATCTCAAGATAGCGGTCTGCTGGCCACAAGCTAACGCATACTATGGCAGGGCTCACCTGGGGGCTTTCCATAGTCTGCACTAGCATGCATATAGCAAGTCTCTATTCTGGGACAAGATTCCACTCACTAAGGACTCACTAATCCAGATTAGTGGTAGACCAGATAAATGTGGTCTACATCCATGCTAGCATTCTTTGTGTGTTTTTCCACTGTCACTAAAAGTACCCATTAAGTACCCATTAATGGGTACATAATGGCATTTTTGTACCCATTAATGGGTACTTAATGGGTACTTCTAGTGACAGTGGAAAAACACCCTTTGGCACACATTTGCTGTTATAAGGCCTAATGAATGCAGGTTCCTCTGCCTGTGCTTGATCCAGATCTAGCTAAAATGGATCTAGCTAATACAGATCTAGCTAGTCCAGATTAACAAAGGAAAGTGCAGAAAGGGCCTAAGCAGAGATGTGCATGAATGTGTTTTTTGGCATTTGATTAGTAACGTAACAAATTTTAGAACATTCATACTTGTTTGAATAGACCTGTTTGAATAAAATTCTATTTGATACGAATATATTCATACGAATTTGTACAAATATCCAAGATAAACAAATATGTATCAGATAGGAACGAATACATAATCGATACGAGTGAATATGTATCCAATATTCAAAACCATCAAATCTGACCTGAATCCACTTTTAATCCACTCTCAATCCATGCTGAATACACTCTAGATCCATTGCATAAGTGACTGGTGCAGCTGTTCTCCCACCTTCCCAGTTCAATGAATGTCCAAGCTATTCATACTAATGTCCGAAAACATTCGTATTCATACGAATGTCAATGTACGAATGTTGTAACATTTGATTCATGTTTGAACATCCAAATTCATATGATTTTGAATAACAAATGTTATGAATATTTGTGCAGATCCCTAATCAATAGCCCTGAAGAGAAAAAACATGATGCATTACTCCAAATTAATGGTGTCCCAAAGAGAAGATCCAGGGCTTTTCACCACTTGGCCTTATTCCAGAATGTATCCCGGAATAGGGACATGCTATCTGGATGCTAGGGCAGACTATGGAAGGTCCCAAGTGAGGCCTGCTATAGTCTGCATTAGCGTGTGGCCAGCAGACTGCTATCCTGAGATATATGCCAGAATAAGACCAAGTGCAGAAAGGGCCCCAGTCTACCAATGTTAGTCAATGGCTCTTTGCAGGACAGGTTTTTAGGATCACAGTTAATGGGAAGCAAACAGGAGCATTATATAAAGAACAACTGTATATTATAACAAAATCCAACATTAAGATAAAAATCTCTCCCATTTGTTCCTTATGCATCTGACTGTAGAAGCAGAGGGATGAGGACACGCCTGGGCTGCCTGTCTCATAAATCAGACTCATGCAGCGACTTCACAGCTATCCTTCCGGACAGACCCAACCGAGCTTTGAAGTGAGTAGAAAGGCAATCTTCTGTCTTCCTTTTCAGTCTTCTTCCACTCTTTTCATTTTGCTCTGTGATGTACTAAATGTTTATAACCTTAGGTCGCGTTCTGACACGCCGTAGAGACCATGTTGAGTCTTCAACATCCCAACAGTTTTTAAAGAATGCATAACTTTTGTAGACAAAAATTCCCCAAAAGTGGACTATTAGATCATTTTATTTTGCAAAATGGGAATGGCAAGTGGACCTTTTTGGGAGGGAACTGTACTTTTAGGGGCAGTCCTCCCATTTCCTCTTATCCAATGATAAGCATTTGTTTCCTCTGTCATTACCACCTCTCCACCGCTACTTGCTGCTTTGCTATAGCAATCTAGCACAAACCTCCATTCTAGCAAAAAAGGAAGGGAGACTTGGCTGTTTCGTATGCCTTTGTGGGTTTCTTGGCAGGGACAAGTGAAGCAGAGGCCGTTTGCCAAACCACAGCATGAATATAGATCTCCTCTGCTGTTCCCTCCTTTTGCCAGGCTCTCTGCCATTATGCATAGCTTAGCTATAACAATTTCGTGCAAAACAACCATTCTAACAAAAAAAGGCACCTCTCCTGTCTTGTGAGCAGGGGAAAAAGTTGTGTTACAATGGACACAAAGGATTCCATGTTTTGATGTGGTGGCAGGTAAATATGGAGGTTGGGGTTTCAATTTCCCACCCCAATGAAATTGTGGTATGACAAATAGACCTATGTCCACTTGCTGATTGCATAGGGAGGGTGTGTGAGAGAGAGGAGGAGAGAGGTGAGGAGAGAAACAGGGACTTCTCCCCTGCTGAACACAGAAGAATGAGCAGGAATGAACAAGTTTGTTTTGAGCCCGTATTATTAGGCAACCGTGGGAACGATCTGAAATTGTACTGAGTGCTCATTTGCAGAGCATTTGAATTATCCTTGCTGGGTCAGAACTAGAGATGGGAAAGAATATTTGTATTATTCATTATTTGTACAAATATGGCCGAATTCAGACATTCGAATTCAAATCAATTGTTGACACATTCAAAGGCTGACACTTGAATTTGAATCAACTGTTTTGGAACATTTGTACGAAGCTTCGTTACATCTGTGAACCTGGGAGATGAGAAAGTGGCTGCCCCAGTCACATCTGCAACAGACCCAGAGTGAATTTGAAGTGGATTGAGAACGTATTCAAAGTGGATTTGGGGTGGATTTGATGCGTTCCAAGCGGATACATATGGGATACATATCTAACATTTGTATCAAATTCATATGGAACATTTGTATTTAATCGAATCCTACCACATTTGAATGGGAGCTATTTGAACAAATACAAATTTTCTCATATTTGACTCAATATGAATCAAATTTTTTAAAAACCCATTTGCACACATCCCTAGTCAGAACATCACCTTAAAATATGCATTTGCAAATATGGATTAGGAACCCTTATAAATAAATATATTTCAGCAATGTCATGTGTGAGAATTGATAGAAGGCAAAATCAGAAGTAGACAATGGCAAACTACTTCTATATCTCTGCCAGGAAAAGTGGATGCAGTCAACCAGGAGTCAGCCACAACCTGATGATATCTAAAAACAAGAACAGCGCTTTACAGATCTCTTTCTGCATCCAAACATGTATATTTAAAAGTCAACAGACCTTAGAGGTGGTCTCTGGAAACCTCTCAAAGGAAACTGTGGCCACTGTTCATAGGATTTAGTCTATTTCTACCAGCAATTTGATATTCTTCTTGTCTTTGCCTCTAAGCATGCTTATTCAGAATGTCCTTCCTTCACCACCCTGTCAGATGCTCAGTACATAGTTCTGAAAGGATCAGTCCACAAGAACCATTTAGGGTCCAATGTAGGGATGTGCAGAAATGTGCGGTTTTTGGCATTCGATTTATATCAAATAGAATGTTAGAAAATTTGTATTCATAGAAATAGACCCTTTCAAATGTGGTAAAATTCTATTTTATACAAATGTATTCATACGAATTCATACAAATATCCAAAATGAACACTTATCGAATATGAACAAATAAGTATTGGATACATCTTGGATACAAATGAATACATATCCGATCAGTATCAAGTATCCAATACATATCCGGGAACAAATCTGCTCTGAAAGTGTCAAATCCAACCTGAACCCACTTTTAATACGCTCTTAATTCATATAGAATGCACTCTAGATACATTGCAGATGTGATTGGTGCAGCGCTTTCCCACCCCCGCAAGTTTAATGAATGTCCAAACTATTCATACGAATGTCTGGAAACATTAGTATTTGTACGAACATCAGTGTACGAATATTGTAACATTTGATTAATGTACAAATATCCAAATTTGTCCAAATACATACGAACAACAAATGTTAGAAATATCCATGCGCTTCCCTAGTTCAGAGGCACCAACAGTGATAGAAGGGTGGAGGGGCCTGGGCTTTTGAGGTCTGGCTGTATGGATATAAGAACATAAGAACATAAGAGAAGCCCTGCTGTATCAGGCCACAGTCCATCAAGTCCAGTGTCCCGTCGCACACAGTGGCCCACCAAATGCCCATGGGCATCTCAAGTAGAGACAAGGACAAACTTTTTCCTGCTCTTGAATTCAAGCAAATGGCCTTAGAAGCATCCTGCTTCCCCCTCCCCACCCCCAGCCTGAAAGATGTACTTAGGCATTCATTCTAGTAGCCATTGATACATCTGTCATCCGTAAATTGTCTAACCATTAAAGCCATCTAGACTGGTAGCTGATACCACCTCTTCTGGCAGCAAATTCCATAAACCGATGACCCTCTGGGTGAAGAAATACCTCCCCTTGTTGGATCCGACTCTCCTACCCATCAGCTTCATAGAGTGCCCCCTGGTTCTAGTGTTGTGTGATAGAGAAAAGAAATTTTCTCTGTCCACCTTTTCTATACCATGCATAATTTTATATAGTTCAATCAGATATGAAATGGTTGAATGGGCAGGGATGCAGACTGAAAACCATTGACTGGAAAGAAGCAGACAGTGGAAGTGGATGGACATTTGGAGAGGAAATCTGATGATTCCTCAAAGAAGCAAATACAATCTGACTTTGGAAATCCAGCATAATGCCCTGCCATTGAAACAGTAGTTCTTCAGTCAGTAGTCAACCTACATTCCTTTTCTGATAGAGGCTAAAAGACAGGTGGATGAACAGGTAGCAAAATGCTTTTTTCACTTTGCTTTTCCCATGACTACAATCATGGTTAAAAATGCATGATTAAATTTGATCTATGGGAGGAAATTTACAAGACAGCATTAATTACAGTGCAGGTGATTTTCCAGGCAGGAAAACTATGGGGCAATGGTTTATCCTTGTTTACCATTAAAAACTACAGCCTCTATCTGATTTGTATCATTTTCTTGAATAAATGCATTTACAAAGTAGCAAAGGACTCCTTCCAATCTTTTCTCAAATTGTTTCTGCTTGCTTTCTCCACTTTGGAAAACACATAACCGGGGTGCAGGTCTTCCAGAGCAAGGAGCATCTGAAACTGCAATGAAAATTCTGTCTGGTATACTGAATCTGCCCCTCTGTTTCCAGCATCTCAGTTCCAGCATTTTAAGAAAGCAGTGTTCTATAAAAAGCCTTTGATGTCTGCATAAAATTAGAAGAAAACCCTGCATTAATTAGTTTCCTTTAGCCCGATAATGCAGGCTGAAAAATCGGATGGGCATATTTTAGCATGCAGAGCCTAATCCTTCCTTTTTACCTCTCTACTGTCTTCTTTTTTCTTATAGAAGATTATCTACTGAAGAAGCTACAAGGTGGGCAGATTCATTTGATGTCCTTCTGTCCCACAAATGTGAGTAGAAGTGCATTTGTTAAGTAATATATTCTTACAGCAGGCATAGATAACTATTTGCTTTATTTTATCTGGACTGTTCTAGAAAAATTGGGTGAAGCTGGAGCAGTCCAGCAGCTGAAGAGGCCAAGGTGTAGAAGAAGAGTTGGCTTTTCTACCCTGCTTTTCTCACCCATTTACGGGGACTCAAAGTGGCTGACAAAGCTTTTCTATTCTTCTCCCCACAACAGACACCCTGTGAAATGGGTGGGGTTGTGAGAGCTCAGAAGAGAGCTGCGGATAGCCCAAGGCCGCTCAACTGGCTTCATGGGGGAGGGTTGAATCAAACCTGGTATTCCCAGATAAGAGTCCATCTCCCTAACCACTAGACCAAACTGGCTCACAAGAATAAGGCCATTCACACTTGTATGGCTGTTCTGGTCCCCACCCCTAAGGATCATGTAAACTTCAGAGTAGGCCTCTGATAACTTCAGTGGCACAGGAAGGGTACAATCCTGACTTCAGGAGGTCTGTTTGTATCTGATAAGTATTGAATGTTCGTATGAATGCGTACAAATAGATTCATACCGAATAGAATTTTACCACATTTCGCCATATTCTTTTCATACGAATATGAATTTTCAAATGTTCAATTCATTTTGAATCAAATGCAAAAAAACAAAAACAAAAAACATTAGTGCACATCCCTACTGCAGAGTTGCTCATCTGGTGGAAGTACTTCCCAGTGGAGACATGGCTGATTGCTACAATGTACCCTTTCAAGAAACAGCTAAAGATGTCTTCACCAAGGCCTTTTGGGCTTATTTATGGGGACCTGGTACTGTTCTCACTCATTGTTTCTGGTTTCTGATTGTATTCCATTTCTCTATGCACATCACCGACTTGAATTCTGTTAGTTGCGGTGATCCTTATGGAGGAAAATAAGATAAAAGAAAAACATTTAAAAACAAAATAAAAGCGTAGTTTCCTGTTAAGGTGAATTTGATACTAAGGCTGTGTTTTGACTGTAATTTAGTTTGGCTTGAATTCGGCTTGAGCCCCACCCTCCTGACACTTTGCAAGGGATCCCCCACTTCTGCAGACTAAAGGTCCAAAAATCCGGGGAATCCCTATTTGGATTATAACAGGACTTGTTGCTGAATCCTGGAATAATCCAAATATTTATCAATGGGAACACACCCGTGATTTGGGGAAGCAGAACCATGCTTTTAGAGCCAACGATAAGCCATGATTCCCCCACTCTTCCCCTGGCTGTCTGCCATGAGATCGGAGGCAGGGAAAGGACAGTAGTAATTGTTAATGAGATCAGTTACATGAGTAACTGATCTCATGTCCGTCCCTCGTTCCATTCACACCTACTTTCCCAGTAATTTTTGCTGCCATGATGTTCCGATGCAGCACAATTCTCTCCATTTCCCTCGTCCTTCCTCTCCCTCCACAAACAAAGGGAGGTGAGAGAGCGAAGGGGCAAAGAAGTAGGCTTCCGCTCTGCACGGGAACACTCACCCCAGTGACATCAAGCTATGACAGTGAGGAGGAGAGGAGGGAGGTGAAGGAGTTTTCCCACTGCCAGTCTGTGTTATTAGCCAGGGGTGGGGATGCCAAAAAGAAGCGACCTGGCTGCTGATTTAAATTAATCCGGATTTTAGTCCGGATTAAAAGAGGCAGTCGGAACTTGCTCTAATTTTCCCTTACCCAGAAGGTTTATTGAAATGTACTGTGCAGCATGAAATCATTTTGTTTGTTTTAGTTATCTTGCTTCCCCTATTCTGCTATGCAATTGATGGAGCTTAAAGCCTCATTGCATTACGTCACACTGCTTGGGACATAGCAAGCCAGGGATAGAGGGGAAAAAAGCAGCAATGTCATTTCATTTCCAGCAGAGGCCCATATCTTCTCTTTCTGTATGTGCTAAAGGCATCTGTTTCTCCAGATCCGAAGTATGCCTTAGGCTTCAGACTTAATGATGAGGTTTGAGAGACTCTTTTCAAAACTGCCTAACAACTTAATTAAAATGAATGGGAATTGGGTATTAAAGTCTCAAAGGCAGTATGCAACTCTCCACCCACCCTGCACTTAGAAAAAGCTACTTATTTCAGTTGCTACACAATATAATTTGTGTTGGGAAAGGAAAACCCTCAGTCGTCAATTTTCACATAAGATTTAGCTAAATCTCCAGATGCATACAATGAAACATTTTTCCGTTGCT
Source organism: Aspidoscelis marmoratus (assembly GCA_014337955.1). Taxonomy (NCBI): domain Eukaryota; kingdom Metazoa; phylum Chordata; class Lepidosauria; order Squamata; family Teiidae; genus Aspidoscelis; species Aspidoscelis marmoratus. Next base: position 10,134,825 of record MTQE01001134.1, on the reverse strand, counting down.
TGCAACCAATCAATTATCCCAGTGCTATTTGTGAAAATATTACTCTGTTCTGCTGACCTATCATACTGGGGAGATATAGATTTCTTTTGCAGTATAGTGTATGCCTGTAGCTATGATCTTTACAACTGTGGATCTCCTGGAAAGTACAGAAAATGCTCCTTTTGATTTAATAATGCTGTTTAAACATACTGACTTCTAACTACAAAAACACAGACACATACCAGTAGGAAAGAATGAAAGCTTTCTGTTATGACACCTTATCATGGAATGTACTATATTTAAAACAGAGATGATGACTGAGATTTTATAATGCTGGAAGAAAAGGCAGTAGGGGTGTACACAAATACAATTTTCAGGATTCGATTTAAATCAAATATCGAAAAATTCAGTTCAATTCAAAATTTACCCAAATTTGATTTGAATTAAGCAAATTCAAATCTATTTGTTTGAATTTTCCGTTCAAATTTTCACGTCCGAATGTTGACAACATTTGTTTGTGCCCGTATACATCATTGCACAGCTCGTACGAATGCTTATGGATGCGGGAAAGATGCGTATGTGCAAGTACGTGCTGTGTACGAACATGTGAACATACAAATGTCCAAATAATTCAAACGAATAGATTCAAAATTTCAAAATTCATTTGAATGTTTAAAATCAAATTTATGGACATTCAATTCTAATGTCAAAATTCAGATGAATTTGATCAAATTTCAAATGTCTTTGAGTATCTGTGCACATCCCTAAAAGATAGGCACTAAAGAAACAAACCTCAGTGCCTCCAGACACTCCCCTTGCTGCAGTGGAATATTGTAGTGATTTCCGGAGCACGTTTCCACCACGATTGGGCAATGGGGTCTAGGGGTGTGCCCATGGGGGGGGTGCCCTGAAACCCAAAGCTCTGAAGCCTGTGCACAATCTCTGAAGCCAGCTCCAAAGAATAGCACAGGCTCCAAAGATGACCCCACGTGAGAGCAATGCCAATCCTATGGACCTTTGTCAAAGGTTCCGGAGAATCTTTGAAGAATCTACTGAGTGCCTATGTTGATTGCACCCCCTGTTCCCCAAAAACCCTGGGTGATGGGTTGATCCGGATTCGCTACATGGATGCTCTGGCATTTCCACTGCAGGCAGGCTAGCACCCATTGCTTTTGGGTGCTGCACCACCCATGGGGACCCATCAGGTACCTCTCTTAATCCAGATGTACTAGTTTCGGATTAGTTGAAGGACCCATTCCTTAGATCTGGATCATCTTAGATCTGGATTAAGAGAGGTCAGTGGAAAAAACTCCATACTTTAAAAAATGCACTTTATAGAAGTAATAAAAAGAAAAACCAAAAGTTGTAGAAAATTCCAAAAGCCTTTGGTAAATATGTGCTTAGTCATCTTGCTTTTAAAGAAATTCTATTTTTGTTTTAAGTGTTTAAACTCAAATGCTGTTTGAGATCTCCAGAGAAAGCCAGATTCTGTCCTAATACTGGCACAGCTAACTAGACTTAAAAACAAAGGCCCTTTCAACATATGCCACCGAAAAACGGATCTATAAAGATCTGTTTTTCAGCAAACCTATTTTCTCCGAGGATCAGTCCCAAATAGGGACAGATTCTCAGAGGCCCCGCGCGTCTGTACACGGGTGGGGCAGCGGCGGCAAGGCTGGATGGGGGAAAGGGATTGGGTTGGTGCTGGGCGGATGTGCCAGCACCCATCCCAATCCAGCATCTGAAGGCCCTCCCCTGTCAAAGATTGTGGCTGGCCAATGAAAAGTCACGACGCACGCCAGGCTTCCCTTTGCGGAAGCCGCGTCTTAATCCCTCCTGGAACTGGCTCTAAATCCGTTTTTACAGCCAGTGCGGAAAGGGCCAAAGACACAAAGGCTGCTTCCTTCCTTCCTTCTTTAAATCCACATTAAGCAGATCTGGATTAGTGAATCAGTGCTTGTGAGATCTGGATAATATAGTTCCGGATTAAGATGTAGGACATAATGTCTCTCTCTGATCTAGGGATGTGTTGGATTAAACACCCAATAAGACCAGATAAGGAACAATTTGGATTAAGGAACCCTTAGCACTCATTTGATTTAGCTCTCCTGTGTGGATGACACAGACTTAATAGGACCTTAATCGGGCCTGCTGTGTGGAAAGTGCATTCCATATGTGTATGTTATGCATTCTTATTGGGTGCTTAATCTGGGGCCTTTTCTCACTTCTGCCACTAGTCAAGAATTAGTGAACATACGGTGAAGAACATCTGCACTTCGAGGAGGCTACAGCCTCCAAGCATGTCCTGCTTCACGAAAAGTTCACTAATTGTTGATTGTTGCTCCACACCTTAACCAATGTTTACCAGAAACTTACCTGGAGCATCCAGCAGCATGACCATCCACAGCTCTTCCGGTGCTTCAAGGTTGTCTGAAATGTCGCACAAGTGCACTGGCACCTCAGACGACCATAAACACAACTGCATGTGTACACGGTGTCTGCGTCATCAAGGCAATGGCACTGATGCACGTGCAGTCATGTAGGACACCACAACTAAAATGGTGGCCCCAAAAGGAGGACCGGCCCCAGAATCGAATCAGAGAGGGCCGGCTGGCACAGTTGACTAGTGCTCCAAGTGCAAGAGCTAGTCAACCTTGGTTAATCCAACAAGAAACGCATTGTCCTCTGTCCTGGGAGAAGCTTTGGCACCATTAGGACTTTATAGATTGTTGTGCTGGAGAAACAACAGGGAAAGCTCTAACACCACTTCCCATCACCCTCTTCTCTTCAAGCGTTGTTTTGTGGGCTCATTTTGCAAAGCCCAGGAAAATGGCTGACCTCCATGACCATTTTCTGTACTCTGCAAAAAGCCATAGGAGGCAACATCAAACTGAGGACTGGAAGTTCCTCTTTTCATGATACCCATCAAAGGGTACATCAGCAGCTGAGGGAATAGCATGTCAATCTCAGAACTGCCTTAGGTTCCAGCACATTCTCTAAGATCCATTTTCTTGTTCTATTTCTATCCTGCCTTCGATGCAAGAGCTTTAGGGCAGTGATCCATCTCATCCTTTGGCTATTGATTTGTATGAAGTTTACATCCAAGGTTCAGGGACGTGACTGTAATGAGAAGAAACTAGCAACTATATCACCATTGGGGTGACACTGGGGAAACAAATCTGATGTTTGCTACATTTCATGGGGCTACATTTACTGGCAAGCAAGAAGTGCCTAATGAGAGGCAAAAGCCCTTTTTAAATCTTTAGCAGTGCTTTGTTAATCTGCACAATTTCAGAACAAAGTGCCCCACTGGATCTGACCCTGTGACTCACCTATTCCAGCAGTCCGATCTTGCAGTGGTCAAGTCCACCAGCAGAACAGGAGCATACAGTGGCCTTGTTCACAATGTCCCAGGAGACAGCCCTTGGGGGCAAACCACGGGTGATTTCACACTTCCATTCCCATCTGCTGGACAGGAAAGCAGCACAATTAACCAGCGTTGACTGTGGATGGTCATGCTGCTGGACTCTCCAGGTAAGTTTCTGGTAAACATTGGTTAAGGTGTGGATCATGATTTCATGCTCCAAACCTAATCAACAATTAGTGAACTTCTGGTGAGGCAGAGCATGCTTGTGACTGGAACAGCCTACTCCACATGTGTATGCTCCTCACCAGATGTTCACTAATTCTTGACTAGTCAGCAAAATGCAAAAAGGCCCAAGATTAAGCACCCAGTAGGAATGCATAAGGCACACAGCATGCCTGTGTGGCACCTCAGACGACCCCAGAGCCCTGGAAGAAGAGCAAATGGTATCTGCCTGGACAGAAGGTATGTCTCTGATTAACATTGGTTAGCATGTGGAAACACAATTTCGTGCTCCACACCTAATCAACAATTAGTGAACTTCTGGTGAGGGCAGGCTCACTTGGCGGCCGTAACAGCCTATTCCACATGTGTATGCTCTTCACCAGAGGTTCACTAATCATGCACTAGAGGCTGAAGTGTGAATAGGCCACTTTTCAACAGAACAACTTGGTGCAGCAATCCTCCCTTCAAAAGCATGGGAGACCACCCTAGAAAGCAGTAGAATAATCATCTGGATTCTGTAGGGTGAGTGTGAAGAAAGGATGCTAGTTTCGGGGGTGGGGGGTGGAATGACTAAAAATATGGATTCTTCTCAACGATTAACCAAAGTAGCAGTGTCTGTGTGGTCCTGCACTGGAAAATAATGCTAAAACATTTTCTCTACAGCCTGACTTGTAAAGGCTGTTTCATATACGCCAGTTATGGCTTGATGTTTCATCCATCAAGATGAATATGTCTCCATAAATTTACCTGCACTTGCTATACACTGTTCTCCTTCCCATGTTTGTACCTCCAAGGATAAAGGATAGCTTCTTGAGTGCCTAATCTCAATCCAGGGAATTGCAGAGAAGGAGAGGGAGGGAGGGAGGGGGGGAGAGAGAGAGAGAAAGAAAGAAAGAAAGAAAGAAAGAAAGAAAGAAAGAAAGAAAGAAAGAAAGAAAGAAAGAAAGAAAGAAAGAAAGAAAGAAATGTGACCATGAAATGACAGAGAGGACTTGCTCGCCTGTGTGTTTCATGCCTAGAAGAGATAGTTGGGCCTGAAAGATGAAGATTCTATTTGACAGAATGCTGGAAGAGACTCAAGACAACAGCATATTTCACCCTGCCGCTCTTGGAGGGTAAGATGTGTGGTTCATCATTTGTCCACCTTCTAGCAAGACAGCCTGTCCTTAAGCCCTTTGCTTAGTTGTAACTGTGGTGTGTGTGTGTGTGTGGCCATGACTGCACTTGTCTGGAATTTTTTGGGGAAATAAATTTCCCTCTGTTTCCTGCTCTAGAGCATCAGTGGCTTCTATGACCTTTTGGGCAAATCCATTTTCTCTTCCCAAGTCTTCCAACTCTTTACGGAAAATATGTAATATTTTCCCACAGTTCATCATTTGGAAATTCTTATCCCCATGGTTCTTGAAGAACTGGAACTGCCTTGGTTTTGAATGGTTGCCAGGATTCAAAGCACAGGGCCTAAAATACTGCCAGAATGCTGGAAGAGACTCAAATACTTCTCCCTATGCATATACTTGGGCACTGAATTTAAATTCTCAGCTTTTATTGCCAACAGACTAAAGTCAAACTAGGGTCCTGACAAGATGAGGCCATTCGGGGGATGGGGCTTTTAGGAAGGTTGCTCACATGTCCATTTCCAGAGGCACCCAAAAACTGCTTTTGCAGAAGCAAAAATTATCCCCATGGAAGAAGATCAATAAGGAACTTTGAATGTGTCTCCTTGCATGGAGATGTTTTCAAAGGAGCAAAAGAAATTTACTTATTAGTTATCATTTACATTTCTATCCCACCCCGAAGGTCTCTGGGCGGGTAACAACTGTTAAAACAACAGATTAAAAACAGAATATACATTAAAAGCACTTTAAAAATTCAACTCTGTGTTTACAACGATAGTATCTGTACTGGGAGGGGAAACATAATCACCTCAGCCAAAAGCCAGGGCAAAGAGGTGCATCTTCACTGCCTTCCTAAATAGACGCACCTCGAGGGGGAGACTATTCCATAGTCTAGGGGCCATCACTGAAAAGGCTCTCTCCCTGCTCACTACTGAAGGTGGTGGGACAACTGGGGGGCGGGGGCTCACCACTAGATCTTAAGTGGTGGGCAGGTTGGTATGGGAGAAGGTGTTCCTTTAGATATTTGTGGCCCAAGTCATTTAGGGCCTTATAAGTCAGAGTGAACACCTTGAATTGGGACCGGTAGTAGATTGGCAGCCAATCCAACCTTTTTAAAACCAGCGTGATGTGCGTCCGGCTAGCTGTTCCAGTCAGCATTCTAGTCGCTGTATTTTGCACTAGCTGCAACTTCCAGACCGTCTTCAAGTTGGGAATAGGTGGTCCTGGCCACGGCCTCCACCTGAGCTTCAAGTGTTAGTGCGGAGTACAGGAGTACCCCCAAGTTATGTACCTGTGCCTTCCAGAGCATTGCAACCCTATCAAGGACAGGCTATCTCTCAACTACATGGACCCAAGACCCTGTGACATACTGCACCTCTGTCTTGTCTAGATTTAGCTTCAATTTATTAGCCCTCATCCAGCCCATTACTGCCTCCAGACGCCTGTCAAGCACTTCAACCGCCTCCCTCATTCAGATGGCACAGAGAGATAGAGCTGGGTATCATCTGCATACTGATGACACCTCACTCCAAATCTCCTGATGACCTCAACCAACGGCTTCATATAGATGTTAAATAGCATGGGAGATAACATCGACCCCTGAGGGACCCCACAAGTGAATTCCCAGGGTGTCGAATCCCTATTCTCTGGCTGGGAAGTGCCCAAACAGGAAACGGGTGAGACATTGAGAGAGTCGTTTTTGGTGTCCTTAACCAGACGTTGTACTGAGTCAAAGCTATGAATTGGGAATTGGAGGTACATTTTGCACTGAATTAGCTCTGATTGACACTGGATGACAGTGGAAAGAAAGGCAAAGCACCCAAGAGTGCTGTGTTCCGTAACGATTTAGACAAAGTCATTATTATTTTTGTTCTTTGTTTTAATACTCTTGAAATGTAGGAAAGCCATGTTTTTGGATACTGTCTTGGTATCTTCAGAATGATAGTGATAATAATGATTTTTGCTACAGCCCTTGAAAACATGCACTGTTAGGGAGCCTTCCACATTCTGCATGTTATTGCAGAGCATGGACATTTCTTCTTGGCCTAAATCAAGTGATTCTTGCCAGGAAATGTGAGGTGAAGGAGAATGTTCTGGCAGCCACCCACACAACATTCGAATCAAATGTCTACATATTTTGAATCATTTGTAAGAATTATTCAGACTTTTTTTGTGTGTGTGGATACGTACACATTACATACGTATCTGTACGCATCTTATTCATATATTTATTTATTTGTATTTCTATCCCGCCCTATACCCGAAGGTCTCAGGATGGGTTACAATATTGTATTAATCTTAGACAGGTCCCTGCCCTCAGGCTTACAATCTAAAAAGACAAGATACAAAACCAAAATGGTGTGGAAGGGAAAAGGGAACAGCAAAAAGCGAACACTTGAGGTCTTCAGTTCCAATTCTTCTGCTCATTTCTTATTGCTGGAATTTTCCTATTCTCTTTACTTTGAATTTTCTCTTCATTGATGACAAACCAGATGATGGTAGAGATGGTCAGCTGGTCTCAGGACCAGACAATTTCTCAACTGGTGGATCAGCTGCTCTAGTCTCTTTGCCATCTTGTGATGGGAGCAGATGGAGGAGGGAGGGGCCCTGCTGGGAGCAAGATGGCAGAGCAGCCCAGCCTGCTGCCTCTTCTCCACTCCTCTCAGGCAAGATATTTGTATTCATATTTGTATGGATACATACAGGACAAAACCCTGATGCATATGGGATAAAAACGGGATCCATGCAGATGCATACAGACGCATACGAATGTTGTCAACATTCATATAACCAAATAGGAATATATTCATACGAATAGATATGAACGTATTCAAATCGGTTTGAATTTGAATACATTTGTTTCTTCTCTGTTCGTACGAATTTGGACATTTGAATATTCTAATTGAATCGAATGTTGAAAATTGCATTTGTGCACACCCGTTACTTTAATTTTTAAAAATATTTTTATTTTTAATCATCAACAACAATAAACAAACAATAACATAAACATACATATATAACTCTGAGGATCACACATTCTTAAGAGGTTAATCAAAGATCAACACAAGCAATTCAGAATGGAAAATCTGGGAAAAACTTCAGTGACTGCTGTCAATATGATGGAGGGATCTAGCACAATGATACTGAATCACACCTTTTGGATTTTTCAGGATTACAATGCAATGGAGGAGGAAGAGATATGGAGTGAGCTGCTGCTGTCAACCCCAATTATCCATTTCCAGTGCTTTGCTTTGAGTAGAGAAAATACAATATATGACAGCTGAATAGGAAAAAAGGCATGGAGATCAATAGTTGGAGATACAGAAAGGAAGGAGCAGAATGCAATGTGGCAATGGAGGAGGAGGATACAACTATTGATCTGAGATGCTCTATGATGGTTTTGCAGAAGAAGATTCTCAAGGCATCACATCTAAAAACAGTGAAAACACAAAACACTTTGGCTGTGGTCACACTTAACATTTAATCCAGCTTCAGTCCACTTTCAGAGTGAGAGAACACATCAGCAAAGTTACAAGCTGTTGTCTTTTAGTGTAAAACAACTCAGAAAATTCACCGTTGGGATAGATAATGTGGAAAGAAAATTACTGGTCACTTTGTTTTTGTGTTCTCTTACTCTGAAGGTGGACTAATGTTGGATTAAACCTTAGATGTGACCACACAGTCTTTAAAAAGTAAAACCAGTAGTATACATTAAAGCATCATAAATCACCAATTGCCAACTAAGCATATTCCCTTTTCCAAAGTTTATTATCTCTCTCTTTTTTTGTTATCTCTATTCAGTCACCAAATAAACTGGCCTGGTAGAGGTCTTTTAAGATCTTCTACCAACAGCTGCTTTCCTTGCCCTTCAGTGTGTTCCAGCAGGGCTTTTGGAAGGAAGAGGCCATTCTCTGCAAACCCATCATGGGAAAATATTCTCTGTAGTTAAGAGCCTTTGCTCAGCAGCTCACGTCCTCTGGCAGACTTTGTTTTTCCGGAAAACCCAGTGTAAATAATGGGGCTATAAGAGCAAAAAGTGAAGACAGATAGGTCACCAAACACATGATGAGAGGTTGCACAAAATTATTACAAAAGCCGATGACTTAGCAGCATTCCCGAGGGGCCAGGCAGAAAGAACATTTATGTGCCTGAAAAATAACTCAAGATAAGTAACCCCAACATCCACAAAGCAGAGACCTCAACTAAAAGGTCCTTAGCATCACAAAGAAGGTGTGTGTATAAGTGTAGAATTTGGGTTGTATTCTGTCCTTATGGCTAGATTGAACAGTTTTGAAGCATCTTAAAAATTAGCCTATTTGAATCAAAGGTGTAAAGTGCTCAGCTCCAGTTTTTCTGCCAGAAGAAAGGTGGGAAAGCAAGTGTGATTTCCTAGCAACTCTAAAATGCTGCAGGAGGTCAGCCTCTCCTGTTCCTTATTTTTATAAAGTAATGCATTTGTACTCTTGTCTGGTCGTCCTGCAGTGGAAAAGCAGGAGGTAGGCAGCAGTGTTCTGCTATCACCTGGCAATTACAATTCCTTGCATTTTCTCTGAGCCCTGTGGTAGCCGTCTTCTACATTTGCATTCCATAGACACTTTGATTCTGAGAAGCTTGGGTGAGCATGGATTTCAATAACTCCTTTCTGACTTTCCACAGTAATATAGTCAAGGTCACTCAAGCTGCGGATTGGGCATTTACATAAGAACATAAGAGGAGCCTTGCTGGATCAGGCCACAGCCCATCTAGTCCAGCACACAGTGGCCCACCAATTGCCCGTGGGCATCTCAAGAAGAGACAAGGGCAAATCTCCTCTTGCTCTCGAATCCCAGCAAATGGCCTTAGAGGCATCTGCTTGTCCCCCCAAGCCTGAAAGATATACTTAGGGCCTGTCCCCATGCAACTTTGGCATGGTTCCGAGTATGGGATTGGTGCTGTCTGTCTCCATGGGTTTTGGATTTGGTCCACAAAAAGCGTACCAAACACCCCCAAACCGTGCCAGAAGGATGTGTCACGTTGCAGGCCGGTCAGGCAACAGGCAAACACTTGTGCAGCTACTCAGTCCCAAGGGTTCCAGGCATTCTCGAGGTCAGTTCCGGTCTGGGCTCTAGGAGTCCAGAAAGTCAGCAAGGGTCAGGCAGTCCAAAGGGTCAGCAGGTCACAAGGAGTCCAGGATTTCAAGCTCAGGTAACACGAGGCTGCTAAGACATTGTCTGCAGCAACTTGAGGCAGGGTGAGCTTGTTCTTAAATAGAGGAGTCAGAGTTGCGCCCACAGTGCAGCTGGGCTAAGCGCTCTGATCTCCGTCTCACCTGCTTCTGCTGCCTAAGCAGGCAATGAGAGAGCCTTTGATTAGGCTCACTGCTGGTGGATTCATCACCAGAGCTGTCTGGCTGCTCACCTGGGCCCGGCCTTAGCTCTTCCATGCCTGCAATGCCTTGCTGTGGCTGCTCCTCAGCCTCTGGTCACATTGCAGGCATATCCTCTTTTCCCAATGAGGCTGAACGGGGCATGACAGGATGCCAGATTTGGTCCCTGTTTAAACAAGTCTTGGCACGGTTTTGGGGACCGGTGTGCATTGCTCAGCAAGCTTGGAATGCACATGGGGGCGATTTCGGGCTAACGGGGAGGAGATTGGCACCCACGTCATTAGGAGGTGGGATATCCTTGCTGCCCCTGCCCTGTCCATTGAAGATTGCAGCCGCTGACTTTTTAAAATGTTGATCGCAAAGGCAGGCTGGAGAATGACTTTTTTCTTTTTTCTTTTTCTGTCATTTCCATGGAGATAATACGGTTATCACCCTGGAAAATGGAGAACACTGAAGCCTCTGCCCCCCCCTTCAGGATCTGGGCTGGAAAAGGCTTTATTCCACTTCTGGTTTTACTTCCAAAGTGAAATAAAGGCTTTTCCAGCCCAGATCATGAAGGGGGTTGCCCCCCTGGAAAACGGAGAACACTGAAGTCTCTGAAAGCGTCTGAAATCGCCACGGTTCCCCCCACCTTATTTGCACTCCTTCGCTTGACAGGTGGCTTGGCAGATCTTGCTCAGCTGAGTGCACTCAGCTAAATCAAGCCCTTCCTTACCCACCTGTGTGCCATACAAATTGGAAGATAAGGCAATCCAGCTTCCAATGAGGGGAGAGGGGCCAGAGAGGAGGTTCGGCACACTTCTCATGGGAACGCCTGCGTCTGCACTGAACTCGTACTTGTCCCGCGTTGCTGAAAATGCCATGGGGATGCTCCAGATGCATTCCTGGTCCCGTGCCTGGCCCATTTGTGCCCAAACAGTGCTCAAAGGGTCCCAAATGGCTTGCATGGGAACAGGACCATAGGCATACATTCTAGTAGCCATTTCCTGCAGGGGTAGTCAATATTGGCAGACAAGCTGCTTTGGAAGACCGTAGCTGCCTTCAGATGGCAGTGCAGAATCTAAAGATGATCCCACGATTGCCTCTTGCCATCGCCTGGCAGATGTGAAGAGCAGTCATGGCTTTACCTTCACATCTGCTTGCTTCATGATACTGGAAGCCAGCCAAGTGCTCACCCACTTCCAGTAGTTATTATTATTATTTTGCCTTCTTGACTGGCTTCCTGTAACATGAAGCGAGCTCATTTCAGATGCTCCCAGTAGTTGTGAAGAGAAGGGGGACTATTATGGTGCCACCATTGTCAGATTTCCTGTTAATAGTCATATATCGAGTTGTTGCATCAGTAATCAGGGACCATACTGGGAATGCCATGATTCCGGTTGCAGTTTGGTTTAGTGGTTAAGGAGCCAGACTCTTATCTGGGAATACTGGGTTTGATTCTGCCCTCCCCCATGAAGCCAGCTGGGTGACCTTGGATAAGTCACGGCTCTCTTCTGACCTCTCACAACCCCAGCCTGTTGTGAGGAGTCTGTTGTGGGGGTGAAGAACTGAAAGCTTTGTCAGCCACTTTGAGTTCCCTTATATGGGTGAGAAAAGTGGGTAGAAAAGCCAACTCTTCTTCTTCATTTTAATCATCTTTGGCATGAGAGACTCTATCAACAAAGTGACTAGTAATTTTCTTTCCACATTATCTAACCCAAAACTGAATTTTCTCACACAAACCCAGCTAGCGACAGCAAGACACCAAGTCAGTTACCAGAGTCCTTGGGGATATGGAGTACATAGAGTCAAACAGGCGAGGGTCGGGGTCCCAGAAAGTCGCCATAAGTTCAGGAGGTCAGTCAGGAGTCAAGAATCAGAGGACAAAAGCAGTTTCCAAGTTTGGCCCCTGAGGTGCACCTCCCTCACTTTGGCTGGCAGGAGCGGGGCCTTCCTCTGAGGAGCCGGAGAGACAGAAGGCATTACAAAATGTGACATTTGAACCCACCCACCACCATTCTGTGATATTCTGCTTAGGTTGACAGTTAACATGTATATCTTATTCCATGGAGTTCTGTCCGGCGTACTTTTATCTGTCCTTCCTTGCTTATGTTCTAGTGAAAATTGTACCTCCCCAGCTGTTATTAGTTCCCAGCAAAAGCCAGAAGTAGCCAGAGGACAAGGAATTTTTGGAGCTGCAGTAGACGAGAAAATAGAAAACCTACAAATCCACCTGAGTCATTTGGAAAGTATGAAGGAAGCATGAGGGTTATTAGCAATTAACAAAATGCAAAGGGAGATTTCAGGTGATGTCTTGAACACACAGTTACACTTTATGCAATTTTAGAGCTACCGTGGGTGCCACTTCCCCTTTGTTGCAAAGTGTGTGTTAAGAAAATCATCATGAAGGAGGAGGATGACGATAATTGTTATTGTTATTGCTATTGTTGTTGTTGTAAAAGGATAAACATGGCCCTTAGCGTCATATCTGCTGGAGGTTATTCATATGATTACTGTATTTTTACAAATACAGTAAAACATACAGGAAAATACAGGGTGTTTGTGCACCCAAATGATCTTCACAGCAAAACATTGCACCCTCAGGGTGTTTCCGCATTTGCCACCGGAAAACAGATCTAAAAAGATCCACTTTTCTGCAGTCCATCCTCCCAAAGATCCCTCACAAATAGTGATGGATCTGACAGACCCCCATGCACCCACACATGCATGGAGAGGATGGATTCCAGAGGACGGATGGAGTGGGTGCTGTGTGGGTGCATTAGCACCCATTCCAAAAGTCCTCCGGCTTACGCGCCGCCGCCGCCCCAGTCACTGTGTGTTTGTGGTGGTGCACGGTGCACGGGGGAAGGGCTTCAGAAGCAGGCAGTCCTGCTTCCTCCCTTCCCAAAATGGCGGGTGGAGGGAATCCGTCCCTTCGCCTGGCCATGTGCGGAAGTGTCCTGCTTCTGCACACATCCAGGTGAAGTGACGGATTGAAGACCTGATTTTTCAGGTCTTCAATTTTATCTGGATTTCGGTGGCAAAACCGGTTTGAAGAATTGGTCTTGCGCACTGAAATGCAGAAGCAGCCTCCGCAAAAGGTCACAGTAGAGGACTCCAATGTGGAAGCTGTTTTGGGCAAGTGTCTTTAATCTTACTTATGAGGGGGTTAATCCAGTTTCCGCAGCTAGTGCTGAAACACCCTCCTTGTCTGGCCTCTTGGATGGATTCTGCACTATCTGGTATACTGGACCAGCAAAAGAACTAGGACCCCTCTCTTCTACATGCTGAGGAAGTCTGAATATGTTTGCAAAATGGGTATACAGTTGGATCCCTGTATCCCCTGGGGATACATTCTGGCTCCTACCATGGTTACCTGAAACCATGGATAATTGCAAACAAGCCTTCCAGTTCTGAAGTCATGCAGCCCCAGGACTGGAAGTGCTTTTCTGGCCTCCAGAAGATCCATTTCAGCCTCTGGAGAATGTTGGAAAAGGCCTGTGATGCAACCGTTTGCTTCCCATTCACCTCCTTACATTTTGGGACAGGCAACAGTGGCACACACCTATTCCAACACTCTACAGAGACTGAAATAGGCCTTCTGGTTCTGGGTGCTTTTCCCTTATGGCACCCATGGGGGGGGGGCTGATCCGGTAACCATGGTTAACTGAAACCGTGGTTACTGAATCAGTGGATATGGGGGTCCAACTGTACTGGCAAGTGAAGAATCTCCCTTAGTCATTCATTGATCTCATCTTTCTGGATCTTGCTATTATCATCTCATAAACCTTCCTCCCCCATTTTGCAGAGTCTCCTCTTGCTGAACTTTTGACCCTTCACACCAAATGTCATTAAACCCACTTTCCTCCTTTGGGCGAGGAAAACAGAAATCTTTTTATCTACAGATAAACAGACTAAAACCTTGTATGACTAAGAGCCTTGCCCCAGACAAATAGCCAAATTAGGACTTTGCTGTCTGCCTGCTAGGGTAGACTGTGGCAGGCACCAGGCAAGACCTAACATACCCTGCATTAGCAAGCAGACGACAGACCCCTATCCTGAAATATATTCCAGAATAAGGCCAAGTGCGGAAAGGATAGACTCACAGAGATGGAAAGGACCAGGGTAGGAAGGGACCAGGGAGAAGCAGGAAATCATTTGCCTATTTTTCTCTGTTTTGGAATTGGAAGTCATTCTTGGAACTGTGGCTGCCTAAGGGCCTTTCTGCATTTGCCGCCGAAAACGGATCTATATTAATATAATAAACAGATCTATATTAATAACTTTACGCGCAGGGCGGCTGTGGCAGGGCCGGATGGGAAAACAGATTGGGGTGGGTGCTGGTGGGTGCATCCCAAACCGGCCCTGCCTGTGCCTGCCTAGCTGTCAGA
>MTQE01001134.1:10104496-10116381 GCA_014337955.1 Aspidoscelis marmoratus | reverse complement strand
TATCTCGGTTTAGGGAAAGCAAAATAAGGTTGCCGTGAAGACACGGCCAGGGTGTTCTGCTGTGGGGAGAAGAACAGAAAACTTTGTTAGTTGCTTTGAGTCCCCTTAAATGGGTGAGAAAAGTGGGGTAGAAAAGCCAACTCTTCTTCCTACATGAAGCCAGCTGGGTGACCTTGGGCTAGTCACAGCTCTCTTCTGAGCTCCCAGAGCCCCACCTACCCCACAAGGTGTTCTGTTGTGGGGAGAAGAATAGAAAGCTTTGTCAGCTACTTTGAGTCTCCTTAATGGGTGACAAAAGTGGGTAGAAAAGCCAACTGTTCTTCTACTAGTAGTTGCGAATCCTCTCAGCCTGAAGGATTTGACTGTAAGAACTCCCAAAACTGTTATCCCTTCCCCAGTTTCACATTCTCCCAAAACTGATTGATTCAGTATTACAGTAATTCCTCATTACTGCGTCAATAGTGGCATCTTTTTTCTATCAGACACTTCCTCTTGCTGTTCGATGCTAGCCTAAGGAGGAATTAGTACTCAGGCCCCTTCCCAGTTTAGTATTTTATCTGTTGTATTAAACTGGTGTGATGACTGCGTTATAAGGTAGGTTAGTATTATGTAGTTTTAACCCCTGTTGTATTGCTGATAGATGGCTAGTGGATGGAGCTGGCCGCATTCCCAAGGGCAGGGGGAAAAGTTGGCTCCTTGCGAGAACCAACGAGAGCTTGCCAGCAGATTGACTGGGAAGCTATATAAGCCCCTTCATCAAGTGTTCCTGGTTCTTTTCCTGGGGAAAACTCATAGGAGGGTGGGCATTTGAACTCAAATTGAATGTTGGCACATTCAAAGACTGACACTCGAATTTGAATAGAACGTTTTGATACATTTGTATGAAGCTTCACATGGGATTCGTATGGTGTTTGTATGCTATTCGTATGCATTCATATGGGATTTGTATGGAATTGAGCATTCGTATCAAACACTCCTACCACATTCGAAGGGTATCTATTCAAACAAATATGAATTTTCTTCATTCAATTTGATACACATTGAATACACACGTGCACAAAAAGCATTTGTGCACAACCCTAGATATGACATCCAGGAACTAGGCATGCATGCAAAATAACCCACAAAAAAACAAAAAGGAAAATGAAAGGAAGTGAAAGAAAAGGGGCTGGTGTTCAGAATTCTCAGATCCCCGAGCAGACATTGCGACGCAGGTAATTTGTAGTCTGGTTGCCTGTTCTATGGGGTGATGATACTAGTTTCTGAAAAGAGCTGATGCTTCCCTGTGCCTTTAACATGAAACATCTTGAGCTGAGATCCTTCATGTCCTAAAACAGGTTGGGAGTCCCAGCTGACTCAAATTAATTTACTTCACTTGGTATGAAAGATGGAATTTAAAAAAAAATAGGCATGAAAGATAAAATAAGAGTTATTGGATGTCCATTTATTTAACTGGCTTATCTCTGTCAAGGGGTCAGTATTGGAATTTGAAAAACTAGCACACTTCAGAAGTGACCTACTCTAGATTAGGGGTGAGCATGAATGCAATTTTTGGGATTTGATCTGAATCTTCAAAATTCAAATTTAACCAAATTCGATTCGAATTAATCAAATTTGAATCTATTCATTCAAATGTTTTATTTGAATTTGCACTTACAAATGTCGACAACATTTGTACGTGCCCGTACGCATCGTTACACATCCCATACAAATGTCGACAACATTTGTATGTGCCCATACGCATCGTTACACATCCCATACACATCTGTACACATCCGTACATGTCCATATGCATCCCATAGTTATCCCGTATGCAACCTGTTTTCGTTCCATACAGATGCATACAAATGCATACGGATGCGGGAAAGATGCGTATCTGCAAGTATACATCGTGTATGAAGCCGTACACATATGAATGTCAGAATAATTTGAATTAATAGATCCAACATTTGACATTCGTTTGAATCTTTAAATTCAAATTTATGGACATTTGATTCAAATTCGAATGTCAAAATTTGGACAAATTCAATCAAATTTTGAATACCTTTGAATATTCATGCATAGCCCTACTCCAGATTATTTGATTGTTGAACGTACTTTGTCACTTACGGACCTACCTTTTCCTCTTAGCTGCTCTGTTTTGCTAATCTCTGCTCCATTTGGCTTGCCACTTTGGTTCTGCTCAGAAGAACAGATTTTAATTGCTTCATCCCTGCAGTTAAAATCTAAAGTTACCAGTGTCAGTTAAAATTCTGCATGTCAGCAGTCAGGGTATTTGCTTTTCAGCTCTGAAATGGTAGCTTGATGACATGCCCAAAACATTGTATTCAATAGGAATGAAAAGACTGTTCCATTAACCACCTTTCTGGTTTCCTCCCATAGGTGAACATAGACTTCCAGACACGAGAGATGACAAGAAGGAACATACAAGAACCCTCACCATCTTGCTTTGACCAGGCACAGGGGAAAATTCACAGCCTAATGGAGAAAGACTCTTACCCGAGGTTCCTGAGGTCCAAAATGTATACAGACCTGCTGTCTCAAACCCAGAGGAGGCCAAGCTAGAGAGGGGTGGGTGGGTGGGTGGGATGTGTCCCTCAAGAGATATTATGAGCTTCCTGAACCTGCCAAATCCATTTTCACATGTGAAGTTAAGTTCATTAGTGTTACATTGACATTAGAATGAGAGGGGGATGGAAAATTGTATGTATGTATGTATGTATGTATGTATGTATGTATGTATGTATGTATGTATGTATGTATGTATGTATGTATGTATGTATGTATGTATGTATGTATGTATGTATGTATGTATGTATGTGTCAAACATTTTACATCATGAGTCCAGTGCACTTTGGGGATTTTCATTAGTGTGCATGAATGGCATAGCATATGTATAGCACATGGAATCACATAGCATTAATACCCTCCGCAGTAGATATCCTTCAGAAACATACTATCTGGCCCGTATTTAATGATAAGTCACTAATCATGCAGCTACATTTACTCACGTTTTGCTGCTATAGCATTGTCTGTAAATTCTGATGTCGGGCTCAGGGGTAGTCAAAGGATATTCTGACCGAGAGTAGATCAAGGGCTGGCTCTGTCAAGATGTTGAAATGGAAGGTGGCCAGAGGTTCAAGGCACTTTGTTTCTGAAGAGATAGTAACTTACTGGCCAGAAACCTGCGGCCTTTTTGCACTACAGCCAAACAGCTGTAGTGCACGAAGGCTAGGCCACGCGGGGACGCATTCCCCATTCACACCTAGATAGGTAAGGAACATGTGGGGACGTGTTCGTATCTCCCGAGGTGCAAATGTGGAATCAGCCCCTGTGTGGCCTGGCTCGAAAAGGCTGGTATGGGGGTGGGACGCCCCTCCCAGGTCTGCCGCCATTGGGTCAGGTTCGACCCAGGGGTGGGTAGGCCTGTCTCGTCCCTTCCCTGGGTTCCTGCATGCTCTAGGTGATGCAGTCAGGTCACCTAGAGCCCACAGGAACCCCCCTCATGCACTTCCCTAGGCTACGACCTACCTAGGGCCGTGCGTATGTGTGCACACACCACTTAGCTCTTAGCTGGGTTTGAACTGGTGCAGCCTGGATTGCGGCATTGTGCGCCTGCGTGCGCTGCTGGCTCTGATTGGGCAGTTACCCACAGCTGCATAGAATGGCTGGGAGCAAATGCTCCATCCCAGGGTGTCCTACACGCGTTCAAGCGGCCCTCATGCAAGTAGGACTCTGATACTGGCAAAGATATGTTATGTAGTGAAACAGCCTGCTAGGAATCCCCTTGCTGAATATTTTCTAGAAGAATCTGGAAGATAATCTGCTAGAGATGGTTTTGAAGATTCCTGGGCCCTTTCTGCCCTTGGCTTTATTCTGGAACCTATCTCAAAAGAGGGGTCTGTTGTCCATATGCTAATACAGACTATGGCAGGCCTCATATGGGGTCTGCCATAGTCTGTACTAGCATGCGGATAGCAATCACCTGTTCTAAGATATGCTCCAGAATAAGGCCAAGGGCAGAAAGGGTCCCTGGATTAAGAAGGAGGGTGGACTGGACAATAAGATGATTTCCCAGTTCCTTTCCAACTCATGCATTTATTTTATTTCATTATGAAAGCAGCAAACCAAACACAGAAGATGGAACTGTTGGGCTGTCATGGAATCATATAATATCAGGTTAAGGGGAACAGTTAGGTAACCTTCGGGTATAGCCTCGAGGGAATACTTGAGCGTATTTCAGAAACATACTATCTGGGCCGTATATCAAAATGTATCCTTAACACAGATTTGGGAGTATCAGGTGTCCACAGTCTTTCTGGCTGGTGCTAATAGGAACTGTAGACCAATAATCCTGCAGTTCTTTGTTTAGGAGTCCAAGAGTCCTTGCCAGGAAGATTTCAGCACCTATAACAGATGAACAGTGTAACTATGACTTTCCAAGCATCTGCATGAATCCAGTTATCGGTTTGAGATGCAGACCTATCCTGGGACAGAGATGTAAGAGACAGTGATTGTTGGGTCTCCTGTTAAAGATGTTGTTTTGGTATGAAGATGGGATTCCTAATTTCTAAATGTGTCAGAGTTAAGTTCAAGTCAGATGTGTTCAGATAGTTTGCAGTGCCTCCAAACTTCCACACATGAAGGTGGGCAGGGCAAGAGGAAGGGTGAGAGAGAGGTCCCTTCCAGACTAGCAGATAAAAATCTGCAGTTAGTAGAAAAATCTTAGCTTACCTGGCTGCGAAGTCATGACACAGAGGTCTGCAGCTTCCTCCTTGGCAGCTGCAAGACTTCTGTGGTGGAGTGAGTCTTGATCATTCCGCAGCAGGTAAATCCATAGTATTGGGCATTAGGTGTGATGCCCACGCACTGACTGTGCATCAGAATGTGCAGTATCCCCCAGTCTGGACACAAGATATTGGACAGTATTCTTTGGCACTGGGGCTGTGTTCAGACATAATAAAGGGGGCACCTCAGAGGTACTTCAGAGAGAGAGTGTGCAGCCTTTGTGGTCTCAACCCTTTTCCAATCCACCTTTTCTAGCACAGAATGTTCAGGAGAGGGTGGGGGCAAACTGATGTGTGAAAAACCCCACCTTGAAGCTGCCTCTGAGCTGCCTCAATGATTATTTTTTCTTTGTCTGTGTCTGATCACAGCCTGTGAAATTTGAATCCATAAACCTCATAAAGAAACAGGTCCAAAAGCTGCAGCCTTGCAAAACATGCTAGACTCTAATGAAAATTACCATTCTTCTGCTTTCAGTGGAACTCCACTGAACTCCACTCCTGAACACCACTGCTGTATTATTTATTAATCATAATCACTGACTGTTATTTATTATTCACTTGACTGATGTTGGTGCTTTGCAAACGTAAGACCATAAGAATCCTATTCCAAGGGAACTTACTTAGGGTAAAAGCTCTACTCTGGATGAAAATCCAAGTCCTGACAATCTGTTTGACTGTGAGGATGGGTGGCTAAATATTACACATTATGCACCACACATCTGTTTATCTTCTAAAACAACAGCATGTCCAAATATGTATGTACAATATATGCATATGTTGTATTTTCTTATCTATGTTAACACAGCTCAAAAGGCTTAAAATAGACTTTGTGTAAATATTTGATGTGTTATGAAGCAGACAATAATATTTCAGGTCAGACTTTGAACTGTGTATTTGAGAGAGAGCACAAACACTTAAGGAAACAGGGTTAAAAGTTTTAGAAAAGAATGCAAGTATATTGTGATATCAAATGGTGCTTTTGCAGCTGTTGGTGACTATATAAAGCACATTCTGTAGTAAAATGGCACTGAGCATTAACAGAAAACCAAACCGGCAGAAGGCCCGTAGATTTTGTGTTTATATTTCTCACCTTTCAGAATGTGTGTTCACGGTAGAATGTGTGAGGAGCTTTAGTTCAGAAGGAGGGATAGAGAAAAATTTATGTTCCGTTTTCAAGATCTTTTTAGGGGACCACATTGAATCTCTACGCATGAATTATGTAACAGAAAAATTCCCACACAATTTTTCATTTGCCAGTTCTGTGCAGCTGCTCAAAATACAAGTAAATGCATTTTCATTAGTTTGGACAAAATCCAAAGTATATGTAGTTCTACAGAGTTTGCATACTTGTGCATTCTGTGTGTGTAGCATTGGTTTTATAGATAACCGATATGCAAGTATGTATAAGTATGTGTAAGCATTTAGACAGCATACAACTGTGTAGATCTGAATTGTGGGTTTATCTGTGTTTTGCATGTTTGTACAGAACCAGGAAACAAAAATCCTTCAGTACATTAATTCTTTTGTATAGAATAGAAGCTATCTCAAGACTGATAAATAAAGGTTTCTTTCTTTTTCTTTCCCATCCCTTTTCAACACAGATGCACTGTTCCTATGTACAAGGCCTTTGATGCTGGCCAGAAGGAGTAAATCAAAGTGGCAACTCCTGTAGTAGTTTAGTGCTAAGTATGCAATGGTGAGTCAGTCTGGTCTAATGGTTAAGGAGCCAGAGTCTTATCTGAGAATACCAGGTTTGATTCAGCTCTCCTCCATGAAGCCAGCTGGGTGACCTTGGGCTAGTCACAGCTCTCTTCTGAGCTCTCACAGCCCCACCTACCTCACAGGGTGTCTGTTGTGGGGAGAAGAACAGAAAGCTTTCTCAGCTGCTTCAAGTTCCCTTAAATGGGTGAGAAAGGCAGGGTAGAAAAGTCAACTTTTCTTCTTCTTCCTCCTCCTCCTCCTCTTCCTCTTCCTCCTCCTCCTCCTCCTCCTCCTTGTAATGGTAACTTACAAAAGTACCAGCTGCCTCAAGTCATATACCTTACCTTGAAAAAAATGGCAGGCAGACTCCATATGAGATGTGAAATAAAGTGAGCGGCAAGGGTGTTACCAAAGTTACTCTGTAGTCACCAATATTTTAAAATTTTCTGCAGAAAGAATAGGACTTTTGTACATGCTTGCCATCTTTTCAGTTCCAGAAAAAGTGCTACAGCTCTGGTTACAGGAAAGAATTTCAAAAATATTTACGAACTATAATGAAAGGAAGTTTCTCCTTGGAAAGCATAATAATTACTTTTGTCTGTGCTCCGTGCAAGCAAACGCTCTCCCTTGGGAATGAAAATAGCCAAACAATTTAGGGTCACATTGTAATGGGAAAAACTGGCATTCACTATGGGATGCCGTGCCAAAAGTTCACCTTCTTGTGGACTTGCAATGGAAGTTCCCTTATTAATAAATTCAAGGAAATTCCGTTACTGTAATATTCACTAATAAGCTATGTCTGATAAGAATGAAGTAGGTCTTATGGGAAATCAGAGCGCATGAACAGGAAATAGTGCTATTATTTTACTGAAAGCAATTAGATTCCTTATGTTGTATTATTTACTTATTTGCATTTATGTCTTACCCTTTGCTAAACAGCTTCATACATGAAAAAGAGTAAACTTTCATACCTTTCATTTACAAACTCATATTTAAAATGCAAAACATAACATTCAATAACAAAAGCAAACAAAAATCCTTGTGCATGGCAAAAGAAGAAAGAGGAAATTTTGTGTCTTATGCACCTTAGGAAGAAGGGTGTTCCATAGCTCAGCCCTCTGTGCGCTGTTATGCTTAGATATTTGCACTGCGTGCACAGAATGGAGTCAAATGCAGTCATGAGCCATGGGTTGGGTCTGTCAGAGAGGTAGGGAAGAGGCAAGGCTTCTGTTGGAGGCCTGCCCTTGATCCACAGGAGACCAGGGAGAAGTTCTGGGAGAACAAAGATAGGCACTGAACAGAAACTGCACCCCTCATCATCATTCTTGTCTTCCCTAGGCCTCCACTGCTTATCTGAGTGTCCCTTTATTCAAGATGTGCAGGGCTCCATGTGGCCTAGCATCTCATTTAGAGATTTTGTGACTTCCACAATCTTCACAGCTTAGCCACGCTTTATTGCCACGTAAAAGTGGCATATGGAACAGGTAAGCAATCCGCCATTTTAATAAGCCACCACACCATGTGGAACCCTGCACGCCTAAGCTCTTTTGTCAGGTTTAATACCTCATATAACTGACGTCAAGAGACAGAATGCAGGATGTTGATTAGAGGACATGGGAACTTTCCAGTAGCTTCTCTGGAACCCCAGTGCTCAGTCCAGATTGAATTCAAGGGCATGGGTATGAAGAGATAAACCCTGACACAAACATGATATTGGGTTGAGCAGCTACAGAACCAAAATTAATTAATTAATTAATTGTATTTCAATCCCACCCTATACTTGAAGGTCTCAGGGCGGGCAAAAAGGTATATATTAAAATGACAACAGTATTTTTAAAAACAATAACAGTGTCTGTAAAGTGAGAAGAGACAGTATATTCCCATTTAACCAAAGGTCTTCACTGCCTTCCTAAATATATACAGTGAAGGAGCCTGACACACGTCAAGGGGGGAGTCTATTCCATAACCCGGGGACCATCACTGAGAAGGCCGTCTCCCGGGTGCCCACCCATTTTACTACTGAGGGTGGTGGAACAACCAGGAGGGCCTCCCCTCCAGATCTTAGTCTATAGTCCTGTATTTTCTTCCATACAATGAATCACTAACATTCACCTGTATGGTGTACAATACGACACAGGGAAAATCCTGGCTGTCCTTGGATCTGCTCTTCCTACATTAAACTCTACCCTGCCATTTTGTTGTTGTTTGTGCTATTTGTACCTGGAATGATAAAGCACTTCTAAGCTTCCTGCTATTCACAACAGCATAATTATCTTGTGGACTGAGCATTCCTTGATGCATATCAGCAAAAGAAACGCACAATATGTATGCCATAGAAAGCAATACTGAAAGCATACCTCATGCCAACCCCAAGTGCCTCTTGCTTCTCACTGCAGCTCACTTGGGCTTATTCCCTGTTGTGAAGGTATCTTGCTTACTCCTCTTTCCCCTGCCAAAGGACCTAAACACTTACCACACTCAACTCTCCCTACCACCAACAGCCACTGGTAGCCCTTGGGAAGGCTGGGGCTTTCTTTCTGCTTTCCTTCCTTGGAAAGGACAACCAAGTGGAGCTACAGATCTTACCATACTCTTGTTACACCTTTCCATTGTTTTTCTTTTTGGGGGTTCGTATTTACCAAATTTGAATATATTCGTTTGAATGTTTGATTCAGATCTGCACATACGAATGTCAACAGCATTCAACAGAATAGATCTGAAGTTTGAAATTTGATTTGAATTTTACATTTGAATTTTGGGACATTCTGGCCACATCCCCATTACAACCTGATTTCGATTTCAAACTGTTTTCAGTCCTCGCAGACCCCACGTCAGTTTGGCTTAACACGCTTTCTGCATGTTAAATCACCCCAAAGCATTGTAAATGTTAATCCTCATTTCAACAGGTCTCACTCCAGTTTGTGCGCTTGAAACGTTTTACATTTTTTACTGTGGGAACCCTTCCGTGTTAAGGGATGAGAGTTTCCCTCCCCCAATAGCTTGCTTCCAAAGCAAGCTGTAAAATCCACCCCTTAAAGCAGCAGCCACTACACTGTAGCAATCCAAGCACTTCACACCTGATAATGATCTTGCCATTTTGAAAGTTCTGACCTTTAAAAAAGGGAAAAGAAAGAAAAGCAGCTGCAGGTTTGGGGAGATGTGTGGATGTTTAATGAAGGGGGCTTGAGTTGCTGCTGCTGCTGCATGCCCTGAGCAATGAGGAGAGGAGGGGAAAGAATTGCTGGCTGTCCGCTGCTGTTTTTCTTCCATCCAGGCAAGCAGCAGCCACCCAGCCACCCAGCCAGGCTCCGTGAAGGGGTCCCTTATGGGTGGCGCATTCAGGCCAGGAGGAAGAGGACAGGGCAGCCCCGAAAATCGGCTTTTGAAAAGTAGCCACTGGAGTCCCCCCTTGAGTCACGTACGTCCACAGAATCCGGACTGAACACGATTCTGGCTGAAAGTAATGGGATCAGGCAAATTCACGTTTGCATCCAGTTCTGTTATTTCAGTTTAGGGAAACTGGATTAAGCTTCTAATGGGGATGCGGCCTTCATTTAAGTCAGAATGTCAAAATTAGGCACATTCAATTGGATTTTGAATGCCTACAAGTATTTGTGCGCATTTCTAATATGATCCTCTAGCATTTGCACTAATCTGTGTAAAATGCACATGATCTCTCCATAGTTTTGCACACTTCATGCCACTGTCTGTGTGTGTTGGTTGTGTGCATCTGCATTGGTTGTGGATCATGAGAATTCCAGTCCAACATGAATTTTATGCAAACACTGCTTCCCATGATACCATCAACACCAGGTGTGTGCGATGTTTATTCAAACGTCCCCAATCCTTGAAATGACTCATAAAAGCACCATATCACGAAACCTGTGATCTGGGAACTTCCCAGCTTTTCAATGCAGGCATTGTGCCATAGAGGGTAAGTATCACTGAGCTCTAAGACTATTGTTTACTCGCACATAAAACGATGGGCTGAATCCATCCGGCTGGGCATGCAAATTAAGGTTTAAAAATAATCCTTCTGAGGGTCATTTACTCTGTTACCTAAGATAATGCTTTGTTTTCCAGAGCTAGGACAAAGTTTGCTAGCATAGGTTCAAGGAAATCTGTGCAGCTCACACACTGTAAAAGGTGGGGATTTTTTTTTTCTTACTGCAGCAGTCTTTGTTGTTTGCACTGATTTTAACAAGAAAACACTGGCTGATCCTTGGTGAGATGAGTGATGCAGGTATTTTAAAAGGTATGCTTTCATCCACATTGCCATCAGAAAATCTCTGTTCACATACAGGTGGTTCTGGGTCACTTGGTAGCAGTTCTAGGCATCTCATGTCAGAAAAAGGTATGTTCCTGGTAGCAGGCGAAAGACCCAACTGTCTCTAAGAAATGGAGTTACCCATTGAGATGCTGTGGGTCTAAACCCAAGGAATGGAGCAAAGCACATTAGCCTTTATATTGGAACTGAGCCTTTGAGCTGCACACTTCTCAAAACCCTTGCTTGACTATGTGTCTCCTTTATGCAGCAAACACACACATCTTAACCAGGGCCTCGGGGCTCCCAGTCTCCAATAGTGTCATGGAGACACAGCCTTTATCAAACTGGAACACGTTTGAGGACTTGATGGCACCTGTGTTATACTTGCCATACAGCCATGGCAGGTTTTCCACTGACCTCCCTTAATCCGGATCTAAGATGATCCGGATCTAAGGAATGGGTCCTTCAACTAATCCGAATCTAGTAGATCTGGATTAAGGGAGGTACCCGATGCGTCCCCATGGACGGTGCAGCATGCAATAGCAATGGGTGCTAGCCTGCCCGCAGTGGAAATGCTGGAGCATCTATATGGCAAATCTAGATCGACCCATGTGGGGCCTGCCCATTACTCCTGGTTTTTGGGGGGACAGGAGGTGCAATCTCCGAAAACGCCCCAGAAATTCTTTGAAGATTCTCTGGAGCGATCTGCTGCAAACTTTGAAGATTTTCCGGAGCCTTTGACAAAGGTCCATAGGATTGGCATTGCTCTCGCATGGGGCTCACTTCGGAGCCTGTGCTATTCTTTGGAGACAGCTTCGGAGATTGTGCACAGGCTTCAGAGCCTCAGAGCCTCCTGAGACCCCATTGCCCAATCATGGTGCAAACTCACACTGTATAATCCAGATTTGATGCCTGAAGAACCCCATTGTAGACCCCTTTAATGGGGTTTACAGGAAATCCAGATTATAGGTCCTAAAGGACCCGTTCAGATTTCCCTAGAACTGGTGGAAATAAATGTGGCTCTAATGGGATCTGCGTGGAAATGCGGTCTTCTTGCTCTGAGCCCAATGGGTACTTAATGGGTCCCTAATGGGTACTTAATGGGTATTTAGTGCTAGTGGACCCCCCCC
>MTQE01001134.1:10090117-10104428 GCA_014337955.1 Aspidoscelis marmoratus | reverse complement strand
CCCCCCCCGAGGTCATGTTCACACTGCAGATTTCCTTGACTCTTTCTGCACATCACAGGATCTGCCATAGCATATAGGTAACAGCTCTCTATTCCAAGATATAATCTGGAATAAGACCCAATGCAGAAAGGGCACTTATTTAGAGTCTTTCACAGAAGATGGCATATGGAAAATGTTCTCTCTCTGAATGATTGTTGGTTTTAGCTACCTTGAAAAAAAGATCACTTTTTCTTGTTTAGTACCCACAGCACTTCAGACAGTGAGAGTTAGGTGTCTAAATCTGCCTCTGAAAAAAATCCCAAAACAGATGCTCCCCTCTGCATGCAATAAAAAAGAGAGAAGAGGGCTATATCTTCTCTTTGCCATATTAGTTTCATGCTTGCAGGGAATATTATGCATGGAGAACATCAGTCACGTGTTTTTGCCACCTCCAGTGTGAAGAATATAGTTCTTGGCAGGCAGAAATAGATGTTTTATCTATACAATTAGAGCAGATCTAATTTTTCCACAACCACATTTCAAGGATTCCTTTCTTCAGAAGGCACACTGTTGCACTGATATAAGACATTATTGAAATATGTATCATATAAATGAGCCATAAAGAGTAGCCCTGCATTTTCTGGCAAATTCACCCTTTCTGGTGCCATGTCCTCATGTGTGATTTTGGATGTTTGGATTCAGATATTCATAGTAAAAGCACATTGTGGGAAACCATGCCAGCTGCCAAGTTGGTATTTGTTGTTGTGTTGCTATCTCTGGACTTTCTGAATAATTCAAGCTTGCTTCTGCTGTGATCTGTCCATCTCCTGCTGCATCCAGCAACAGGCAGCTTAATGCAGGGAGGAGAAATATATAGCCTGGTGCTTTCTGCTCTTAGATTAGGTGCCCATAGTTACAAAGTCAGAGTTACTGCTGTGCTTTTCCTTTCAGCTTCACACTGCAAAATATTGTAATACGTACATATCTCTGTATAATTAGTTACATTAAATTAGCTTGGTAAAATGAAATCATTTTGTTGTTGTTACTGTTCTAAACCTTCATCCTAGCTTCTCTACGAGTCTTTATCTGTGTGTAATAAAACCTAGTCAGAAGAGACATCTTTAAAAGTGAAGGTATTAAGTAGTGATGGGCAAGAATATTAGAATGCATTTGAAATTCAATTGAATTGACCAAATTTTGACATTCAAATTAGAATCTAATGTCAAATTTGAATGTAAAGATTCAATTCAAATTTTGAATTTTGGATCTATTTGTTCGAATTATTCAGACATTTGTATGTGTATGGGTTCGTACACGATGCGTACTTGAGGATCCACATCTTTCCCACATTTGTACACATTTGTATGGATGCATACGGGATGAAAACAGGTTGCATACGGGATAACCACGGGATGCATACGGATGTGTACGGATGCGTACTGACCCAAGGTAGATGCATACTGGCATCTACGAATGTTGTCGATATTAGTAAGTGCAAATTTGGATAAAAAATTCAAACTAGATTCATATTTGCTTAATTCAAACTTGAAACATTCAAATCAAATTAAATTTTCAGGTATTCGATTCAAATCGAATCCTGGAAATTGCATTTGTGCACACCTCTAGTATTAAGAAAATCAACTAGAAAGAGAATTGTAATGCTGAAACACTATTTCTTCTGTTCCAAAACAAAAACTGCTAGATGAGCCTATCTGTTTGGAATCGGGGAAATGATTTGGCAAAGAAAGTACAGCTTATCACACTCTTAATATTTTACAAAGCTTCATCTGGCACAGTTCTCTCTCAAACAAAGAAATCTAAGGTGCAAAGATCTTCTATTGTAAAACTGAACCAATTTCATGATATGGAGAAATGTTCTGCAAATAATCATCTGTGCTATCTCTCATTTCTGGGTCTGTGACTGTAATAAATGTTTTGGTTTGATAGTGAGGTTCACTTCAATAGGAAGATAAGAACATGGCATCCAGAACACCATTTGGACCAGCTTTAAGGGGACCACTTCTAGTTTTTAAGGCCTGATGATATGGACAAGACCCTTGCAGCTGTTCCTTTCACACCATGTTCCCTTGAACCTTGTCCATCTTGGATTATTAGAACAAGCCAAGCAGGAATGGCTGGCTGGGTCCAAGATGTAGGGAATGCTTAAGCCATGAAGCAGGCTAAGGTTTGATCATTCCCAAAAAAGCTCTCTTTGGATCCTGAACTGTAGTACAGCTATTGCCAACTTGCAAATAATTCCTTCTTGGTTGGAGAAGGTGGTGACTGTGCAGCTCCAGGTGTTCTCGGGAGAAACTGACTAGACCTATTTCAGCCTGAGTTTGGACCTGGTTTTGGGATGGGTAACCTTCGGAAGAGAGAGAGATGGACTGCAACTATTAAAGAACCCTGGGAAGATGGAGACTTCATAGGTAGGGAATACAGAATACCAAAGTCCAGGAATTGGGATTGCAACCATTTAGAAGGGACAGGTTCATAGACTGAAGATGCTCCTGGAGCCATCTTTGATCATGAAGGCTCAGGTAACATCTTTGGCCAGGAATGCCTTCTCCAGAAGCTACAACTTGTGCAAAATGTGGCAGCTAGCTTGCTGAGTGTATCACATCACATCTGTGCTTAAGAATTATGTTCAAAAGACTGGTGAAGATGCACCTATTTTTCCTGGTCTTTGGCTTGGAGAACAACATCTCCTCCCCATACACTGTTTTAGTCATGCTTTTTATTTTTTTGAATTATGATATTATTGTATCCTGTCTGGAGACCTTTGGGTTTAGAGAGGGAATACAAACAAGCAAACAGAAACAAACAGATAGCAACTGCACTTGTTTCCAATTAGCTACTAGGCCGAGTTCAAGGTTTTAATGCTTGGCATAAAAAGCCCCGAACAACTTGAGATCAGGAACATCTCCCTGTTTATAGCCCTGGAACGGCCACAAGAAAGTCCAGAGAGGTTTTACTGGGGGCTCCACATAATACATCATGTCATGTTAAAATGGCTCACAGTCAGATCTACTGAGTAGTAACATCTTCCCATTGGCATGTCCTTCCTTGCCCTATTTGTGGGGCATCTACACATGTAACTTACAGGTGTCTATTCAAGACCTACCTTTCTACTCAGCCCTTCGCTGTGTGAAAGTTTGTTCCTTCTCTGGTGCACCCAGTTGTTAATGTGTTTTAAATGCTTTATTTTACTTTGTTTTTACCCTCCTCCACCACATGAATATTCTAGTCTAGAAAAGGTGGATTAGAGATAGGATGAGAACATGAAGAAGATGAAGAAGAAGAGTTGGGTTTAATGTCTCCTTTTCTCACACCTAAGTGGCTGACAAAGCTTTCCATTCATCTCCCCACAGAGACACCCTGTGAGGTAGTCAGGTCTGTGAGAGCTCAGAAAGAAAGCTGTAACTAGCCAAAGGTCACCCAGCTGGCTTCATGTAGGAGTGTAGAATTGAATCATGAGACTACCAGTTAAGAGGCTGACACTCTAACCACAAAGCTACCATCATCAAAGCAGCCCTTGATATAAACTATTGAGAGTGCTTAGAGGGCATCCACTACTGAGCTGGGATTCCACTGCTGCTAAAACACTCTCCTTGAAGCTGCCTACACCATATGACTAATATACGTCATTGAAACTACACAGACGTGTCTGTGTGAATAGTAGCTGCTCATAGATGGGGTCATCTCTCACTACTGCAATATTTCCTTAATCATACATACAAAGAAACAACTGCACCCCACACCCGGTAACAGATTATTATTTTTTTTACTTTACAATATATATATTAGTGCTACATAAGGAATTTACAGCGGCTATAAAGTTCCATGAGAAAAAAAAGTCCATTGAAACAACCAATCAGCATCTCTACAGTCAATAAATTATTGATCAACCAGTTAAAAGCTTTTTGACAGCAATTTACTTCAGGAATGGGAAAGCATGGCTTGCCCAAATGTTGCTGGATAAGTCTCCTAACTTCACACTAGAGCTGATAGGAGTTTGAGTCAGCAATGCTAGGAAGGTCAAAGGTCAGGTAATGACTAGTTTGAACGGGATGTGCAAGAATTCAATTTGATTTGTGCTTATGAATGTCGACAACACATCGTACACATTGTTACACATCCCGTATGCATCCATATGAATCTGGACATGTCCATATGCATTCCGTATTTATTGCATATGCAACCCATTTTCGTCCCATACGGATCTGTACAAGATGCATATGTGCAAGTACGCATCATGTACGTACCCGTACATATATGGATATCTGAATAATTCAAATGAATAGATTGGAAAATTCTAAATTTGTTCGAATGTTTAAATGTGAATTTATTCAAATTCAAATGTCGAAATTTGAACAAATTCAATCAAATTTTGAATATGTTGAATAGTTGTGCACATTTCTAATACAAATACAGTAACCATCAGCTGGTCTACTGGTGTCAGATCCCTAGAGACTCCACAGCTGTGGTGGGAACCTCAACCCCCACTTAGAAAAATCCAGCAAGGAAGTTCAAGAGGTCCCCATTCCCCTAACTTCCTCTAGCCCAGTAGACATGAGGACAGATGATTCTCATAATCCCAAATGATGATTAAACCTATAAATGCATCACACTTTAGTATTTACTTTTTAAGAAGGCAGATAGCTTGCCAAATGTAAGGAGCTGTGCTAGGGTAGAGACGATTGATGAATGTCTCAATATTAGGACTGCTAGACTGCCTAGTCTTTTTGTTATCCAGTCAAGTGTGGAGGAAGATTCCATTGCAACTAGGAATGTGCCAAACTGTTTATCGGTGCACAGGCAGCAGTTAGAGGTCCAGGACTGACAGATACTTTAACTGACAGCTCCAACTCTAGGGATGTTCCAGATAGTTTTATTTACTTCAGATTTCACATGAATGTGGGATATACTCTGTAGGGATGTGCACAAATATTGATAACATTCAAAATTCAGCTGAATTCGTCCAAATTTGGCTATTCAAACTGAAATTGAATGTTATGATATTCATATGCTAACATTCGAACAAATACGAAGTTTTCCGGACATACACGTGAATAGTTCGGACACTTGTTAAGCTGGGGAAATGTATCAGATACATATCTATTCATATCAGATATGTATCTATTCGTGTCAGATACGTATCTGTTCGTATCAGATATGTATCGAATGTTCATACAAATGAGTACAAATAGATTTGTATCGAATAGAATTTTACCACATTTGAATGTGATCTATTAGTACGAATAGGGATTTTTGAACATTCGATTCATTTCCCTAATACTCTGCTATGTATTTGAAGGAGAATGTGAGCATACTTCACAATCGGCCTTCCGATGTGGCAGTTTTATATGAGTTTCCTTGTTTGCTATTGTTTATCTTTTGATAGCAGGGAAACAGGTCTTATATCCACTCTTTCGGATTTCAGAATCTTTCAGAATAAGAGAGGAGAGCTCAAGGGATTGCATAAAAGGAGAGGCCTGAAACACATGTCTTTTCAACTTTGCAGTTGGGCCCTGGTCACACCTACATGAGACAGGATGTCCTATCCATAATTTGAAGTGAGGTCGTACCAGTTCTGTTCACACCTAGATCATTATAGGGTGTTTTTCCATTGCAGCCCTTAGATCCGGATCTAAGAAGATCCGGATCTAAGGAACGGGTACATTCCTTAATCCGGATCTAGTGGATCTGGATTAAGGGAAGCACCCAATGTGTTTCCACGGGAGGTGTAGCACCCATTAGCAATGGGTGCTAACACCCCCTGCAGTGGAAACAGCTTTGCACCCATGTGGGAAATCCAGATTGACCCCCAAGGGGTCTGCCCGTCATCCCAGGTGTTTCGGGGGACAGGTGGTGCAATCTCCAAAGTCCCTTTGAAGAGATCAGCACAGACTTTGGAGCCGCTCCGGAGTCCCTTCTGAACGTCTTTGAAGTCAGCACAAAACAGCCCTAGAGTGCCCACTATGTCAGCGGGAAAGAGCTCCGGAGGGGCTCCAAAATCTGTGCTGATCTTCGGAAAGACCAGCGGTGAGACTCCGGAGCCTTTGCCAATCGCTTTGGAGGGATTTTGGAGGGAAGTCCGTGTGGTCTGTGCTAATAGCGAACGGACCACGCTGACAGCTCCAGAGCCTCTCTGAAGTCTTTGCTGATCTCTTCAAAGTGACTTTGGAGTCATTTCGGAATGATTTCGAAATGACTCCGAAATCACTTGGAAGCTGGGATTTTGGGGCTCCCCCCCTGGGTGCATCCCCTCCCCCTAGCCTCCTCTAGACCCCATTGCCTGTCACTCGTGGAAACAGACTCCCTTTAATTGGATTTTCTGGCTGAAGACTCCATTGCAGACCCCATTAATGGGATCTACAGAAAATCTGGATTAAAGGCCAAAATGTACCCATTAGATCCGGATTTCCCCCATGGCAGTGGAAACAATCGGGTCCCAAATGGGTGCAATGGTGGAAATGGGATCATCCGGCTCACACCCAAATGGGCCCTAAATGGGTGCAAAAATGGGTACTTTCTGACAGTGGAAAAACACCCACAGGTAATCTTCAGGCCATCCTCACTTTGGGCTGCATTGCTCACACCTTTCTCTGTGATCAACCTGAACCTCCTCCACGGAACTCTTGGCTCTCCACCTTTTTTGCTGCATCAAATCTATCTCCTTCCTTATTGGATGCTGTTCTGTCACTCAAGGGAGGTGAGGGTGTGTGTGTTTGTGGTTCCCTTTTAAGCCTGCTCACCCACCTCCATGCCCCCCTTCCTTTTTATGTGCTTCTCTTCTCCGTGCAATTAATCTTTTAAATAATAATAATAACTCTGCAGAAAAATGCTAGATAGAAGAATCATACACATAAACTGAGGAGAGAAGGGGAGGTGCATCATGAACTCCACACGTGCTGCCCTCCCCTAGACATTGGCCAAAAGGAAAGACTAGACCCCACCCACCACAGCATGGTCCAGCCTCCTTTAGCCCCCCCCTCCCCCGCTCACATATGTGAAGAGAAGATGGCCTGGGATGCCGGGATGGGCTGAGTCCTCTGGAAAAGAGGACTCTGGTTAGAATGATCTGATGGGGATAAGCCTGCTTGGAAAATGAATTGAATAAAAGTAATGCAAGTAACGTGAGCAGAAGACGATCTGAAGCCATCCTAAACTAAAGGTGTGACCAGGGCCTTGGAGTGTGGATTTGTTGCTTAGCTTGCTGTTCTGTTTCAGAAGTGTGAGTTTGGTGACTGGCTAATTTGGTGACTGGTTGGCTCATGGCTTGCTGCTGTGTTTTCTTCTCTCACAGAAGAAGCGAGTTCCACTTCTCTCTCTCCTCTCTGTTTTGTTCCCTGATCCCTCTCTCACACATATCATCTCTCTTTGGCCCTAATTATGTATTTGCTTGAATTTGTTGTAAATAGTTTTTACTTGCTGATGTTAAATAATTTCTTATTTACTTGCAATTGGATGAAAAGATCATCAAATGTTTTGAGACTGCTAAGATTCATGATGAAGGGGGAAGTTGCACAAGTGTGAAATACACCAACAATTTGTGCCCATCCCTACTCAGTTCTTCTTGGCACCTTTGCACAACCTTTGACACCTCTAATCATAACATAAGAACATAAGAACATAAGAGAAGCCCTGCTGGATCAGGCCACAGCCCATCTAGTCCAGCGTCCTGTCACATGTGGTGGCCCACCAAATGCTCATGGGCATCTCAAGCAGAGACAAGGACAAATCTTTTCCTGCTCTTGAAGCCCAGTATATGGCCTTAGAAGTGCTCCCCCTCACCTGAAGGATGTACCTAGGCATTCATTCTAGTAGCCATTGATACATCTGTCGTCCATAAATTTGTCCAACCCTACCTTACTACCTCTTCCAGCAGCAAACACCATAAACTGATGAGTGAAGAAATACTTCCCCTTGTCCAATCCGACTCTCCTACCCATCAGCTTCATAAATGCCCCCTGGTTCTAGTGTTGTGTGACAGAAAAAAGAAATGTTCTCTATCCACCTTTTCTATACCATGCATAATTTTATATACTTCAATCAGGTCCCCTCTTAAACGCCGTCTCTCCAGACTGAAGAGGCTTAGGTGTTCCAGCCTGGTTTCATAACGGAGGTGTTCCAGACCCTTAATCATTCTGGTTGCTTAATCCTCATAGTTCATGCTTCGAGGAACTGCAGTTCAGTACCCCTCTGAGCTTATCTCCTTGAAATCATGAGTTCTTCCTAGTCACTGCTGAAATTTGTATTATTTGAGAAAAGCCATCTTTTGTTATTGCATGACTATATGCTTCAGAAATAAAAGGCACTAAAATATGCACTTAAGGCAATGTTTGTTCAGATCTGAAACATCCATCTTGAGACACATCATCATGCAAAATCTGATTAGTCACAAAAGTTTATTTCCTTGTGTAGATTTCATTTGCAGACTAATTTAAAAAGTTCGTATATCTGCCATTTTATAGATGCAAGACTGGGAACAGAGATACCTACCAAACTGGAGCTTTTGTTTTTTAGTTCCCTCCTTTCTTAAACTCAGTTCAACGAATTTTAATAATGTACGTATGTAGGCCTTCACGGCTAGATTCCATCTCATTTGTAGCAGTTTTTGGGCTGTTATGCCGTGTCCCAGGTTTCTTCTCCTGAGAACCTAAGCTTTCAGATGGAGCTGCAATATCCATCTTCAGAGGTCTTTGCTGTTGGATGAGTCAAGGGTGGCTGGCGTCTTACTAGATCAAGTTTCCCTTCTTATAGATGTCTGCTGTTTGTTTGTCAGCTCTTCCTTTGTTTGTGTTGCTGATGTGTCATTGGTCTTTCCCTGGGTGCACCCTGTTGGCTTTGTTTCCTTGAGTGGAAGTGTTACTAGTGGGTCATTGAGGCTAACTTATTTACTGTATATTGGTGTATTCCTTGGGGGCGAGTGGCTAGTGGCTTGTGTGTTTGCAGAACTCAGGTGTGAATCTCTGTTTTGCTTATTTCTATACAAAGGTTTCCAAATGCTGGTGAGAAACAAACCTTGGCCCTTGTTAAAGTTGTGGGGCTTGTTTATTTATTTCTATGGCCTCTCTGGTAGCCAGTTCCTGTAATCCCATAGTCAAAGTAAAGGAAATGAAATTTTAATAATATTATTAGTACAGTGTTACAAGAAAGCCTTGTGAGTTCTCACAAGTGGGATTTTTGAGAACTAAAGGATTGGCTTTACAGGCATGGAACTG
Source organism: Aspidoscelis marmoratus (assembly GCA_014337955.1). Classification (NCBI taxonomy): domain Eukaryota; kingdom Metazoa; phylum Chordata; class Lepidosauria; order Squamata; family Teiidae; genus Aspidoscelis; species Aspidoscelis marmoratus. The sequence continues at coordinate 10,095,222 of MTQE01001134.1, read as the reverse complement.
AGGATGATTCTCAGAAAGGGATAATTAACCAGGCCAATTATGCTAAAGGTTCATTTTATTGTATAAGGAATATAAAGCAAAGACAATTTATTTACAATAAGACTTCGAGTGGGAATGAGTCCAATGGAAGCAGCAACTCACGTAAATGGCAGTAACACATGAAAAACATAACTACGATCAGCAAATGGTGAACAATTATAACAGATGAAGAGTCCTGGATTTCCAGAAAGCGAAGGTTCAGATGAGTGAGAGAAAGGCATTATATAAGAGCCAGGAAAAAGAACATCTAGGGATGTGCATGAATATTCAGCACATTTGAAATTCATACAAATTTGTACCAATTTTGACATTCACAGCTGAATTGAAAGGAGATTGAACGGACCTGGCCTTCATTGAAACTTTATGAAATGTTTGATGAAGGCTGGATCTGCTCACCTGGCTTCCTGTACACACCCTTACCCCCAAATGTGCTTGTGGCTGTATCCTACACATCCTTTCCCACCACTCAGGTGCTCATCCAAGGCCCACGTAGGCCTTCCACAGTGAACACCTCCCCCATCCATGGTTCCCAGATGGGGGAGGTGCACATGCAGTTCCAGAAGGCCTACTTTGGCCTTAGACGGGTGTACGATGGTGGTAGCAGAAATGGCAGGCAGGGGGGATGTGAGTCAGAAAGGGAGGTGTGGAGGGTTCCGTTAATGCATGAATATTTGTCAGATGTTCACATGTGGAGACAAATCCTCCCACATTATGGATGTGCACAAATGAGTTCTTTTTCATTCGATTCTGCTTGGAAGCTTAGAGAGGTGGCATGGATGTATCCTGCTTCTGCCCTTCCAAACATGGCAGCCACCAGAATCCCTCTCTTCCCCGGCTGTGTGCGGAAGCGTCCTGCTTCTGCACACATTCAGCGGGAAGAGACAGATGTAAGACCTGATTTTTCAAGTCTTACATTTAATTCGGAGTTCAATGGCAAAACCAGTTTAAAAAATGGTCTTGCGTGGCGTGGCTTCCGCAAATGTTCTTTAATCAGGTCTCCAATGCAGAAGCTGTTTAAGGTAAGTGTCCTTAATCTTACCTTAGGGGCTGTTAAACCGGTTTCCGCAGTCAATGCGGAAACACCCAAAGTGATTTTCACATCACGGAGTGCACAATTCAGCTCTGGAGGAGTGATTCCAGCCAGGTGAAGTGCAGAGTTGTGCAAGTTTGTTCCAACACTTGACAATTGGATTCAAAAGGGGGGATTCAAGAAGTTCAAAACTGAACTGAAGGACACCCTCTTCGAATGGGGCTGGTTCAACTGGAACTGACCTAGGCCACTGTTATTAAACACAAATGGTTTGAATGAAACTATTTACGCTTGGCTCCCCCTTCCCCTTTAAAAGAACGTTTATCGATGGAAAAAAATGATTTTTTCATTGTAAGAAATCCTTCTCAATTTTTTTTTTTTCAAATAGGTTTAATGATTGATTGAACCTGTTCTGGACAATTTTAAAAGTTTTGAATTCAAACTGAACAACAAAAAGTGTTCATACGCATTTCTAGAAGTGTGTGTACCTATGAAAACAAACACAAATACATATGAACAGGGTCTAGGCCTTGTCTTTTATACACAACAACGTATCCTGGGGACATGCTCTTGCTGATTTTGCAGGGAAAATATTCCTAACAAAAGATCTGGATACATTCTCAACTGTTCCTAGAAGGCAAGCAAAAGGTGATAATCAGATCTGATATTGTTTTGTAGCATTCTAACAGTGGATCACCTAACGTAGTGGCAAAATACACAAGTCTTCCTGTGAAGTCTTTCTAATTGGAGTCTGATTTGAATTATGCTGGTACAATTAGCAAGAAAAAGTGAAATCCTTTAGAAGGAATCAGAAGCAAACACAAGGAACAAATTTGCACTTCCCTTCCCATCCGCTGGATGGGAAAGGAGCGTGATGAACCAATGTTGACTAGTGCTCGCAACATGTCTGTCTGGTCAGTGCTAGCTCTTCTCCCTCTCCCCCTAATGATCAAATGCTTACCTTGATTCAACTGTGGGGACCGGTCCTCTTCAGGGCACTGCCATTTTGGCTGTGACACCCTGCGCAACTGTGCATGCGTCAGTGCCATCAGACACTGACACTCTGCGCAATCGCAGGTGGGAATGCTCCCAGGCTGGTCACAACAGGTAACTGATTGGGGAAGGTTAGGGAGGATGTGGAGCATGATTAGGGACCTTCTGGGCAGGCAAAGGGCGATTGGGGGCTGCAGCAGCCTCCTCCAAGTGTAGATACCCTTCCCCAGAACTTTCCTAACCATGCACTATGAGCTGTAGTGCAAATTGGCCTAAGTTCTTGAAGAAATGGAGGGGTTAATGGCCATCTCAATCTGCTGTCTTTGCATGTTCACCTTTTGCAGCTTAGCTGGACCTGGTGTTGACCAACCATGTCTGGTGGCACTAGGCACTGGCTCAAGCCTCTTGGTCCACAAGATGCCTGTCTGTTTTCCACAGGCTTCTGCATGACTTTTGTGTACTATTTTCACTACAATCCATATTCTGCTGAAAAACAAAGCAAAGCAATTGTCATTAGCCATCATGCAGGAGTGGAGCTGAAAAGTATGCTTGGAAAGTTGACCCTCAGTTTCCTAAATGCTGGACTATTACATTCTGTACAAGACCTATAGCTAGGGATGTGCAATAACATTCACATTTGAAATTTGATTGAATTCGTTCAAATTTGGATGTTGGAATTCAAACTTAAATTTTATACATTCGTTTTTAAGCATTTGAATGAATTCAAATCTTTCAAATCATTCATATGAATTATTTTGACATTTGTATGTGTGTATGGATACATATGCATTACATACATAACCGTACGTGTCTTATTAGTATCCATACGCTTTTATACGGACACATATTGGACGAAAACAGGATGCATACGGGAAAAAATGGAATACGTACAAATGCGCATGGGTGTGTACAGATGTGTATGGACACATACGAATGTTGTGGACATCTGTATCCTCAAATATGAATCAAATATTCATACAAATAGATACAAATGTATTCAAATCAATTTGAATTTGAATACAATTCATTTTTTCTCTATTCCTTCAAATTCGAACATTTGAATATTCAATTTTAATCTAATCAAATCCGAAAATTGCATTTTTACACACCCCTACCTATTACCCAGGTTACTCATGACAAACTTGACAACAGGTTGCATGAAAGTTAAAGAATGGTGGGTGGGCTGAATGGATTCTTTTTGAAACCCTCCCTGTATCTACAATTCTGGTGCTCCATTTATTGAGTCACTTAACCCCAGTAGACCAAGAGTGGCTCATGCAAAATTTGTTAGCTCATGCATGATGCTTCTTTCGTTGTCACCATCCCTGAAGCATGCTTGGTACATTTTAAAATGGAATATTATCTTTTGACTTTTTTGGAAAGGCATCAAAGAGACACCTTGAGAGCCACTTTTTCCATGTATGTGAATCCCTAGGATAAAGTGCCAGACTATTAGAGGTATAGTATAGTTCTCTAGAGGCGTGTGGGAGAGAAAGCAGGAACCACTCCTTTGAAGAACAGAAGCAAGCAAAAGCAACAAGCATAAGCACACGCTTCTTGTAAAACGGAATAGCTGTGCTTGTCTTACTTCAGCATTTGTGAGGCTGTTTGGCCACTGGGAGAGCAGAATTTTGGGCTGGATGGGTCTCAGATTTCTTCCAGTGGGACACGTTCCCCCTTCTTAAGTGGAACTGTACTACAAGGGGCTGTAGACAAATGAGGGGGAAGTCAGAGGATCATCTCTGGCCAGAGGAGATTCATTGTCCCCAGACCAGATACTGCCTGGGCTTTCTGGGCTGCCTCCAAACTAGCAGAATAAATCCACCATTAAATCTAAAAGCACAGTGTACTTACTGCGCAGCAAAGATTGGGCGTCCCAACTGGAAAGGCAGCTCTGTAGCTTCCCCTATTGGAGCTGCAAGAGTTGAGGAGGCACACACCATCACGTGGGTTGAGGCAGCCAATCAGATTTTGAGCTGCCCTTCCTTCTTTGCCAGCATCTCATCTGCTTTTCTTGCACCTCTACCTCCATTGGCTTGAACCTCTGGATTTTTTTTATACTGTGCAGTGTCATTTTACCAGTATTAAGGTAAGTGTGCAGTCCCGATCATATAATGTGATGCCACGATGATCAGTCGTCGTGCGTGATGGCTCCATTGGGACTGTGCATTCCAATGCACAGTATAAACATGTCTGGATGCAGCCCTGGTGTAAGTAGACTTTGCTAATGCTCCCTATTCTAAATGTTTAACTTTAATAGGCAAGAACTACATTTCATGAGTGTATCCTTATGGCTTCTTTGCATATGATTAACCTGTCTGAATTGGAGTCTGGAAAACAATGCTGCAGACCAAAGGGTTCTATGGGCATTTGACAGAAGAAAATAGGTGAATGAAGGACTAGGGATGTCCACAAATATTTGTAGGCATTCGAAATCCAATCGAATGTGCCAAATTTTGACATTCGAACTCAAATCTAATGTCCCGACATTCACATGTAAACATTCAAATTGAATTTTGAACTTCTGATCTATTCATTTGATTTATCCGGACATTCGTATGTGTATGGGTTCCTTCACAATGCGTCCTTGAAGATCCACGTCTTTCCCGCATCCGTATGCATTTGTACAGATCCGTAAGGGACGAAAACAGTTTGCGTATGAGATAACTATGGGATGGATACGGATGTGGGGAAGATGCATACGTTCACACAAAAATATTGTTGACATTCGTATGTGTAGATTTGAATCAAAAATTCAAACAAATAAATTTGAATTTGGTAAATACGAAGTGAATCTTGTTACATTTGAATTTAAAAGATTTGAATTGAATCACATTTTCAGGTATTTGATTCAATTTGAATAGAACGTCAAAAAAATTTGTTCACATCCCTAGGAAGGACAGGCAGCTTACTAGTCACTTAGGAGAGGAAACACCAGTGCCATAGAGAAGGAGATCGGGAACTGTTCCCCAGAGCCACGCAGGAACTAGAATAAGGAATAATGGGTGCAAGTTGCAGCTTCTTAGATTCTGGTTGAATATTA
>MTQE01001134.1:10044364-10057656 GCA_014337955.1 Aspidoscelis marmoratus | reverse complement strand
TGCCCTCTTCCTCCTGGCGTGAATGTGCCACCCATAACGGACCCCTTCAAGGAGCCTGGCTGGGTGGCTGCTGCTTGCTTGGATAGAGGAAAACTGGCAACGGGCAGCCAGCGATTCTCCCCATTGCCCAGGGCACACAGCAGTGGCGGCAACTCAAGCAAGGGGGCTTTAAACATTCCCACATCTCCCAAAACCTGCCCTGCTTTCCTTTCCCCTTTAAAGGTCAGAACTCCAAAGAGCTAGAATTGCACAAAATTGCAACATTGTTATCAGGTGTGTAGTAGCTGGATTGCTACAGTGTAGTGGCTGCTGTGAAGGTTGGATTTTTATGCTGAAATCACTCTCTTTGGAAGCAAGCTATTGGGAGAGGGAAACCCTAAACATGGATTCTCATCCCTTAAAATATTTTTTTACAGTAAAAAATGTAACAAGTATCAAGCGCACGATCCGGAGTGAGACCTGTTGAAATGAGGGTTAACAACACTTTAGGGCGATTTAACACACGGAAAGTGTGTTAAGCCAAACTGACGTGGGGGCTGTGAGGATTGAAAACAGTTTGAAATCAAAATAAGCTTGTAATGGGGATGCGGCCTATGAATTGAATTCCCCCCCCCCAAAAAAAACCATTCATGCACACCCCTAGCATTAAAACCTCAGTAAGGGTAGCCATTTTGTAAGTCCCATTTATTTCTGGTCCATCAGAAAGTAACATATGAAAGGAAAAAGCACAGAAGCAAAGTAGAGAGCTACACAAGAGCATCACTCCAACTGGGCAAGACTGAGGATTTTGTTGGTAAAGCCTCCTGCTCCAGAAACCACTATAGCCAGCTGGTTGGCTGCTGACTTTGGTGTTTAATTATTACTGCACTTTGTGCTTGTATTTCATCTTTGTCTGCCTTATATGGGGAGCGACGCATCACCCTGGGCCTGTTCGCACTTGGCCATATTCTGGAATATATCTCAGGATAGGGGTCTGTGGTCCGGATGCTATTGCAGACTCTGGCCCGTCTCACTCAGGGCCTGCCGTAGCCTGCCCTAGCATGTGGGTAGCAGGCTGCTGTTTCAGGATATATTCCAGAATAAAGCCAAGTGTGAACAGGCCCACTTTCCTTGGCAGGATCCCCTTAAATACTAGACCATCTCCTAGAGACAATTAATTATTGTCAAATATTGTCTCCAGAACAAAATCAAGCCTATTGTAGCAAAACCTTCGGGCACCCTTTCCTTCCTTAGCTGCCTCCATTTCATACATTTGAGCCAGATTCTCCAGAGTTCAAGCACACGACCAGGAAGAGGAAACTTCTGTGCATCTCACCTGGAACAGACAATAAGGTGGTCAAACACTGGATGGGTCAAGGAAAAGAGAGCAAATTGTTGAAAGCTGCCCGCTTTGTGAAGCTGTCCATGGTTGGTGTTTGAAACATTTGCTGTAGTTCTCCTGGGAGACTATGGGCCTTTTTGCACTTAGTGGGATACCATGCTACTGTAGTTAAGTTCAGGAACATTGGCACAATCCCTAACTTACCTAACACCCCTTGCAGTACAGGTGGTCAGTTCTGGACCATCTGCTTCCCCATAGTAACAGCCACAGAAACCTCCATCATATGGCCATGATTGCAAAGTGGCACACAACTGCACAGCCACAGTTGCCCCACCATGCCTCACCCCAACAATATTTGTACCAAAAAGTGAATGCTTTGTCTGGGAGCTTACTGGGAGCACACTAGAAGCTCCTGGTCAAACTTGTGGAGTAGCTTTTGCTGCTCCAAAGTAGGATGTGCACAAATATTCACATGCATTCAAAATCCGATCGAATTGAATGTTTAGAATAGGAATGCAACAAAATACATTCAAGTCTATTGCTTTGAATTTTAGATTCGAATCTGAAGATACAAATGTCAACACCATTTATATGTGTTATATGTATCTGTACGCATTTTGCTGTAGTTCTCCCGTATGCATCCCGTTTTATCCCGTATGCATTCTGTTTTGACCCGTACTATCAGCACAAATGTGTACAGATACGTATGAGGTTCGAATAGATACATATGTAATACATACATATCTGTACATTCAAATGTTTTGAGTCATTCGAATGAATGTTTTGGAAAATTTGAAATTTGTTCAAATGTTTCAATTTGAATGTGTAGACATTCTATTTGAACTCGAATGTCCACATTTGATTGAATTTCTAATGTTTAGAACATCTGTGCACAACCCTAATCCCGAGGTCATGATGTATGCACACCAGTGTAGGACTGGAATGTCCTTTGGTTGCCCTAGTGTCATCTCAATTACTATGTGTGGATGTAGTCATGGTTACAGCCAGGTTTTGAGCACTGACACCCATTAAACAAACACCACGAACAAACACCAAGTGTATCTTTAGCATATCTGATATTTTAACCAAATGATTTCAAAGATTGAAATGCATTTGACATTTTCTACAAATGGTAATTATCACAATGTATTTAAAAATCATTTGTTAAAAATGCATATAAATACAGAGCATTTCTATCTGTCCAAGACTACCTCCAATGTAAGTCTCACGCTTACAAACAGGGAGAGTTTAGCTCAGGAGCAGAGCAAAGAAAGTCCCAGGTTCAGCGCCCAGCATCTACCAATAGGAAATGGCAAATCATTCCTGCATGGATCTGTCCCTAGAGTCACTAGGCATTAAGTTTGGAAGTATTTTTACTTTTACAGTCTGCCCCCCGTATCTGCTGGGGATACGTTCTGGCTCCTACCACGTTTACCTGAAACCGTGAATAATTGCAAACAAGCCTTTCAGTTCTGGACTTGTGCAATCCCAGAACCACAAGTGCTTTTCTGGCCTCTGGAAGGCCTATTTCGGCCTCTGGAGAGCATTGGAATAGGCATGGGATGCCACCGGACACTTCCCGCCTGCCTCCCACGTGGACCCTTACATTTTGGGATGGGATCTGGTGGCTTCATGTGCCTATTCCAACACCCTACGGAGGCTGAAATAGGCCTTCCAGGTCTGGATGCTTTTCCGCTATGGCACCCGCAGGGAGTGGGGTGGGGCTGATCCAGTAACTGTGGTTAACTGAAACCATGGTTACTGAATCAGTGGATATGGGGGTCTGACTGTATTTTCCTACAAACCGATTGTGCTTCAAGAATTTGTCTGCACAAGTGGTATCCTTTGGAAGACTACCTCTTCCAGTTTGGTCTAGTGGTTAGGGAGCTGGACTCTTGTCTGGGAATACCAGGTTCAATTCCACCCTCCCCCATGAAGCCAGCTGCGTTACCTTGGGCTAGTCACAGCTCTCTTCTGAGCTCTCACAGCCCCACCTACCTCACAGGGTGTTCTGTTGTGAGGAGAAGAATAGAAAAGCTTTGTCAGCCGCTTTGAGTCCCCCTAAATGTGTGAGAAAAGCCAGGTAGGAAAGCCAACTCTTCTTTCCCTTCTTATGTGCTGGTTGGCATTGGTAACTCCAGAAGAGCTTCTTCTGTATTGGGTCATGCAGCTTTGTTTGGATGTTCACAGGTCAAGTGTGACTCTGTGAGTGCCAGTCCTGAACAAGAGGATATTTAACTGTTCCAAACAACACACTGCTGAGAAAAAGCCCACCTGCTAAAACAACTCCTTCTTGTGTCACAGCAAAAACAAAGACCCTCTGGTCTGCATGGAATTAGTGAATGCTTCAAGCCAGGGTACAAACATTTTATTCTTAGATGCTCTCAAGACTCCCTTACAGAACACACTTGTCTGTTCCTGCATGCTTTTCTGCCTCCTCTCTGGCACCTCTTGTTCCTGTAATACCTCTTGGATAGATTATCTGCAGCTGTTTCCTGCTTCCTTTTCTCTCTCTCTCTCCCTCCCACCAAGAGGGCTCTAAGAAGACAATGCAGCATGTGGAATGGCGGGAGAAGAGTAGGATTTTGTGATTTCCGGGACAGATTTGTAACTGCAGTATCTCTGTTATGAATTTTCTGGCTTCTGACCAGCTTCCGGCACAAGACTGCAAATCCTCCACCCGTCCAATTCGTTGTAGTGGAAGTCAGAAACAAGCCTCAGTCGGTGCTGAAAGAAAGGCAAAACATGGGTCAGGCAAGCAGAGAGAAACATTGAGGCCGGTGGGACAGAAGACGAGGCCGCTAAAGTGAAGTGACTGGAGTAGGTGGTGTTAATGGGGACTGAGAATTACAGGGGTCACATTCTGTTCAAAACCGTTGAGCACAATGGATTATGCATACATTTTTACATAAGAACTTAAGAGGAGCCCTGCTGGATCAGGCCACAGCCCATCTAGTCCAGCATCCTGTCGCACACAGTGGACCACCAATTGCCCACGGGCATCTCAAGCAGAGACAAGAAAAAACTTTCTCCTGCTATCAAATTGCAGCAAATGGCCTTAGAGGCATCCTGCTTGTCCCTAAAGCCTGAAAGATGTACCTAGGCATCCATTCCAGTAGCCATTGATACATCTGTCATCCATACATTTGTCTAACCCTTCCTTAAAGCCATCCAGGCTGGTTGCTGTTACCACCTCTTCTGGCAGCCGATTCCATAGACTGATGATCCTCTGGGTGAAGAAATACTTCCCTTTGTCTGATCCGACTCTCCTACCCACCAGCCCCCTAGTTCTAGTGTTGTGTGATAGAGAAAAAAATTATTTATTTTTTGTTGAGTACCACTGAGTCATGGCCAACTTCTGGTTCACAGCTTGGACTGTTCCAGGGCCACCTCTAGGCAGTTTTCATGGCAGAGATACTGAAGTGGTTGTTATTGCCTACAGTAGGGGGGAGGCTGGGGGTGGAACAGGCAACTGTCTTCTTTACAGGCAGTTTGCTGAACTGAAAAGTATATGAAAGAGAAAGAGAGAGGGGATTTGAGTTTCAGACATCTGCCTTAATAGGTCAGCAACTTCTATCAGTTCCTCATGGAGAGGCCTTCTAAAGTAAACCACAGCTCTTTGCATGCGTGAAATGAGATGCAGATCTTTTAGTCGCCATTCTGATGTCTCCACCAAAATATCCTTGGATGAAGGTAGTTATGCTGCTTTTTTGAACCAGGGCTGCTTTTGCACTTAGCTTCTAGCCTGCTGCATGGGAAAAGTGCATGACAGACCAAGGTGTCCTAGCGTTCACATGTGGGAGCACTTGTACATATTGCACTGAGCCCCCTGTGCCTGGAGACTTACCTGTGTCCGGGCACATGCCTGGTTGATGGCAGGGAGCCACCATCTTGCATCAGAGTCTGCCATGGTGGTGCATGTGTCGTTGCCACAGTGAGGATGATGCTCTGTGCACACAAAGTGACATTTGGGGTCATCTGAGGTGTCAGTACACTTACATGGCAGCACAAATGACAACTCACACCAGAAATGGTGGGAATGGTTGCAGTTGGATGCAACAGGTAAACATTCAGCTAAGGTTGGGTTTTGTGTGGTGCAAGATTTCATGCACAAACAACTAGTTGATGACAGGTTAACATCTGGAAAGGCAGGTGCAGATGCACCCGCCCAGATGTTAACCTATTGTAAACTATGGGGCCAAGTGCAAATTGCCTTAGTATTGATGTGCACAAATGTGTTTTTGACATTCAATTTGTCATATTGAATGTCCGAACATTCGTATTTGTATGAATAGATACTTTCGAATGTGGTAAAATTCTATTTGATATGAATGTTTTCATATGAATTCTAAGGAATATGCAATAAAAACAAATACGTATCCTATACAAACGAATACGTATCGGACATGAATGAATATGTATCTGATACATATCTAAGATTCATATCCGAGATACATATCCTGTAACAAATCTGAAAGCATCAAATCTGACCTGAATTCACTTTTAATACGCTCTCAATCCATGTTGAATGCACTCTAGATCCATTGCAGATGTGACTGGTGCAGCCACTTTCCCGCCTCCCCAGTTTAATGAATGTCCAAACTATTTGTACAAAAGTTGAAGCATTCGTATTCATATAAATGTCAATGTATGAATATCACAAAGTTCAATTCATGTACGAATGTCCAAATTCATATGAATCCATAGAAATAATGGACTCAGGTATGTGCTCAGATCTCAGTACTGCAGGGGTTTCTGAAATTGCATACCTAACACAAGCCTTCACAGAGAAACAATGGGTGTTTTCCCACTGTCACTAGAAGTACCCATTAAGTACCCATTAATCAGTACAAAAATGCCATTACGTACCCATTAATGGGTACGTAATGGGTACTATCAGTGACAGTGGAAAAACACCCAATATGATCCTGATGGTTTGGGGTTTTCTTTGGTTTACAAAGAATGCTGTCATCTTTCCCTCTCTCTTTCTCTCTCTCTCACATACACAGACACATTTTCTTTCTGTAATTGGTTCTGTTTATTAAGACATAAGGAGGAAAGGAAACTGCTCTGATCATAGCTGGAAAAGAACCATTTATCCATCTTCTTTCTCCTAGCAAAAGGAAGCAATAGCTGCTTCTCATTAACTCAAAGAGAAAAGGAAAGGAGTAGATTTGTACTGGCTGCAACACAAATCTTTTTAATGCTTCAGGAAACTGGTCTTAAGTTACTACAACTTACAGATGCCATGGTATGAGCTGGCTTTTTCCTGTGTAAGGCACAGAAATAGGGGTTCTGGATGTGGACTCCCCATACTGCATCTGGAGCAGAAAGAGGAGATTGCAAGACCTTCTTCAGATACTGCAACTGTCTCTCACCTCCCATGTCAAGAGGGCAGGAGGAAATTCTGGGGCAATCCCAGGATCTCACCTCATCTGCCGTCTCTTCACATTACTGTGGCTCTTTGGACGTCCCCAGATGTTAACAAGTGCCCATCCACTTTGTTTATCCCTTCCCCCCCAATTGCTAGCATCCAGATCCTTTTGAACAGCAACAATAATGCAAAGAGCTTTATAATGCAGAACTTTTGGTTTTAGTTTTGGCTGAAAGACCAAAGACTATTACAACTGGAAGGAGAGGTTTTAAGATCTGTTGTATAAAAAAGATGTTGTCAATGAATATGATATTAAAAAAAGAGAGAGCAATTAAATTTAGAGGGGAAAAACATACAGTGGTTTGCATATGTACAACCTGTGGATATTTTTAGGAAAGACAAAGAGAATACAAATTTTGAATGGGAGAAACAAAAGTGGGAAATTAAATTGAGTAAGGTGGAAAGGGGTACAATAGGCATGATGTATAAAGTCTTACTTCGAATAGAACTGGAACATGAACTGGTTAAGGACTGTATGATTACTTGGGCAAGGAATTTTGGGTATAACATCGAAATGGATCAATGGGAGAAACTGTGGGTAAAAGATCATTGAAGGAGAACATATACAAGATGGCGTATAGATGGTATCTAACACCACACAAGTTGGGGAAAACATATCAAAATATGTCTACGAGGTGTTGGAAATGCAAAAAAGTAGAGGGTACTTTCTATCATATGTGGTGGACACGTGAAAAAGCAAGAAGGTATTGGGCCACGATAGGCAGTTTGATGAGACAAATCTTGAAGAGTAATTTTGAGTTTAAACCAGAAATGTTTTTGTTGGGAATTGTTGATGATTGTTTAAATGATATGAAGACTTTGATATCATATATGGTGACAGCAGCCAGATTGTTATGAGCACAGAAATGGAAGGAAGAAGAATTACCTATGGAGGAGGAATGGATAATTAAACAGATGGAAATGGCAGAAATGGATAAATTGACAAATCTTTTAAAAGACAAAACAGTAAATAAGTTTTTGGAAGACTAGGGTCCTTTTATCAAATATGTTCAGGAACTGGAAGTCACAACGGAAGGTTTTCAATGATTTTTAAATGAAAAAGTAAAAGGTATTTAAGGGGAGCTAAAGGTTAAAAGCATATAAGCAGAAGAGCTTGAAGAACAGAGGAAGTCACATGGATAATGCCAAAGCATTGTTGTAATGGAATGTATTAAACTTGTATATTGAAATGTGTATAAAATGCTTTGTGCAAATTAATAAAAAATGGATATATATTACAAAAAAATAATGTGTAGAACTGGTAAAGTAGGAGCCCAGGATTGGAATCAATATTAAGAGAAAACCAGTGTTGTTGATGGATTTCCATGCAATTAATCCAATTATACTGGGAATGGTGTGGAGATATGTGGCATTCCCAGTAGGGTCTTGGGGAAATCACGAGTTTGGACCCATTTCTAAGGATGTGCACAAATATTCAAAATATTCATTATTCGTAGGAATTCGGACAAATTTGGAGATTCATATACAAATCAAATGTCCAGACATTCCGATTTCCAAATTTGAACGAATATGAATATTATGTGTATCTTGTATGTACTCGTATGCATCTTGTATAAATTTGTATGGGATGAAAACAGGATGCATACAGGATGGATATGGGATGCAAATGGCTATGTTTGAGATGCATATGCACCCGTAGAGATATGAATGTCCAATTTATTTGTACGAATACATACAAATGTATTCATATTGATTCGAATGTCTGGACATTTGTTTTTCCTTATTAGTACAAATTTGGATTTTTGAATATTTGGTTCACTATGAATTGAATGTTGAAAATTGCATTCATGTACACCCCTACCCAGCCTAAATGAAATCACAAGATTTTTGTTATTAGATGGGTAAATAAGTCACTTTCGAGTGGTACAGCTTTCAGGTTCACTGATCATACAACTGTAGAGCTGTACCCTATGTAAGACCCCCTACCCCAATCACGAATGAAGCCATTTGCTAGGCTATGAAGCAGAGAGGGTATTTCAGCCTATCTACAATTATATTCTCATACCCTACAAAGCAAGCAATTCTCCCCAGAGTACGTAGCAAAGAGGGTTGCTAACAATGGAGTCTTGGGCCCTTGCTGCTTGAACCCACTCCCTTTTCTTAACACTTTTGTGAAGAATTAGACCTTCAGATTAGATTTTGCCTCTATTCCCCCTTCCTTTAGTCAACAGTCATCAGCACTTGGGAAGAGCTGATAGCTAAGTGGGAAGCTGGAAGACCACAAAGACCTGTATGTAGGGGAACAAGTTCAGGTGAGCTGAGAGCCCCTGGGAGGGGTTTATGTAGATTGGTTGGAAGATGGTTGCTAAGGAATAAAGGAGGGTTACCTAAGAAATGAGTAATATCCCCAGCTGAATAAGAATTCATGGCCCTAGTAAAAACTGTTCAACCACGCTTAAGTGCTTTCCAGTTTGCTACAAGAGTTTCTACCCTAGTGATTGACAGAATAATTACTGTTTGCTTTCTCTGCCTGAACCACTGCTGTTCCTTCGCCTGCTGTTTGAATTCTGATTATTCCAACTGTATTAGTGTTAAATATATATATACATACTAGAAACTCCTGACTGTTTGGACATTCACTTGTGTGCTCTCCCCGCCCCCAAATCCATGCCGTGCCAGTTGTTTCGGTTAAACCTACCATTATGTTTAAGGATTCTCACAGTTGTGAACTGGGATCTAATTCCCTTCCCCAATAGCTACCAGCAGCTGGCAAAAGATAAAATCAGTAAAATTGTGAGATAAATAAATAAATAAATAAATAAAGAAAGAAAGAAAGAAAGAAAGAAAGAAAGAAAGAAGAAAGAAAGAAAGAAAGAAAGAAAGAAAGAAAGAAAGAAAGAAAGAAAGAAAGAAAGAAAGAAAGAAAGAAAGAAAGAAAGTATATTGCTTCTCAGCCTTTTGGCTAAAATAAAGTGTAGTATTTGTTCTTATCAGTTTAATACCTTGTATGTCCTCTATTCGAGGACTCTATATTAAATGGATTTTTGCAGCTCGGAAATGGAATAGAGGATTGCTCCATCCACTCCACTTATCGACAAGTGGCCTATTTGCACTTAGGCCTCTGGCATGGAAGCAGCACAACTCTGGGACAGGGCAGCCAGTTTCATCCGGAACCATCCCATCCCATTCTGTCCCAGAGCTGTGCTACTTCTGTCCAGGGTGTGGAGCACAAAATTGTACTCCACACCTGTCCCTACCTTAACCCCGGCTGTTCCAGAGCTGCCCAGCAGGGAGACCATTTGCACTCTCCCTGCTGGACAGCCCAGGAGGCCAACCCCAGGCTGCTGCCATTGGGCCCAATTGGCCCTGCTGGCCAGCAGCCCCATTCCAGGGGTGGGACTTGACCAGCCCTGACCATCTTGGGTCCTGCTGGCTGCCGCTGCCCTGATCGGACTGGCTGCAGCCAGAAGGGGGCTCCTGGGTGCCCACCCCCACCCAGGGGTGCGTGCTGCCCCCAGCTCCCTGCCCCCCACTTACATTTCCCGACCCCTGGCTTGGTCTGGATAGTTCCCAGGGCTTGCTGGGATCAATCTGCTGTGTTTTGTGCAGGTGTGCGCTGCAGAAGACTGCCTCCACACTGATTTGAACGTCTTGAGAACCCATCCCTTGCTGGCCAGAGTGAATGGTCAAGCTGTCCTCCATGTGGCTGACGCATGAAAAGGCCTCTGGTATTGCAGTAGTTTTTTTAAAGCAAGCAAGCAAGCATGCAAGCAAACAAATTTATTTGTTAGCTAAAGATGGCTGGTTACAGTTTGCCATGGTCTAAAAGGAAATCTTATCACAGGCCTTCAGAGCCAAATCCTAGAGAGTCTAAACAAGTATTCTAGTTGCTAGGGGATGCAGGGCCAAGAATGTGAGAGGGCAGTCTTCTTTCACATAAGTGAAGAAGACAAAAATAAAATCAGCAGAGCAGTCTTCCTCTAACTTACCCGGATAATCTTCGACTTTCTCCTCTTCCTAAAAAAAATCAAGTCACACTAATCCACAGATATTTGATATGGAGGAGGGTGAGAATGGAGATAAATCATTTCTGAAGTAGGCAGGCAAAGTGACTTGAAAATGACATCCTCTCTTTTCTGTCTCAGTCTGTCCATCTGTCCATCCATCTTTCAAGTCTTTCTCTATCTGCCTTGGCTCACAATTGGACATACACTTCAAAAGTTTTTGCAGCAGTGGAAAAGCCTCCAGAAGTTTCCTCTGAGATAATGATAATCTCCAACCTTTTCAAAGCTAAATCTAAAACGCTATTTGTTGGCACATTCTCGCTTTCTCGTGCCTCTGGTCTTTCTCCCAATTATTTTATCCCCTTCTGCTTGTCCTCCTGATGCTACTCAGATGCTGCAGTGCTCCCTCATTAAAATGCTTCACCACCTAAATGAAGGAAGATTAAGTGAGAAGGGATCATTCAGAAGGCAAAGGCAATGTAGGCACCACCCATTCTGGTGTCACTGTGTTTCAAGGATGGAAGAGATAAAAATGGTGAAACCAATGAAAAGGAACATCAAGCTTCCCCCAGCGTGTTAGCAATGAAGCAGACAGTCCAAAAGTACTGATTAGAAACATAGACCATTTTTAGATCTAGAAAATTTGGGCTATGGTTTCCACCTGAGCCATTAGGCAGAACTGGTTTGATGAGACTTGTGAAGCAAAGAGCCCGAAAGGCAGTAATGAAGATAAAGGACAGCTTTATATCCTCATAACATGGCAACATCTCCATCATCCATGCCAGCGGTGTGTGTGGCGGGGCCCAGGCTCTGTACACCAGCATGTGCCAAGGAGGAACAGGACTTTTCTTGGCTATATAGTAGTCCTGTGTTCTAGAAATGTGCATCAGTGTGGTTTTTTTGCATTTGCATTTGAGTTGAATCGAATATCCAAACATCCAATTCAATTTGAATGTTTAGAACCCAAATGCAACAAAATCTGATTCGAATTGAGCACATTCAAATCTATTTGTTTGAATGTTAAATTCAAATCTGAAGATATGAATGTCGACAACATTCGTATGTGTTATACATATCTGTATGCATTTTGTACGCATCCCGTTTTATCCTGTATGCATCCCGTTTTTGTCCGGTACTATCAGCGCAAATGCGTGCAGATATGTATGAGATTTGTACAGACATTTCTGTACATTCAAATGCTTTGAATTATTCTAATAAATGTTTTGGAACATTCAAAATCATTCGAATGTTTAAATTCGAATGAGTAGACATTCTATTCAAATTCGAACATCCACATGCGATGGAATTCGATCAAATCTCGGATGTTTAGAACGTTCGTACACATCCCTACTGTGTTCTATTAGAGATCTCCTTCAAAAACATCCCTGCAGAGGTCAGGCTAGTTTCTAGATCCTTGCACACCAAGCAGACACAGTGTCAGTGGCACAAATAGCTTATGGCCATTCTGGACTCCAGGTCAGGAAGAGGCCCACTTTCAAGGCCACTTCTGGGGACACAGCTAAGATACCCCCAGCCTGCAACTTCATTACCCAGCTTTGAGGCAGATTTGCCATCAAACTGTCCTGCCTCACCCCACCCTACTACAGATAAACTTAGTTACAGAAACCAGGCTATATGAAAATATTAAACAAGGGGTGTTTTTCCATTGTCACTAAAAGTACCCATTAAGTTCCTATTAATGGGCACGTAATGGCATTTTTGTACCCATGAATGGGTACTTAATGGGTACTTCTAGTGACAGTGGAAAAACACCCTAGGACGTTGTTCAACATCCCCAAATATCAAAGGTTCCAAGCTGTGAAGAACCTCAAGAAACACTGGCTGCACTGAAGGAGCCCCTGAATTTATTCAGTTCTTCAAAATAGTTATATTTGCTTAAAATATAGTCTTGGAGAATAAAAACAACTAAAATCAGAATAGTTATATAAAAACATGATTAAAATCAAGGATGGGGGAAACAAATAAGATGAGCACGAATGGGTTTTTTGGCATTCAGTTCGTAACGAATCGAATGTTTGAAAATTTGTATTTGTTTGAATAGATCTCCTTTGAATATGGTAGGATATGGTATGAATATCTGATATGAATTTATACATATCCTGGATACAAATCTTGGATATTGATCCTGGATACGTATCCTATAAGAACGCATACATGTCGGATACGTATCTTATACCAATGCATACATATTGGATATATATTAGATATGTATCCTATACAAATGCATACAAATCGATACATATCTGATACGTATCCCCAGTTTAACAAATGTATGAACTATTTGTACGAATGTTCCCAAACATTCCTAGTCATACGAATGTTAATGTACAAAACTCGTAACATTCTATTTTTGCACAAATGTCTGAATTTGTACGAATTTGTACAAATAATGAATGTTACAAATATTTCTGCACATCCCTAGACTGCATGCCATGAGGCTACATAGCCCTAGGCCCAGAAATATATCCAGAGAATAAGCCACACAAATCTTGCTCCAGTTGATCATATAAGATACATTTTGCTATCTATACACTAGTTTAAAAAACGGGGG
>MTQE01001134.1:10012221-10023452 GCA_014337955.1 Aspidoscelis marmoratus | reverse complement strand
ATATGAATAGCATACAGATCCTATATATGAATGCATATGAATAGCATACAGATCCAATATACAAATGCATATGAATAGCATATGGATCCCATTTACGAATCCCATACAAAGCTTCATATGAATGAATCAAAACATTTGATTCAAATTCGAATGTCAAACTTTGAATGTGCCAACATTCTGTGAGAATTCAAATGGCTGAATTAGGCTGAATTCAGCTGAATTTCAAATATTACAAATATTCTTGCCCATCCCTACTTGAAAGCAATAACTCATCTTAGTTTGTTCCCAGATTTTGGTACTGCATATAGAAATATATCCCTTTTGCATGTGGAGTTTCAGTTTCTTTGTTGTGATAATTGTTATCAATAGATGGATTCCTAATCAATTCTCCCTACTAATTTTGTTCCCCCCAACTTTAGTATACAGATGAAATGTTTATGAAGAAGGAAGGCTGTGAACCTTTTGTTAGTTGTACCTTCTTTTTTCAACGACACTATAAATAGCACCCTTCTTATTTGAGTTTTCACCGCTGAAAAATCTGGGTCTATCAACAGCATACCTTTATACGATAACTCTGTCTGCAAAGAGTTTTGCTATTAACTCATAGAACGTCCATATAATTAGATCTATCAAGACTCATCATATCCCTTCGAAAGATAAATGGCAGCTGATAGAGCCGAGCTGCTGAATGATGCAGTGATAGGCCACAATATTAAGATGGTCCTGCAGTTGTTGGAAGAAGGCACTGATGTCAATTCCAAGGTGGGTGTCCATGGCTGGACACCACTTCATAGTGCTGTACAAAATGATGATGAAGAGATTGTCCATCTTCTGCTGAGCAAAGGGGCTGACCCCTTTGCTAAGAAGGCAAATGGTGCCACTCCATTCATTTTAGCGGGGATTACAGGCAATGTTAAACTTCTGGAGCTGTTTCTTGATAAAGGGTCAGATATTGATGAATATGACATCAATGGCTTCACAGCTTTCATGGAAGCTGCCTGCTATGGGCAAGTGGAGGCCCTGAAGTTTTTGTATAAGAGGGGTGCAAATGTAAATTTGGGAAGAAAGGTTGATGAAGAAAAAAAAGCTGTGAATAAAGAAGGTGGAACAGCCTTGATGGATGCCGCCTGGAAAGGCCACCTCAAAGTCATCCAAGTCCTGGTTGAAGAAATGGAGGCTGATGTGAACATCTGTGACAACCAGGACAGAAATGCATTAGTACATGCTCTTTCAATGTCTGAAAAGAAGGACTGTGAACAAAACAAAGAGCAAGCTGCCTTTCTCCTCTTAAAATATGGGGCTGATGTGAACAAGAGAGATGAATCTGGGAAGACCACCCTCATTCTGGCAGCTGAAAGGGGAAAGGCTTGGTGAAGGCTATATTGGAAAAAGGTGAAGTTGACATAGATGATGTTGATAAAGATAAGAGAACAGCACTGATGGTAGCTGTGGAGAAGGAAAACAAGGAAATAGTAAAAATGCTGTGTGAAAAGGGAGCAAGAAAGGGCATTGGTAGCCTTATGTGGGCTCACATTGTGGCTTACAACAATGAAATAAAAAAGATTCTTCACCAATATGGACTTTTGTCTAATCCAAGCCAAGAAACTGTACAGTACACTTCCTTTAGCAGACGTTGGGCGTCCGAGCTTGATAACCTCCATAAAATATATCGGCCGATGGTTGGGAAACTCAAGCTCTTCATGTTTAAAGATTTCATAATTCAGAAGAATTCCCATGGAAGTGTCTACCTAGGATTCTATGATGGAAAAGAGGTAGCTGTGAAGGTATTCCCCATCAGTGCAGAAAGTGCTGAACGAGAGAAAAACTGCCTTGAGAAATGTTGCACCGGTTCTCACCTGGTAAAACTTTTGGGGTGGGAAACAGACAATAACTGCCTCTATTTGTGCCTCAACCTGTGTGAGAGAAACCTTCAGGAGCACTTTGAGATGGCAGAGTCTGAGAGTGGAACAATGGAGAGCAAATACATTCTTACAACGATCTTTCAGGCAGTGATGGAGCTCCATACATTTGGATTTGGCCATCAGGACCTGGAGCCGAGTAATATTCTGATAGGTTTGTATTCTCTTGGGTTTACTAGTGACTTCAGTACATTAACTACCTTGTGATAGGGTTGTCTTCAACTGCTGTTTGACAAGTCTGGATACCATTAGAGAGGCTTGGGACTTACCAAGCAGTATGTAGATGTTCTTTGGCATTGGGAGTAACTGGGGAGCAGGAGGGTGCTGCAGAAATGTAATGGAGACATCCACATGGTGGACTGAGGAGGTGAGTTCCCTGCCCAACCCTTATGGTGCTCTCCCACTTCTTAATTATGTCTAGGTGCCATAATTATGTCTAGACTTCTTCCCTGCCATTCAGTTCTTTGAACAGTGGTTCACACAAGCCTTGTTTTAATTAATACCTTGTTTAATACCTTGTTTTAATTATTCAATTTTAATATGTTTACCTGTGTCTTGTTTTTAATATGTTTTTAATTGCTATTGATTTGTTGTTACCCGCCAAGAGACCTTTGGATATGGGGCGGGATAGAAATGGAAATAAATAAATAAATAAATAAATAAATAAGCCTATTCTATTATCCAATTTATAGGATATAGGTGGAGTGGTAAGTTTTCATATTAAATAGTAGTAGTAGTAGTAGTAGTAGTAGTAGTAGTTGTAGTAGCAGCAGCATTGGTATTGGTGGTGGAGGTAGTAGTAGTAGTAGTAGTAATTTCACCTTTGTGCTTCTGATTCATTCAAAAGGTTAAGATGGCTTACGCTTGTAAACTTTGTGATTCAGATAGAAAACCAGTGGATCTCAAGAAGTTATCAGAATATAATTCACATTATCCCCTATTGGCTCTAGTTAATGAGATTTTGAATCCTAGAATATAGAATGAATTGTACACTTCTCACCCGCCTGTACAATGACAATTTGTCCACACCAGCTTTTCCACATTGTGAACTCAAAGTGTTGCTTCAAACTGAGCATAGGAGTTGGAACACATCTGGCTTGACTTCTTGAAAGCAAAGCATTCTGAATTAAGTTTAAACTTCCTTAGTTTCCATTTCCATTTATACCCATAAATCATTGCTTATCCTAGCTGCATTAGCAGACCATCAAAGTTAGCAAGGAGCTTCAAATAATTTGCACTGTACAAAAATCTGTGTACAAAATTTTGAAGGACTTTGGACCTTCAAAATCTTGAATGGCAGCATGCACCACGTCTAGCCAATGAGATGAGTGGTGATGGATGATAAGAGATGAAATCCAGAAGCAACCTGGAAAGTACAGGTTATCTGTCTAATATAAGTGTTTGCAGCAACTATTTACCACATGGTCATTTTCCATAGCACACAGAAAAGCTAGAGAGCTAGTCATTAATATGTGTCAGATTAAAGAATACAGATCTACAACAAATGAGAACAGGCCATAGACTGTGTAAACCAGCATGTTTTCTTGTACATTGACTTACCACAGTGATATTCTCAAACAGAAATTGAAAGTGAAACCCTCACTTACTCTCAACCCCCCTACAAGTGCCCTTTAGAGGCCAATTTGGTCTAGTGGTTAGGGAGCCCGACTCTTATCTGAGAATACCGGGTTCAATTCCACATTCCCTCATGAAGCCAGCTGGGTGACCTTGGGCTAGTCACAGCTCTCTTCTGAGCTCTCGCAGTCCCACCTACCTCACAGGGTGCATGTTGTGGGGAGAACAGAAGGTTTGTCAGCCGCTTTGAGTCCCCTTAAATGGGTGAGAAAAATGGGGTAGAAAACCCAACTCTTCTTATTCTCTTGCTTATTTCTCCAACTCAGAAATATATCTAGACATCCATTCTAGTCGCGATTGATACACCTGGCCTCCATGAATTTGCCTAACACTTTCTTAAAGCCATTCAAGCTAGTGGTTATCACCACCTGCTCAGGTAATAAATTCCCCTGATCAGCCCTGTCCTGCCCATCAACTTCACAGAGGGATTTTTTTCAATCCACCATTTCCACACCATTCATCATTTTATAAACTTGAATTGAGTCCCTTCTTAAACACCATTTTTCCCTAGACATTGCACGCTGATATAAAATGATATTTATAATTTCTTTCACTAGATGCTGCAGGAAAGATTTTTCTGGCAGATTTTGATAAAAGCAGAAAAATAGCTGATGATGGAGAAAAGGATGCCATAATCACAACAGATCTACAGGTAAATAACTGTCCTCTGCAATACCTTTCCATCTTTTTACATTTGCTCAGTGGTGCAGCAAGTACTTGGGAAGCAGAAAGTGGCTGGTTCAATCCTGAGCATTTCTATACCTTTGTCAAGGAAACTTCTTGGATGTAGGGACATGCAAAATGAATTTGTGGACATTCACATTAAATTGAAAATCTGGTTGTGCAAACATCCAAAAATTTGATCAAAGCAAACAAAGCTCTTGCTTGCAAAAACAAACATTTGTATTTTGCTATATTTTTGGTGATAAAAGGGACTTTTTAATGGGGAAAAGTCATGAACAGTTAGCAAAAATGTTCAAATGTAAATGCAAAAATCTGATTTTTCAGTTTAATGATTCAGCAATGAACTGAATTTTCAGATGTTTGATCTGAGTGTGAAACGAATTTCATTTTTTTAAATTCACATCCCTGCTTGGATGTGTCTGTGTGGTATCCAGAAATTGCACCCAACTCAGTGTGAGCAAGCGATAATAACAAATATCTATGGAATGATTATACCGTTGTCCTTTATACACCATTCTTTAGGGATGTGCACAAATATTATTTTTGCATTTGAATTTGAATCAAATTGAATATCCAAACATTTGATTCAAATGTTTAGAATCTGAATACAACAAAATCCGATTCGAATAGAATGCATTCGAATCTGTTTGTTCGAATGTTAGATCGAATCTGAAGATATGAATGTTGAAAACATTCATATTTGAAGATACAAATGTCAGCAACATTCGTATGTTTTATATGTATCTGTATGCATTTTGTATGGATTATACACATTATATCTGTACATTTGCATCTATACTGTACATGCATATCTACATATGTATCTGTACATTCGAATGTTTTGAATCATTTGAACGAATGTTTTGGAACATTCAAAATTTATTCGAGTGTTTAAGTTTGAATGTGTGGACATTCTATTTGAATTCAAATGTCCATATTCTATCAAATTCGATCGAATTTCAAATGTTCAGAACATTTGTGCGGATCCCTATAATGTACTTTGGTTCCTAAAAAACTAACTTTAATACAAAATGGGAAGTTAGAGAAACCAGCTCCCAAACCTCCATCTGCTTATGTTGTCTTTTTACTTTCAGTGGACAGAATGAAAATCTCTTCAGTTACATTGGTTTTAAAGCAGTGTTTCCCAAACTTTTGACATATGTGTACCCCTTCTACAATTTTCGTAACGCTGAGTACCCCTCATAAAAAACATTAGGGATAAAAATTGTATTTTATAAAAATAATCAAAATCAGTGGAACTTACTAAAGCACGATAACAGGCGCCCGGAACTAACTATTAAAGAAGTAAGTTGTCTCTGTAATGAAGTGCAGTATATTCGTGCCGTGTCATGCCTCACAAGACCGTTAGATAACAATGCAATTCTCCGGCGTTTAAACAGCTCTGCGGCTCAAGGTCAACTGTTAATGTTCCCACAGTTTAAAAATGGCCGAACTCGAGCTGCACGAAGGATGCGCAGAAGTTCCAGGCATAATGAGTTGCGATACGATGTACGATGGCCCCAGTTCCTGTGTAAAAACTGCGATACGCGCCTATTTCCTTCCTTGTTCTGTGGGCGCAGCTAAGCACGGTGCAGTGGATATTCCCACGTGATCCCCACCAAACTCTTCCCGTACCCCTGGGGGTACGCATACCACACTTCGGGAAACAGTGGCTTAAAGGGAAATCAGGCTCTTTGAATGCAGTGTAGAATGACAAATCCCCAAAAGACCCCCCATGCTGCTATAAAATACCACAAAATCCTCCCAGAACCACCCAAACTAAGGCAAAACTTTATAGCCCATAAAAGTCACATATGTATGTTAGTGAAAAGGTCTTTTAAAAATAAAACATATAACAATACCTGGCATATACTGACCCCAGTGCACAGCAGCCTACAAAGGTAAGTGCAGAAAGGCCTCTGGATGGTATTCAAGCACCTACCCATTTTCCTTTTTTTTTTCCTGTGCACTTGGTAGCATCCATGTATTTGCGACAGGAATAATACTCAGAGGAGTCAGCAGATAAACATGGACAATGTTATCAGAAACCCAGATTTCACATAATAGCAATGTTTCTGGATATCACCTTAATATCCCAGGGCTATATTGAGAATGCCACAGATATGTGTGGCTTTTAGCAATGTGCACAATTCCTCCCCCCCATTTGTTTCACTTCACATTGAAATGAGTGCGACGGAAATTCACATTCCTGTAAATGGAGTTACTTTGCATGTGTTAGGATTTGAATTTACTTTGAATGTTCATTGATCCCTGCTGCCACTGGTCACACCTCCAAATCTGCTCCAAATTTGCTCTCAATCATAGGCACTCAGAAGTCTAGTCCTATATGTTGTAACAAGAGGGAAAATTAACTTTGGAGACTTGAGTACACAGTGTCCAAAAGACGTGGATAATTGCTCCGAAATTGAAGATCTCATAGAACGTCTGGAAACTCCTGATGAAAAGATCCCAATGGATCAGCAACTAAAAAAATTGATCTGCCATCCATATTTTTGGAACAAAAATGAGTAAGTATGAAATAAAAGGAAGAAGAGAGCAACTGTCTACTTTCATCATTTTGTGCTTCTCAGTAGTCGTGGAAGAAACAGACTACAGGGGCCCCATCCAGATGGAAGTTATGTAGTGTAGTATAATTGTCTCTTGGCTGTGGTGGGATTGTAACACATATTTACGGCAACCCACCATAGCCCCATTATACTGGAGTGAAAACACGCTATAGCCTATTGGGGGAAATTTCAACATTGATGGCGGGCTTTCCAAAATAACACATCTTAAATTACAGAAGGGGCTGCCATCGTGGTTGTTGCCAGCACACATGCCTTGGGCCCAAAAAAGATGGTCACACGTGCGCAGTAGTATGGACTTCTGGGCTTTTCACGCCATTGAGGAAGAACAGTTGCCTTTTCTACCCCACTTTTCTCACCCATTTAAGGGGTCTCAAAGTGGCTGACAAAGCTTTCTATTCTTCTTCCCACAACAGACACCCTGTGAGGTGGGTGGGGCTATGAGAGCACTGAAGAGAGCTGTGACTAACCAAAGGCCACCTAGCTGGCTTCATGGAGGACAGCAGAATCAAACCTGGCATTCCCAGAAAAGAGACCAGTTCCCTAACCACTGCACCAAACTGGCTCACTCAGATGTGCGTGTTAAGAAAATCACACATAGAAAATGCCAGCACTGTACCATTTAGCTAACAAGCAAGTACAGTATATTCTGGCGTATAAGACAACTTTTTAACCCAGGAAAATCTTCTCAAAATTGGAGGTCGTCTTATACACTGGTGTCGTCTTCTTATATGGCGAGTATATCCCAAACTCTGTATTTTAACTGGAAAAGTTGGGGGTCGCCTTATACGCCCAGTCATCTTATACGCCGGATTATACGGGTATTCCAGAGAGGGTTTTCTTTGGAGTATTGTTGGTTGTAGCAATATTTGGGCAGAGTCTGGATCCAGCCAAAGTGATGAATAGGTCTGGAACAATAATTTAAACTTTTTTGAAAGCACGAGTTTTGCCTTTGAAATTTAAGTGGAGAATTTGATTTTGTTAGAACTCTTTAATAGCTTGGGTGGCATTGCTTCTCCAACTTCCCAAGTTCTATAGTGTTAGGTGAAATATAATTAATACTTAGAAAGGGCTGACTTTGTCACTCCACTCTTACAAAAACAGCAAAGCTAATGATGCCATAAAAGCAAGACACACTGTGTATACTTCTATAAAGGATTTTAGTCAATGCTTCATAGTGAGTTTGTTGCAGATGTTTTAGCAAAATTATTATCATTGATTATCAAATGCTGTCGGCTGTCAAATACCAGGAGGTTAATTGTTTTTTATATATGATGAACATCAAAAACCATGAAATAAGACTACTTTTTGGGCCTCTGTAAAACCCTCCAAGATATGCAGAAGGCAGGTCTACAATGGCAAGAAACCAAAATCTAATACCTTCATAAAATGCTCATTAAGACCTATCTTACTTGATAGGAAAATTATGCTAATATCATATCCTGTTCTTATTATAAGGTTTGCCAAAAAGGGACTTCCTGCTAGCCCATTTCAGGATTTATTTACTGTTATTTGTATCCTGCCATTTACCAAACATCTCAGGGCAGTTTACAGCAGATGAAAACAATACAGATAGTTAAAAACAGGACTAGAACTGATTAAAGTCAAACATAAATGTAAAGACATAATCATAATGCTTAGGATAGGCTAATTGGTGAAAGGCTTGAAGTGTGCCTTCACCAAGCAACCAAATATGTACAATCAGGGTCATCATAAGTGTTGGTTGAGGAGCTCCAGAGGGACACTAGGGCTGTTAGCCCGTTTAATTATGTTTTATATTTTTGATACTGTATTTTAACTTGTTATATTGTTTAATACTTCTTAAGGGGGGGAGGGACCTTAATGTTTTATTCTTATATGATTTTTTTTTATATCTATTGTTGTTAACCGCCCGGATTGGTTCGCCACAGGGCGGTATACAAATAAATATTATTATTCTTATTATCTCAGATTGGGGCCTTTCAGAGTGTTTCTGCACTTGCCATACCATCCATTGGACAGGAAAGGTGCAAATCAAACAGATGTGTGCTAGCATTCCCTAGAGAATGCTAGTACATGGCAGCTGACCCATGATGGACCCTGATACTTACATCTGCCCAGTTGCATGTCCGAACCCTGACAGAGATTTGAATATTTTGAACATTTGAGCAGATCCCTAGTTTTATCTATTCTGTCTGTTAGCCAAGGTGTTATTTCGCTAGTAGATCTTTTCCTGCCTCCAGTTCTTAAGCTTCGTGGGCCATTGCTGAGGCTGCTCTGATGGAGTGCAAGCTGTATGTTGGATTTTTAACCTTGCAGGAAATACAGTTTCTTAAAGATTGTTGGGAATGAAAGTGATATCAAGACACGGAACACAAAACACCATAATGTCAACAGTGTAATCCTGCCAGCTTTGAACCGTGATAATGATCCTTTCAAGAAATGGACTGAACAGGTAGGCTGTCAACTGGCCAAGATTCACCAGCAAACTTTTCCCTGCAAAGTTCCAGTTGAAAGTTTTGCTTATGATAAGCAGAACAACCACATTTTGACTGATTACATCCCAATTTGTCAGTGTCCCTACATTATAAATTTGTATTTCTAGCTTACTTTCTACAGAACTAAAAAGGGCAAACCCCCCACATTAAGAGAAGATGGCTGTTGGCATTGCTTGTGCTCATTGTTTCACTCATTAGGGCTGCCTCCAGACTTGTGGAATAAATCTGCTGTTAAAGGTAAAAACGCAGTTTACTGGTTGCACAGCAGGGACTGGCCGCCCCAACTTGATTCGTAGCTCTGTAGCTTCCCCTTGGAAGCTGCGAGAGCTGAGTCGGTGCACATGGTTACAAGGGCTGAGGCAGCCAATGAGATTTGAGCTGCCCTCCTGCTCTCATCCTGCTCTTCTCGCCATTCTGCCCAGACTGGCGGAAAAATTCAAATTTTGTTTCTACTGAGCAGCAAACATCCTCTTACCAGCATTAAGGCAAGCGCGCACGGCCCAGTTGGATTATGTGATGCCACAATGATCCATCGATCATTGTGTGTGATGCCTTCATTGCGACTGCACAGCCTTGGTTCACCTGTTTTGCATTCCAATCTGCTTCCAGAAGTGACGTCCTCCATTTTCTTATTTGAGTCAATAATAATACAGTACCTTCCTGATGGACAACTCTTTTGATTTTTATTTGTAAGGACTTCCTCAAGTCAAACTTGTTTTTTTGGTGACTACAGCCTTATTGGCAGGAGTACTGAAGTGATTTGCCATTGCCTTCATTCAGTGATCTTCTGCTTATAAAGTAGATGCTCTTCCATTAACCCTACAGCTGTCCCATATTATGGGATTTTAAATATTGCTAGCTGTATTGTGTAGCATTTGTCTTTTTTGACTGTGACACTGATACTTTCTTGACAGTAATGTCCTCCAAAATAATAACAAAATCAGATATTTTTCAGATTGACAAAGAAGTATTGGAGTCTATGAGTGATCCATTTCATGAGAAAAAGAAGAAAGCCAAACCCAAGAATCCTTATGAAAACTGTGTAACAGATTTACTAAAACTAATTAGGAATATGGATGCACACTTCGGCGAGAAGAAAGAGTAAGTAACTGTTCATGTTTTTAGTTGAATATCTGTTACTGACTAGCTGAAAAAGATTCATTATCAATTTCTGTACATTCCTCCTAGTTATATTAGCTAATATGAGTAATGCAAATTGGTGAGCCAGTTTGGTGTAGTGGTTTGGGAGCCGGACTCTTATCTGGGAATACTGGGTTTGATTACGCCCTCCCTGATGAAGCCAGCTGTGTGACCTTCAGCTAGTCACAGCTCTCCTCTGAGCTCTCACAGGGTGTCTGGTGTGGGGAGAATAGAAAGCTTTGTCAGCTGCTTTGAGTTCCCTTAAATAGGTGAGAAAAGTGGGGTAGAAAAACCAACCCTCCTTCTTCTTCCTTCACAAAGCCAGCTGGGTGACATTGGGCTAGTCATAGCTCTCTCCTGAGCTCTCACAGCGCCACCCACCTCATAGTGTGTTGTTATGGGGAGAAGAGTAGAAGGTTTGTCAGCCGCTTTGAGTTCCCTTAAATGGGTGAGAAAAGCAGGGAAGAAAAGCCAACTCTTTTCCCCAACTCTTCTTCTCCTTCTTCTTAAAAAACCTTCAGTTTATCTTAGGGGCAGCAGTGCAAATGCTTTCTACCCTGTGTATTGGAGTCTCAGGGTGTTTCCGCACAGGCCCTTTAACACCCATTAAGCATGGATTGGGACATGCGCATCCGCATTTATGTGCCTTTTTAGCACACTTCTAGCCACGCATGTCCGCATTGCACGTCCCTCTTTAATGCGGATTTTGGCGGCAATACCGATTTGGTGCTGCCGCGTCCACATTAGAGGGGGCTATTAAGCACACTTCCAGTAGGTGCATCCGCACCTAC
>MTQE01001134.1:9980390-9996680 GCA_014337955.1 Aspidoscelis marmoratus | reverse complement strand
GGCTGAGAACCATCTTGCCTGAGAGGAGCAGAAGAGAGGAAGCAGGTTGATTAGGTTTGCCACCTTGCTCACAAAAGTGCCTCCTCCCTCTTCCAACTGCTCCCATCACAAGATGGCAAAGAGACTATGGCAGCCGATCCACCAGTTGAGAAATCATCTGGTCCTGAGGCTGAGCAGGGTGGGGCTGAGTAGATGCCGGCTGACCATCTCTACCATCATCCGGTTTGTCATCAATGAAGAGAAAATTCAAAGTAAAGAGAATAGGAAAATTCCAGCAATATGAAATGAATAGAAGAATTGGAACTGAAGACCTCAAGTGCTTGCTTTTTGCTGTTCCCTGTTCCCTCCCACACCATTTTCCTTTTGTTTCTTGTCTCTTTAGATTGTAAGCCTGAGGGCAGGGACCTGTCTAAGAGTAATATAATATTGTAACCCACCCTGAGACCTTTGGTATAGGGCGGGATAGAAATACAAACAAACAAATGAACACACACACACACACACACACACACACACACACACACACACACACACACACACACACATACATACATACATATGCATGATAAGTACATGAGTCCTATCAGATTAGAGCATTAGGTTTTCTTTTATTTTGATTTGCATTCAAAAATTGAGCAGTTCATATTGGGGATATTTGCATTGAGCATGCAGTTGTTTGCATATCTGAAAATTTGATCAAACCAAGCCACTCTCCCACTTACAGTCTTGAACAATTTGATAAAATATTCAAGTTTCACTGTGCTTTTGCCCATGAAAATGGCTTTCTTCAATGGAAAAATGATATTTTCCTTTTTGAACCAATGTGAAATTAAATGTGAACAACTGGGCGGGGGGGGGGTGTCAATTAAACAGTTCATTGGCAAAATAAATGGGTATTCACTTTGATGGCGAAACAAACACATGAAGTTTTTTTACGCACTACTCTGTTATTCCCAATGTAAACTCAGGTGTATAGAATTTCTTCTAAAACAGAAAGATTGGTGTGTATTCAAGCCTTCTCCACTGTCAGACTATTTAGAATTTCTCCCATTGAACATAGCCAAAAGTTTGCTTTTAATCTTAGCTTCTACCTTTTATATTTAAGATCTGCTTAATCATATGTAAGGTAAAGAAAAGCACGACTCTCACACTCTCCTCTAAACAATAATGTAAGATCTCTCCTGGATCAACCAAAAATTCTAAAAAGAAATTGAAATGATTTTAACCTGCCCTCCACCCAAGGACAGGAATTTAACCAGACACCTCAGTGTGTTTATTTTTAGGCCGTTCACGGACAAGAACTCATCAGTTGCACTGGAAAACTCGGTTCCCCACTGCTTACTCTTAGCTTAGGTGGGATATCCGAATTCAAAAACAGTTTGTTGATGGTAGCCACTTTGGTCTTCAGGAAGGCAATATCTTTTTCTGTGGTCAGCCCAATGGAAGCCAATACTACCACTGAATCAGACAGATGGAAAAACCTGCAGCAGTAGTGAACAGGAACAGAACACAAATCAGAGAAACAAGTGGTTAAAGACGTTGCAACACCTACAATCTCACTGTCAATTACCGTAAACTGAATACACACATAGGTTCAGACTGGGCACTGCAACATGAGGACAGTCAACAGCTGGCTCCCCCTGGTCCATTTCACAGCTGGTTATAGGAATGCAGACACAGCTCAAATCTCATTGTGGTCCCTGTTAAACATGACCACCTCTAGGAAGCCAGTGAAGGTAGATACTTCCCTAGGTGGCCGGAAAGTGACCTGAAGTGGTCGACTGCTTTCCATAGGATACCATATTGACAAAATATGCAAACTGATATTTTATGAACTAATCATACACGGTACTGGCTACTTTGTTTTTTGACATTGCTTCATATGAACGTAGCATAGATCTGAAGATAAGGTGCCTAACACTGGGTGAAACTCCTTAACAGGAGCACCTAGCACCCAGTTGAAGATCTTTATTGTCATCAAGATCCCAAATGGGCCATTCTACATCCCTGCTTACAGCTAAAAATACAGCCCAACAGAGATACGATTGTTCCCACGGAAAGTGACGCATGTTTCTGACTGCTCTGTTCACACATTCAGATGGTCTTTCCTTAGAGGAGATTGTGCATAGGTTTAGCAGAAGATAGGATTTGGGCTCACTCACTCACCTCTCCATCTCCAGGTAAAAATGAAAGTCATTGACCAGGAAGTTGACCAAAATGATGCGATTGCCAAATATCTTTCGCTTCACTGATACCACTTCGATGTCTTCTGATGCGGCAGAAGCTGCGCCAGAGCGAAAACCGGTTCCAGCGGTACTTGGACGGTGCTGTGCCGTTGGCTGGGGTGATAAATCTAAGTGAGAAAATGGAAGCCCTAGTCAGACTACCTCTCATGGATGCGCTGGCCACCTCTGAGGTTTAAAAATGCCATTTTTGTATTCATGCTAAATATTGTATTTTTCTCCTTGGTTCTTTTACCCCTTTTTCCCATGCACAGTCAAAGATCCAGATCTTTGAGACGGGCTCCTCCTGGTGATCCAGGTCTTGAAGATGCCTGAAGATCCCATTGTGGACACCTTTAATCATGTCCACACAAAATCCAGATTTAACGGCCTGAAGGACCTATTAAATCCGGATTTCCCCTGGTCTTCTGGGTACAGGGCCTTGCAGATGGGGCCTTCAAGGGGTACAGGTGGGGACGGGGCCTTCTTGATTGGTACCAATCATGTACCAATCAGATTCCTAATGGGGTCTTAGAAGGATTCTAAGCCCTGGTGGCCCTTAGACCAGAAACCTTCAATTTCTGGGAACAACTCAGATCCAAAGCACCCTGATTGATACTAATGTCACTCAGGAATTGCACTGAATCCATGATAGTGATACTCCCAACAGATATGGATCAGTTGGGCTATGTTGAGAAGGGAGCCTAGAAAAATGGAAAGTAATGTCAACTAGGGATGTGCAAGAACATTCAAAAATATTTGTTATTAGATTGAATTTGACTGAATTTGGACATTTGAATTTGAATCAAATGCCCAGACATTTATTTCTTTTATTATTCAAATGAATACAAATATTTTGAACTATTCCAATGAATAATTCAGACATTCGTGTGTGTATGGATACATACATACTACATACGTATCCGTACACATCTTATTCGTATCCATACTCATTTGTACGGATATGTACAGGATGAAATTGGGATGCATACAGGATAAAAACAGGATGTGTACAGATGTGTATGGACACATACAAATGTATATATCATCAAATACATATCAAATAGTTGTATAAATAGATATGAATGTATTCGAATCGGTTCGAATTTAATAAATTAATTTTTTCTCTCTATTTGTATGAATTTGGACAATTGAATATTTTATCTGAACCAAATTGAACACTGAAAATTGCATTTGGCCACACCCCTAACACCAACCCCAAAGCATACACTGTGAGGTAAATAAAAATCTGTTCTTCCTTTAGTGCAATCATTGGTTTTAGCATAACCCACCCACCCTGTGACCTCTGGTAAAAGGCAGGACAGAAATAGAAATTAAATGAACAAAGTAGGTGAGCCATTTCAGACCATAATCTGAGGCAAGTTTAACTTTGAACCAGTTTGGTTAGAATCCAACATGGTATCTGCTTTTAGCACCCTGTCTTTATTCAAGACAGAGCCCATCTAAACATACTAATTTGGGAGAGGGCCAAATGTCCTCGACACAACTGTACTATGTGTTAGGAATACGCATTTTTTGGCATTCAATTTTGAACAAACTGAATATAGAAAATGTGTATTTATACGAATAGACCCTTTTGAATGTGGTAAAATTCTATTCAGTGCAAATGTATTTGTATGAATTCATATGAATATCTGATCCGAATGAATATGTATTGGATATGAACGAATACATATCAGATACAAATGAATACATATCAGATACATTATCCAAGATATGTATCCAATACATATCCCGTTACAAATCCGCTCTGAAAGCACCAAATCTGACCTGAATCTACTTTTAAATCCACCCTCAATCCATGTTGAATGCACTCCAGATCTGTTGCAGATGTGACTGGTTTTTCCACTTTCCCACCTCCCCAGTTTAACAAATGTCTGAACTATTCGTACGAATGTCAGGAAACATTCATATTTGCAGGAATGTCAATGTACGAATATCGTAACATTTGCGTATGAATGTCCAAATTCATATGAATAACAAATGTTAACAAATATTCATGCACCTCCTACTATGAGTTCTTTAATTCTGCACCCAAATTGGCACTTTCTCTCCAGGAAGAACAGGAAGCAGATTCTGGAGTGACTGTTTTGGAGTTGAAGGGTCTCAATGACATACTTTCTTTATCATTTTTCAGTTCTCTGCGGAGGAAATCTTCAAAATGTTTGCGCTTCAATGCATAACTCATTGCCTTCCGGAATCTGCATATAGTCCGGATGATGGCACTCAGTGCAAGCCAGCACCTTTTCTGTAGAAGATAAGAATGTGCAAGACAAAAATGAATGAGATTCAAAAGCTCTGGATTAATATAAATGTTGCATCAAATTGTAATGGTGCTGATGTATTGTCAATTATCCGATCAAGCACAACGCCATTATTATTGGTACAACCTTTTCATGCCCATGAGCACTATGGGATGGTGTCTCTTCCAACTCTGATATCATGAAAGACAATATATGTGCTTGCTTTGGCAGCACATATACCCTGCGCAAAGATGACACATATATTCGTGAAGTCTTCCATGGGTGTTTTTCCACTGTCACTAGAAGTACCCATTAAGTACCCATGAATGGGTACGAAAATGCCATTTCATACCCATTAATGGGTACTTAATGGGTACTTTTAGTGACAATGGAAAAACAACCCATTTTTTTAAATAAAAAACCAGCTGCCTGCTTTACTTAAGCTTTGCACAGCACTAGCAGATAGGGATGTGCCTGAATATTCAAATGCATTTGAAATTCGATCAAATTGACTGAATTTCGATATTTGAATTTGAATTGAATGTCCTTAAATTCAATTTTAAAGTTTTGATCCAAATTTCGAATTTTAGATCTATTTGTTCAAATTATTTGGATGTTCCACATCTTTCCTGCATCCGTACACATTTGTACGGATCCATATGGGATGAAAACGGGTTTCATACGGCATAACTACAAGGTGCATATGGATGTGTACAGACCTGGGAAGATGCGTATGGGCATCTACAAATGTTGTCGACATTCGTAAGACCAAATTTGAATGAAAAATTCAAATGAATAGATTCAAATTGGCTTAATTTGAATAAAATCTGGTCCAATTCGAATTTAACAAATTTGAATCGAATTGAATTTTTGAGCATTCAATTCTAATCAAATTGAATCCCAAAAATTGCATTTGTGCATACCCCTACTAGCAGAGCAACAAAATGTACTGCGCAAGAAAATGAAAACATACCCTGTTTAACTATCCAATAAGCAACAAGTAGGTATGTACTATCTCGCAGAAGATTTCTCTAGTAAAACTGAAAAATCTTGATGCATCAGAAGGCAAAATGTATCTTTACCAGTGGGATTTTATACCAAAAGGGTGTTTTTCCACTGTCAGAAAGTACCCATTTTTGCACCCATTAGGGACCCATTTGGGTGTGAGCCAGATGATCCCATTTCTACCACGGCACCCATTTGGGACCCAATTGTTTCCACTGCCGCTGGGGAAATCTGGATCAAATGGGTACTTTCTGGCCTTTAATCTGGATTTTCTGTAGACCCCATTACAATGGGGTCTTCAGGCAGAAAATCTGGATTAAAGGGAGCCTGCTTCCATGCTTGTGTGGCAATGGGGTCTAGAGGAGGCTAGGGGAAGGGGGCACCCATGGGAGGGAGAGCCCAAAAACTGAAGCTTCAAAGTTATTTCGAAGTCACTTTGAAGTCTGTGCAAAATAGCTCCAGAGAGTCTTTGAAGTCTGTGCTGATCTACAGAGTGAACTCCAAAGTGACTCCGAAGTCACTTCAAAGTTCACTCCGAAGATCAGGACAAACTTCAATGGAGCTGTTTTGCACAGACTTTGAAGTGACTCTGAAGTGACTTAGAAATGACATTGAAATGACTTTGAAGCCGCTTCGGAGATTGCACCCCTTGTCCCCCCAAACACCTGGGGTGACAGGCAGACCCTTCATGGGTAGATCCCGATTTCCAAATGGGTGCACCAGTATTTCCATGGCAGGGAGGCTAGCACCCATTGCTATTGGGTGCTAGACCACCCATGGAAACGCATTGGGTATTTCCCTTAATCTGGATCTACTATATCTGGATTAAGGAATGTACCCATTCCTTAGATCTGGATCTTCTTAGATCCAGATTAAAGGAGCGCGGTGGAAAAACACCCAAAGACCAAGGAAAAAATGTGGATGCATGGAGGTTAAGTTGTATACCAGCACAACAATGGCTACATCCACATGGCCCTTGGAAAGGCCAACTCATATGGGATTAGTTGTAGGACCAGTTGCTGGGGTGAATGAACATGAGAACATAAGATGAGTCCTGTTGCAGGTCATCTAGTCCAGCATCCTGTCTCACACAGTGGCCCAACAATTGCTTCTGAGCATCGCAGGCAGAAGACAAAAAGCAAAACCTTCACCTGCTCTCAGCTCCCTTCAGAAGGTGTTTAGAGGCCTCCTACTGGTCTTACCAACCTGGAGGCAGTACTCAGGCTTCCATTCTAGTAGCTATTGACATACCTGTCCTCCACAAACGTGTCCTAACACTTCCTTAAAGTTATCCAGACTGGTTGCTGGCACCAGTTGTTCTGATTATAAATTTCATAAACAAATGAACCAGCAGGTAGAAATATACAAGTGCACAGAACTTAGTTTCCCGGGAAGTGGATGGTCTTGGATGTTCTACTCCTTGGGGTGCACCTCAAGTTACCGATAATTAAGGCATCTATTGAAACATCAACCTTAAAGCACCTGCCTTTTGCAGTCCTAGACCTAATATGATATAGCCCTGATCACAATTTTTTATCTTTAATTTTCAAGCATGTTCTGACTTCTTTGCAAGAATCAATAAACCCAACACATCTTCTACAGGACTGACTTACCAGTTTGTCCTTCATCACAGAGCTCCTCTGTGCTTTTCCACCAAGTGGAACGATTGAACTATCACTATCTTGATATAATCCTTGATATTGTTTAAACCTGCCAGAATTAAAAAAAAAAAAAGGCTGGAATGGTGAGAAAATTAAGCTAATCTCTGGAACATCTGGAGGCTCTATCTGCTCCATTCTTTCCATACTAGGGATGTGCACAAATAGTAAAAATATTCGTTATTCGTACAAATGTGTATGAATTTGGACATTTGTATACACACAATGTCCAGACATTTGAATTTCCAAATTTCCAAATATGAATATCTCGTGTTATTCATATGAATAATTCAGACATTTGTATTTGCATGGATACACACGCATCACATACATACCTGTATGCATTCTGTGCATATCTGTACGCATCTGTACAGATATGTACAGGATGAAAATGAGATATGTTCAGATGCATACGGGATGCATATCATTGGATCTGTATCAAATATTTGAACAAATACATACAAATTAGTTGTATCAAGTCAAATGTCTAGACATTCGTTTTTCATTATTCAGACAAATTAAGATTTTTGGATATTAGATTTGTTAAGAATCAAATGTGAAAAATTGTGTTTGTGCACATCCCTATTCCATACTTCTCCTTCAACCCCTCTGAAAAATCTTATGGACAGATCATTTATCATGACCGAGCTGGCATCTTACTTGCATTAAATCTGTCTCAGCTCTATCATCATTAATATTTTGGGCCATTTCCATATGGAATAGAAGGAATACAGAACAAGTCAGCAGTGTCCTTTTGCCTCCCTATAAATCTATGTTGAGGCCACATTTGGAATATTGTGTACAATTCAGGTCACCACACCTCAAAAAGGATATTGTGGAACTGGAAAAGATACTGAAAAGGGCAACCAGAATGATTAAGGGGCTGGAACACCTCCCTTACGAAATCAGGCTGCAATGTCTAGTCCTCTTCATTCTGGAAAGATGGAATTTAAGAGGGAACCTGATTGAAGTACTGTATATAAACTCATGTATGGTATAAAAAAGGTGGACAGAGAAAATTCATTTTCTCTATCACACAAAACTAGAACCAGGGGGCATCTATGAAGCTGATGGTTAGGAGAATTGGATCAGACAAGGGGAAGTATTCATTGGTTTATGGAATTTGCTGCCAGAAGAGGTGGTAACAGCTACCAGCCTGGATGGCTTTAAGGAAAGGTTAGACAAGTTTATGGATGGCAGATGTATCAATGGCTCCTAGAATGGATGCCTAAGTACATCCTTCAGGCTGGGGGGGGGGATCAAGCAGGATGCTTCTAAGGCCATTTGCTGGGATTCGAGAGCCAGGAGAAGGTTTGCCCTGGTCTCTGCTTGTGATGCCCATGGGCAATTGGTGGTCCACTGTGTGCAACAGAATGCTGGACTAGATGGGCTGTGGCCTGATCCAGCAGGGCTCCTTTTATGTTCTTATGTTTTTATCAATTGAGACTGTCATTTCGATTCTACCTTCCAAAAAATGCTTGTAAGCTTTTATCTGGGCAAAACTGGATCTAAGGGACTTTTTGTCATAGTGAGTACATTTCATCTATACTTACCACTTTTCTTCCAACATCTTCATGACATACATCTGTGCTGTGACCAACATGTCTACAGTGACGAGAAGGGCTCTTGGAATTTCTCTGATTATGGGAGCATCACACTGCAGCAGTTTTTCTGCATAAAAAAGCAGACACAGTCTTCAGTGCCTTCTATTTATGTTAGCCCCAGGAATGCCAGGATCAGGTGGCCAAATAAGTAGGGAAAGTGAGAGACAGTCAGAAAGTGAAATCATAGAAACAGTGACTCCATCAGGACTAAAGGACCACAGGAGGAAGGATGGATCCAGATGCAGCCTTCTGAAAGCGAATATGCAGAAAATGCTGGCTAGCTCTAAACCGCTTTTACCTCTGAAAGGTAGATGCTATGTAATCCTGGCACATCTGAAGGGACATTTTGGGAACAGTGACAGGGAGGTCAATAGTGAATTTGTCTCTATGAGCATGACATTGCAGCCATTACAACTATTACTCAATATAGTATGTTTAATACATACATACATACATACATACATACATACATACATACATACATACATACATACATACATACATACATACATACATACATACATACATACATATGGGATGTGCATGAATAGTTGTACTATTTGCAAATTCATACAAATTTGCATGAATTCAGACATTTGTAAATGAATTTAATATCCTGACATTTGTACTTTAATACTCTTACAAATACAAATGATTTGGAAATTCAAATGAATAGTTTAGACATTCGTATGTAGATCCCGTATGCATCTGCACACATCCTGTATGCATCTCATTTTCATCCCATATGGATGCGTATGGGTATGTACAAGATGCGTTATGTACCCATACTGATACAAATGTCAGAATTATTAATACATATAACTCAAGATATATGGATTTGTTCGAATTTTGAAATCCGAATGTCCAGACATTTGATTCCCATACAAATGTCCAAATTTGTACCAATTTGTATGAATCACAAATATTTTGAATATTTGTGCACATCCCTAGTTTACAGGCTTTGTGGCAGCTGGAATTATGTAATGACTTGCTAGCATAACGCCTTCTGCTCTTCTCTATTTACATCCTCAAAAAAGAGAACCACTGCCATGCACATGAGACAGAACAGATGGTGGCTTCTGTTCTTGGTAGACCGAACACCCAGGAGTTCAAGGAGGTATCTGCTCCAGTGAACTTCTTGTGATGTTTGCAGACCAGAGGGGAGGGGGGTGAGGCAAAAGCCTGGCTTGTGCATACCAGCTGGAATACTGTTGAAGAAGTATGTCCTGACACAGTCATTGATCTGGATGCGCTGGACCCTGGAATTGGGCTCATTTTTTAGTTCATCCACAGCCATACAGAACAGGAGTGGCGCTTCAGCATTGTGCATCCTGAGGAAATGCCGGAAGTAATCCAGATGCACAGAATTCTGCAGTATTTCTGAAAGTGATCTAAAATAAATACATACATAAATACATAAATACATAAATAATGATTGTTCAGAGAGCTGTGCACATCAGTCTTATTATCCAAATCTCATGAGATGCAAATAAGAAATGATAGCAGGAGTAAGTTCTTTCATCCTTTTTTGCTGTATTATAACAAATCAGAGAACTGTTAGCATCTTCTGAAGGACCCCAGATCCAAAGCAACTTGTGCCATGTTTAGACTCCTAAGAATCTCCACATCCATTGAAAACAAGACCTCTTGTACTCATGAAATCCAATCCAGACTGGAATTAAAAACAGACCTGAAACATTATTTTGCTTCAAGGAGCATGACTATTCTTATGGCTTCTCATATGAACATCAGGCCACAGTTCATCTAGTCCAGCTTCATGTCTCATATTATGGCCCACCAATTGCTTCCAGGCATTCTCAAGCAAAGGCAGAACATAACCTGAGGCCTATTTGCACTTAGGCCTCTGGTGCGCAATTAGGGTTGCTTCCGCACCTGCTGCTGAGAAATGGATTAAAGTAAATCCGTTTCTTAGCAATCTGTCCTCCTGAGAATCCGTCCCAAATCAGAGGCCCCACGCGTCTGCGCTTGCGCGGGGAAGATGGATTTGGCCAGCCAGATCCCCTGGGTGCTGTGTGGAGGCTGCAGCACCCATTCCAAAGGGGATCCGGCCTCCCACACTGCCCACGCTCCCATCCCCACCCCCAGAGCTGTGGGACTGGAGCACGCAGCTGCCAGTCACCATGCATTTCCAGTGGTGCATGGCACACAGGGGAGGGTGGAAGGAGGCAAACTGGCATGCTTCTACCCTCCCCAAGATGGCGGCCGCAGGGACATCCATCCCTTTGCCTGTTCATGTGCAGAAGTGTCCTGCTTCCACATGGATCAAGGCGAAGGGATGGATTGAAGACCTAATTTTTTAGGTCTTCGTTTAGAACCAGTTTTCGGCAGTGAGCCCGATTTAGAGATAGATCTCGTGTGCTGAAAAGTGGAAGCACCTGCCTGTAAGGGTCCCTAAAGAGGTCTGCAATGCAGAAGCTAAGTACCCAAGGGTTTAAAATGTGTTCTAAATGGGACATTAAACCAGTTTCCACGGCCAGTGTGGAGACACCCTAGGACAGCTCTGGTACAGGCCTCTGTTCTCAACTGTTTTCATAAAATGCCTGTCTCTCTCAACTAGAGGCTCATTCTTGTATCCATTGATACTCCTGTCCTAACTCTTCAGCTTCATAGAGTGTCCCCTGGTTCTTGTTGTGCTATACGGAAAAAAAAATCAGTATCTACCTTTTCCAAACTGCGCATGATTTTATACACTTCAGTCAGGTCCCCTCTTAAATGTCATCTTTCAAGGCTGAAGAGGCCTAGATGTTGAAGCCTGATTTCATAAGGAAGATATTTCAGTTGCTTGATCATTCTGGTTGCCCTTTTTAAAAACCTTTTCCAGGTCCACAATATCCTTTCTGTGGTGTGGTGACCAGAACTGTACAGTATTCCAAATGCTGCTCACCATAAATTAGTAAAGAGGCAAAATGACAGTTGCTGACTTGTTTTCTAAACCCATCCTAATTACCTCTAACACTGAATTTTCTTTTTTCGCTGCTGCTCGGCAGTGGGTTGACACCTTCATTGACCTGCCCACCAGTTCAATGAACTTTTTTCCAGAAAAGTCTCAACTGAATTCCTGGTTCCAGCTCAGAAATAGCATTGTGAGCCACACAAAGCAGTTCCCAGTAGTAGGAACAAATTCTCAGTTCAGAGCTAAAAGGTTTTGCAATATTCACAGGGCCAGGCTGCAGCTGCATGCTTATTTCACAGGCTTTTAAGCAGCCTGAGTGACAAGAGAGGCGAAGCAGAAATGAAACCCCTCAGAATTGACCAATGGGAGCAGCCGGATCTTGGACTACTTGAGGCAGCAGCCCGGTGTTCCCAGCGTCTCTCATTGTGCAGCTTGTGCAGGAGAGGGATCAGAGAGGGTTTGCAGCACCCTCGGGACTTCTAGGCCTTCATCCCTCAGGATGAGGGACGGGGGTAGGAGGGAGGTCTTGCCTCTAGGAAAGAGGAAGATCATGGTGCGTACTTACAGCAGGGTAAGCATGCAGGAGAACTGTTTACTTAGAGCAAGAGTGAAACAGGAAACTTCGAGGCAGATTAATATTGCCACGAGGCAAACTCTACTGTTAAGGGGAGAATCATCACACTGAATGGTAGAGGGAATCTACTGCTTAAAGCTACAGAGCAGGCAGAGCCTATTTAGGGCTTATTTTAGGCTGTTTGCTTTTAGTGAGTCTTCCTATTGGGAACTGCAACTTTTCTCATTTAACAACTACTATCTTTTCAAGAAACTTGAGGACATTTGAGCTAACTTTTACTTTGACTCTACATTCTAGTTATTTGTATTAATAAACATTAAGTGTTTGGTTTATACTAGTGTTTATGTGCTGCTTTAAAAGGGGGTCTGTTTGCAGATGGGTAAAGCAGGATGCCAGTGGGGCGTATAGTCCAGCTGATATACTGATACCCCCATAGCTGGCAGTTGGGCTGTGGTGCTTGGCAGCCATTTCCTTTCTGCACAGCTCTGCAGAGGGTGAGATGGGCACAGGCTTTTAGTTAGGAAGCTTTCTATATTTCAAGCAGCCAGCCAGACAGCTGCATTAACCCAGGGCCTGAGGCCTATTTGCACTTAGGGCAGTAGTGAAGAAATAGTGAATGTCTGATGAGGAGCCTATGCACATCAACTAGGCTGCTACAGCCTACAAGTGTGCCTACCCTCACCAGAAGTTCACTATTTGTTGATTAGATGTGGAGCACAATTTCATGCTCCACACCTTAACCAACATTTACCAAAAGCCTACCTGAAGTATCCAGTGACACAGCCATGAGTCCACTGCTCTGTGTTTGGTGAGCGGGGAACATGGCATCCATGCAGGTGTGGTAGCGGTGGGGCCATGATGGATCGCTCACCCATTCCATGATCGGACCTCTGATCCCTGGGAGTGGTGATCAGTCATAGAATTGTGAGAGGGGCATTAGGAGTTAGCTGTGCTTGAAAACGGCCCTCTCTCAATGGCATCTGAGCAGCCAATCACAGAGGGAGGAAGTGGAACTTCTGGCTTTGGAGGCATCAGCGTGGGCTGGCAAACGGGAGGACCATTTGCATTTCTGGCGGGTAATGGATGCTTTGGGAAGCTTACCTCCTGGAAAATGCAAATGGTCCACCTTTATCTGAAGTTTACCGGCCTTAGTTCATGGCAGCCTAATCAGCTAAGTACAAAAAAGCCTTTGCTGAATTCTAACTGGCTTGTTATTTATATCCGAGGGCCACTAAATGGCACTCCTGACCCAGTGGATTGTTCCTAACAACGAATTACTCCTAAATAAGCAAAGAACCTTTAAAACATTCAAATTCACCTGAAAATAGTCAACTGTGCTGTAACTGAGCAGACCACTTTTTCAGAAGCCATATTTCCCTATCGATACCTTGGAGGGAGGTCTTCACAGCTATGCAGGTTTTGATACCGAAATAGTAATGCTGTACAAAACGATCTCAGAACTGTCTGCAATTAAGGGGCTTCTTGAAATGAAATAATTAATATCAGAAGATAGGTTTTTAATGACAGGGTATCAAGGGAGGGAGGGAGACCCTTCCCACCTTTCACCACTCCAAGGCTGATTGGTTTTTTTGTGCCTGCTATTTAGTTACATATAGTTACATGCAATTATAGTTACATAGAATAAATTGCATGGTTGTAATTAATTATAGTCACACAATTAGCATCACATTTAGATTGGCCCAAGAAGAAACAGCAGGGATCGTATCTATTTCTTAATGATGTTAATACCTGGGCTTTACAAGAGCCTTTCTTGGCAAAATGCCTTTCCTCATGAAAGACAAGCTGGATCGGGTCCAGTGCAGACTTCGTTTTGTAGACAGTGGTCGGCTGAACACTCCTGCAGGGACAATATAGTAGCATCTCCATACCAATGCAAATCTGGACATAAGTAGTTCATACATACATTAAAAAAGAAAATATAGAAAATAGGAAAACAAGACAAAATGCATATAATGACTTCCAGTCTTCCCCTTAGTGATTATATCTATATTCATTCCTCTCCATAAATAACAAGTTTCACTTTTTTTGAGAAAACCTTATTAATCTTTAAATTCTTATTTACCT
Organism: Aspidoscelis marmoratus; assembly: GCA_014337955.1. Lineage (NCBI taxonomy): Eukaryota > Metazoa > Chordata > Lepidosauria > Squamata > Teiidae > Aspidoscelis > Aspidoscelis marmoratus. The sequence continues at coordinate 9,982,354 of MTQE01001134.1, read as the reverse complement.
ACAAAACCTAAAGGCAGCACATCAACTCCTTCCTATCTCCTGGCGTTGCGTAAAGCTCAGGAATATGGCTATTTAACTCGGCACCACAATGACTTTGCCAGATGATTAGCTTTGTTCATTAACATATACCTGCAAGAAGATCTTTATGCTTTTCTTTTAGGGCACTGTTTCCCAAAGTGTGGTACGTGTACTCCCAGGGGTACGGGGAGAGTTTGGTGGGGGTATGCGTTGCCCCGGAGTTTGGTGGGGATCACATGGAAATATCCACTGCACCGTGCTTAGCTGTTTTTTATGAGGGGTACTCAGCATTACAAAAATTATAGAAGGGGTACACATATGTCAAAAGTTTGGGAAACACTGTTTTAGGGCCTTTTCGTACCCTTATTAGGGTCGTGGTCACACAAGTGATTTAGGTTTTCCTCAGGTTGTCTTCAGGCCATGTTACTCACATTATTTTTATTTAATTCATTTTCCAAGCTGGCCTACGCCCATTAGACTGTCTTAACCTGGAGTCCTGTTTTTAGAGGACTGACAAAGACTCAGCCTGTCCTGGCATCTCAGGATGTCTTTGCTTCCTCAAGTGCGGGTGGTGGGACGAGCTAAAGGAGGCTGAACTGTGCTGCAGTGGGTGGAGTCCAGTCTTTCCATTGGCCAATGTGCATGCATGGAGTTCATGAGGCACCTCCCTTTCTCTCCTCAGTTTATGTGTATGATTCCGCTATCTAGCATTTTTACTTAAGTATTATTATTAATTATTATTATTATTAATTATTATTATTAAATTTCACGGAGAAGAAAAGCACATAAAAAAGGAAAGGGGCATGGAGCTAGGGGAGAAGGCTTAAAAAAGAACCGCAAACATACACCCTCACCTCCCTTGAGTGACACGACGACATCCATTCAGAAAGGAGGTAGATTTGACGTAGCAAAGTGGATGGAGAGCCAAGAGTTCTGTGTACGAGGCTCAGGCTGATTGTGCAGAAAGATGTGAGCAATGCTGACCAACGTGGGGATGGTCTCAGGACAACCTATAGCAATCCAGATGTGACCAGCACTGGTATGACCTTAGTTTGAATTATGAATAGGCCATCCTGCCTTAGAGTGACCAGGGCCTAGGTGTGATGGCCAATGCATTCAAAACTTACCCAGTCCTCTGTGGTGGCTTAGAGATGGTTCTGATATGGGATCATTCCCATGTCAATCTGCCTCTCCCCCTCTTATGAACATTCAAGATCTGTATTCAGGCATTACAGAGACATTTCACAGGGACAGTGTGTGCTCCATATGTCCCCCCCAAGACTTATCTCATCCACCTTTTCTAGCAGGAGAGGCAGCCTGCTGTGTGAACCATTTTACCTCAAAGTCTTCTCTGAGGTGCCTCAGAGTTTTCTTTCTTTCTTTCTGTGTCTGATCACAGAAAAGGATAGAAAAGGTAGATTGGAGACACAATATCATCTCCAAGGTCCTTTATTTGTTTGTTTGTTTGTTTGTTTGCTGCATGTGAACATACCTGTAGGCCTTTTTTCCACCAGGCCTTATTCTAGATTATATCTCAGAATAGGCACCTGCCATCTGTATGCTGGTGCATTCTAGTGCAGGCCCTGCCAGGGTCCTGCCATAGTCTGCACTAGCAAGGGGATGGCAGGTTCCTTTTCTGGGATGTAATTGGGAATAAACCCTATAGCAGAAAGTGTGGAACTCAGCCTCAGACAATCTTTAGTAACTGTTCCTTATAAGGATGTGCACGATTTTTTTTTTGCATTCAAATTTGAATCGAATTGAATATCCAAACATTTGATTCAATTCAAATGTTTAGAATCCAAATGCAACAAAATCCAATTTGAATCGAATCCATTCAAAACTATTTGTTTGAACATTAGATTTGAATCTGAAGATACGAATGTTGACAACATTAAGATATGAATGTCGACAACATTCGTATCTGTTATACGTATCTGTACGCA
>MTQE01001134.1:9969332-9980344 GCA_014337955.1 Aspidoscelis marmoratus | reverse complement strand
GATATGAATGTCGACAACATTCGTATCTGTTATACGTATCTGTACGCATTTTGTATGCATCCCATTTTTGTCCCGTACTGTCAGTACAAATGTGTACAGATACATATGAGACTCATATCTTGTGTTTTGAGTCATTCGAATGAATGTTGTGGATGTTTTAATTTGAATGTGTAGACATTTTATTTGAATTCAAATATCCACATTTGATCAAATTCGATTGAATTTTGAATGTTTAGAACATTCGTGCATATCTGTAGTTCCTTAACCTTCTTCAACTGCACCTCCATCTTAGCTGAGGTTCTAGTCATCTTGACCCGAACTAATACTTGCCAGGATCCAAAGCCCTAGTGACTCACCGCCTGATGGGCAACTGCGGCAGTATGTCCTGAAGTTCTGACTGAGAAGATCCACAGCCCTCTTTGGATTTAAACGAGCTAGTTCCTCAAAGGCCATGCTGCTGTAATCTGTTTTTAAGAGAAGAAGGAAGAAGGATGGCGATTACCATATTCTTTGGTTTCCATTGCCAGAAAAAGCCTTCGATCAGAGGATGTCTGGGTAAAGCCCTGCATGAAAATGTGTGGTAGCTCACAATACACAAGTATTTATGGAAATCTATCTGGTAATACACTGACTTTTCCCTTAGGGAATTTTGTTAAAAGCAGACCTACAACTTACAGCACCAGTTAAGAGCATACCCACCCCAAATTTCATATATGAAATTGAGGATATCCGTGTCTCCATGCCATTGCTCTGGGCAAGGGCAGACAAAATGAGCTCTGAAATGGTCATGGAAGTTTAGTTTTACCTAAATAGGGATGTGTGCAAACTTTTTTTTCTAGTTCATTTTGCATCAAAGCAAATGGGATGGAATTTGCGTTCCCAGCAAATGGCGTCACTCCGAATACGCAAGGCTCTGAATTTGCTTTGAATGCTGGTTGCCTCAAGTCTCATCTCCAAATCAGACCCAAACCCACTCTGGGCAGGTTTGAATGTAACAAAGCTTCAAATGAAGGCACAAGAGCTTTTGCTTCGCATGTGAGGGTCAGTCTTCAAATACAGCCAATATTAGACTCAAAAGCTAAAGTTTGAACATTCACAATCTGTATGACTTACAAAGGTGATGAACTTTTTTCACCCATGCCTAAATTAAATAAATCTCCCCTTTTCCACACACAATCAAAGATTCAGATCTTCAAGATCCAGATCTTTGAGATGGGGTCCTCCTGGAGATCCGGATCTTCAAGATGCCAGAAGACCCCATTGTGGACACCTTTAATCAGGTCCACATGAAATCCAGATTTAATGAAGGACCCATTAAATCTGGATTTCCCCTGCCCTTGTGGGGAGAGGGCCTTGCAGATGGGACCTTCAATGGGATCCAGGTGAGAACAGGGCCTTCCTGCTTGGTACCAATCAAGGACTAATTGGGTTTCTAATAGGGATGTGCACAAATAATTCATGCATTTGGAATCCGGACAAATATGTATTCGTCCGCGAATCGGATAATCCAGTATCTGTAGAAGCTTCGGTAGATTTACCTGGGGTGGGGTTTATTCAATACGAATACTCCCACATGCATGGGGGGGGGTTATTTCCACATTCTATTCACCTCTAATAGAATGTGGAAATTGGCTCTGGCAAACCCCTAGTTCCTAATGGGGTCTTAGGAGGGTTCTCAGCCCTAGCGGGAAAAGGCCCAATAAGAACTTTACTATAAGTGAGGAAAAATGTCTGCAAATTGTACTGCTATTACATTTACAGGAAAATCACAGGTGAGTCACTTCAGCTTTACAATCTCCTTGCAATTCACATAAATCAAAGTGCAACTTATGATATTCTGGCTGTTTCCGCACAGGGGCAAAAAACCCCGGATCTCCGGCACCCGGATTTATTAAAACCGGTTCCCAGGGGAACCGGTTTTAATAGCTCCGTGTGCAGGGTAAATCCGGTTTTGTGGGGTAGATCCGGATCTACCCCACGCCCCTGCCACCGCACACGCGGCGCTGATCAGGATTGGAGGCAGGTGCTGTGCGGACACACAGCACCCGGCTCCGATCTGGGACGGAGGGCCCTCCCCCCGCCCGCCATGATTGGCTCGCCGGAGCCAAGCATGGCAAGCCGGGGGACCTCGCTGCCGCGGCTCACCCTGGCCCCACTAAGGGCAACGTGCCTGTTCAGAATGCTCCTGAGGGCAAGGGCTGTGAGTAGCAGCCCCAGCCGCTCAGGAGCCGCACAGGACGCAGGCGCACTGCATCCTGGGCAAAGACCCTCAGAACGATGCCGCTGCTGACGAGGTAAGGAGGGGATCGTCTGCGCTCCCAGCGGGGTGGGTTAGGGTGGGCTTTTGGGAAGCTCACCCAGGTCCCAGAAGTGGTGATCTGCCGCTTCTGGGGCCAGGGCGAGCCGAAAGGTAGGAGCCCCCGGCTTGCCATGCTTGGCTGCAGCGAGCCAATCATGGCGGGCGGGGGGAGGGCCCTCGTTAGTTACACTTGCGCTGTGCGGACGCATCCTAAGTGGATGCATTTTCACGGCGCAAAACCACTTGAAAGGTGGTGTGTAACTAACACCCATTAGTTACACATTAAGTCCGGTTAGGTGCGGACGCACCCACCAGAAGTGTGTAACTTTAGCTCCTCTAATGCGGACACGGTGGCGCCAAAGCGGTTTTGCCGCCGAAATCCGCATTAGAAAAGGACGCAAAATGCGGACACGTGTGGCCGGAAGTGTGTTAAATAGGCACATAAATGCGGACACGCATTTCCCAATCCGTCCTTAATCCGTGTTAAAGGGCCTGTGCGGAAACACTCTCTCTTTCTTTATAACATTCTGGATTTTTGAGGTGATGTTTTCCGTTTGGTACCTGAAGACTTTAGTCCCTCCTTTTGTTTGGGCTCTCAATTTCCCTGCTCACTAATCAGATGGGGAATTCTAGGATGTTATTTTTATACCGTAAATATGTAGCATAGTTTGTTATGTTCAAAGCTGCTTGGTCATCCCTGCAGAGCCTCCAAACTTTGTTTTGATTAAGGATGTACACTGATATTTGGAAATTCTAAAATCTGATTCAAATTTGATGAATATCGACATTCAAATTCAAACTGGATTTTCAAAAATCCGAATTTTCAAATTTGGATCAAATTCAGATTTTTAAAAATCTGATATGGATTTTCAATTAATTCAAGTGAATTCATCATCATATATCGCATCTGAATATCGGGTCTATTTGCACTCATAATACAGGATGCAAACGGGATGCAAACTAAATACAAACGTGAAAAAATGGGATGCAGTCAGATTCGAAAATTGGATACAAATGTTCCCAACATTCATATATTCAAGTTCAAATTGGATTTTCAAAAATACGGATCCAGATAATACTGCTTCGAATTGGATTTTTGAAAATACAGATTTTCAAATTTCAATTTGAACTGAATATTCAAATATTCAATTCAAATTGAATTCAAATATTCGATTCGAATTGAATTTGAATGCAAAAATGCATTCGTGCACATCCCGAGTTGTGAAACCTAAACCCCGCTCTTGGCCAAACGGACAGAGAACTCTTAGCCTTACCAAACCTGAGCACAACCGGTTCCACTTCCCGGAAGATGGAGCCTCCTTTGCCCAAATCCTGCGTCCCCAGCAATTTCCAGTGTTCTCCAATAAGCAGTTCAAAGTCCCTCATGCCAGCCAAGGCTTGGCTTAAATGAAGGGATTCCATTATTCTTCTGATCAGCCGAAATTCTTCATCCTTTTCATAAGGCGCCATTTCATTAGGTGTTTTTTTCCTCCCACTCTGCAGTGACAAAGATAAAGTATAAGTAGCGCAAAAGACCTCCATGGCTATTTAAAGCATTGAGTGCAGGGTTAACGGGCACCAGAGGATGTCTTTTATAGTGTCCTGCTAATGGTGCATCCTCAGAAAGAAGACCTGCAATCTTGGCCCTGCAAGGCAGATGCTCTACCAATGAACAAATGTCCCATGAGATACAGATAACAGGATTTCATAAGTCCTGTACTTCATTTGCATTTTGCCAGTATTATGGACCTCATGTCCCCATCACCTGACAGTTGAGTATGAATATTTGTGGAAGTCCCTACTTCTGGCTTCTCTCATTGTCATTGCTTTTGCAGCTACCCAGAGGGCAGCAAGTGCTGCCTCTCCTGCCTGTGCAGTGACAGTGTTGCATGCTTTGCTGGTTTTTAGGTAGCTGTAAGAGTGATGATAACAAGAGAAGCCAGCAGATGGGCGAGTAGCATCACTGCTGGTTTTCTGTAATAGCAACAGTATAGTTCTTATATGTTTGTTTTTAAATGCTGTGAGCCGCCCAGAGACCCTTGGGTGTGGGGCGGCATATAAATAAATAAATAAATAAATAAATAAATAAATAAATAAATAAATAAATAAATAAATAAATAAATAAATAAGTAAGTAAGTAAGTAAGTAAATAAGTAAGTAAGTAAGTAAGTAAGTAAATAAATAAATAAATAAATAAATAAATATCTTGGGACTCTATTGGGAATCATAAGGTTCTAAACATTCAAAATTCAATCAGATTCGATTGAATGTGGACATTCGATTTCAAATAGAACCTCTTCACATTTGTATTTAAACATTCAAACAAATTTTGAATGTTCCAAAACATTTGTCTGAATGATTCAAAACATTCGAAAGTACAGATACGTATGTATTACGTACATATCTGTACAAATCTCATACATATCTGTAGACATTTGTGCTTATAATATAGGACGAAAACGGGATGCATATGGGATAAAACGGGTTGCATACAAAATGTGTACAGATATATATAACACATACGAATGTTGCCGACATTTGTATCTTCAAATACAAGTGTTGTTGACATTCGTATCTTAAGATTTATATCCAACATTCAATCGAATTGTTTCAGATATATTCGATTTGAGTTGGATTTTGTTGCATTAGGATTCTAAACATTTGAATCGAATAGAATATTTTGACATTCAATTCAACTCAAACTCGAATGCAAAACAACAACAACACCTATTTCATGCACCTCCTCAGTCCTGTACAAGGGAAATAATGTGGCATCATGTGGGGCCCTACTGCCTTTAAAAGGCTTGGAAAACTAAGTAGAAGCAGGAGCACCCAAGTAAGACCTTTTTTCTTCCTCCTAGGGGGACAGTAAAAGCACATGCCAAAATGCTAGCCCCTACATGGAAGGTGCGTGACTATTTCAAGTAATTCCAAATATCATTTTATACATGCCTAGAAAGGGTATTAACAGGGGAAGACTGAGCAGGTGGGCAAAGGTCTAGAACTATGCGTGATGGAGATGTGCACAAATATTCAAAGACATTTGGAATTTGATCAATTCATCCAAATTTTGGCATTTGAATTCAAATTGAATGTCCATAATTTAAACATTCAAATGAATGTCAGATTTTTTATTCTGTTTGTTCAAATTATTCAGACACTTGTATGTGTACGGGTTCATACATGATGCGTATTTGCACATATACATCTTTCCCGCATCTGTACGCATCTGGGATAACTACAGGATGCACACGGATGCATATGAGATGTGTAATGATGTGTACGAGCATTACAAATGTTGTCAACATTCCTAAGTGAAAATTCAAATTGAAAATTCAAACGAATAGATTCAAATGTGCTTAATTCAAATCGAATTTGGGTGAATTTGAATTTTAAAGATTTAAATCAAACTGAATTTTGAGATATTTGATTCAAATAAAATCAAATCCCAAAAACTGTATTTGTGCACACACCTAGCGCATGCCGGTTCATCAACTGCACTTGAAACCAATGGAGAGCTGGCAGATCTTCTTTTGATCTAGTCCAGATGGTTGAGATGAAAGGGAGGTTTGCCAGGGCACCCTCAACTTCAAATGAGGTTAATAAACTGGCAGACTCCACCTGTGCGTGCCACACCTGAATATTAGTTAAGAATTTATCCTTAGGCTTGTTAGAGGTGGCTTGTTTTTTTTACCAGAGACAAAACCCTTAGAACCCTTAGAATACCACTATCTCTGATATGATACCAGAACTATAGCACAAGGTTGTAAGCTTGACAAAGAAATCCAAACTGTGGTCTCCTGACAAGGTTCCTGCATAGAGGGCAGGTAGCCTGGGCTCATGATGACTAGCAACCATGCTGTTAGCCAATCACAAGAAACCTATAGTTGTTGTTTTATGATTCAGAGATATCATAAAACTTGGTCTGAAAACCTGGTGGCAAGAGTTGGATGATAGATGCTTTGCCACTCAGAAAGACATCAAGTCAAAACGTGTCGGGCAAGATTAAAGATGAGCTGAATGCAACACCTTTTGGTCCCAAACACTAAGAATGGATAACTGATCCAAGACCAAGTGACTTATAGGTTTTACATGCGGATTTTACAAACATTTTTGATATTTTATACTGATAAATTTATATTATATTCCCCAAAACCTATGATATATTTTGTCAACTGTGTTTTGGGGGGTTGTAGACTATTGTGCCTAGGAATAAATTTTCCATCTGACCTGATCGTTGGCTGGTCTGTTGGGTGTTAGAGATCAACAACAATGGGGGGGGGGGCACCATTTTTTGCAGTTAAATGCCAACTGTGGAAAACTTTGCAATCTTGAGCTTCTTCCAGACAGCATTTACTTAATCTACCTTATTTGGATAATCTGGAATAAATCAAACCCAGACACATTTTAGCCCAGATTATCCAAATAGTGTGGATTAAGTAAGTGCTGTCTGGATGAAGGTTTGGTATCCTTCCCTCACATCTGGTCTCAAAGTTCATCAGATATTGCTGGACTTGACCCTTCAATTAACCCCTGATAAGAATAGTGATACCTGAAAAGCACCTCACTGCTTCAGTATCTCCACCTTACCACATAGTGCAGGAACATTTTGTCATCGTGCTGAAGAAATTCCTCATAAAGGAAGCTGAGTATCTAAAAAAAGAGAGAGAGAGAGAGAAGAACGAGAACACAACCTTAATGTAAATGTCAACCCTCCCCCATTTCAGGCAAATAGGTAGCCTGAAAGCAAGAGTGTTTTTCCACTGTCAGAAGGTACCCATTTTTGTACCCTTTAAGGACCCATTTGGGTGTGAGCAAGATGATCCCATTTCCACCACGGCACCCATTTGGGACCCGATTGTTTCGACTGCCACTGGGGAAATCCAGATCAAATGGGTACTTTCTGGCCTTTAATCCGGATTTTCTGTAGACCCCATTAACGGGGTCTACAATGGGGTCTTCAGGCAGAAAATTTGGATTAAAGGGAGCCTGTTTCCAAGCTTGTGTGGCAATGGGGTCTAGAGGAGGCTAGGGGGAGGGGGCACCCATGGGGGGGGAGCCCCAAAACCTAAACTTCGAGGTCATTTCAAAGTCATTTTGAAGTCACTTTGAAGTCTGTGCAAAATAGCTCTGGAGCATCTTTGAAGTCTGTGCTGAACTTCAGAGTGAACTTCGAAGTGACTCCGAAGTGACTCTGAAGTCACTTTGAAGTCACTTTGAAGTTCACTCCAAAGATCAGCACAGACTTCAATGGAGCAGTTTTACACAGACTTTGAAGTGACTTTGAAATGACTTCAAAATGACTTCGAAGCAACTCGAAGATTGTACCCCCTGTCCTCCCAAACACCTGGGGTGACAAGCAGACCCCTCATGGGTAGATCTGGATTTCCAAATGGGTGCTCCGGTGTTTCCACCGCACGGAGGCTAGCACCCATTGCTATTTGGTGCTAGACCACCCATGGACACACATTGGGTACTTCCCTTAATTCTAAACAAGATCCCACAATTAGGGATGTGCACGAATATTCAAACCATTTCAAATTTGATTGAATTCATTCTAATTCAGACATTCAAATTCAAGTTGAATGTCGATACATTCATTTTTTTAACATTTGAACAAATTTTGAATCTTTTGAATCATTCGTAAGAATTATGCGGATATTTGTATGTATACGGATACGTACGCATTACGTATGTATCCATATGCATCTTATTCGTATCCGTATGCATTTGTACGCAAATGTACGGGATGAAGACGGGATGCATACGAGATGCTTACAGACACATACAAATGTTGACAACGTATCTTGAAGTACAAATCAAATATTCATGCGAATAGATACAAATGTTTTCAAATGGAATCGAATGAGAATACATTTGTATTTTAAACATTCAAATTGATTCACATTTTTGGATATTCATTTTGAATTGAATTGAATGCCAAAAATTGCATTTGTGCACACACCTACCCAAAATTGTCTCTTGCTGCTTCTTGCCAGCAAAAGACATCCTTGGGCTTATATGTACATGCCACACACACCTTATAAAATACACAAATAAACTGGGATCCAGAAATAGTCTTTGTGGGCACTGAAGACACGGCTCAAAACAGGATAAATCCAGAGATCCGGTTGATATGAGAACTTTAAAATATCTGAGCCACTTTTAGTTGTGGTGTCTATATAAATATTTTCACAAACAGATAGGAAAGGTCCCATCCAAAGACTCCAGCCGCAACACACAGTATGCTGATTTCAAAGAGAGAAAAAGAAAATTTGCACCTTACAGATTTCCTTCTGAGCCTTTAGCACCCATGGTATGACATGTCCGGAAGGCAAAAGGGTCTGCAAACTCTTGAGTGTGGTTAATTTCAAAGGAAGATGCCAGTTGCTGCTCTGCGTCAGGTACAACTCACATATCCTTTCTCCCATGACATGGCGCAGAAGGATGTTCCCTTCCCCGAGAGAACATAGCATCATGCGCAAAAAGTCCTCCAGGTCATGCCACAGATCGAGAAGGTGCACCTCTACTGAATAATTCCTATGTAGCAAAAACTCACGGAAGGGGCGTCCCGCACATTTGTCAGCAGTGAGCACCCAAGGAAGTAAGTCAAAACACAAAGGAGACTTCACAATTGTCTTCAGGGCAAGCATCGATGGGTACTGCACAATAGGGGTGTAAGAGTGCAACTTATTAAAGTTGTGCTTGTCCGAAAGGTCATCCACAATAGGAGAGGACAGGAGGTCACTTGAATTGCTTTTGAAACTTAGAGATTCATCTGATAAAGCCAATCCAACTGAATCCCTAGGGAAATCGGCGTGACTCGGACTCGGACTAGAAGGGTGTTTTTCAGACCGATGGTGCATTTTGTCCACTGGGCTGCTCTTACGTGGTTTTAGTTTCTTGGAGTCTCCTTCATGTTTTTCTCCTTCTGGATGGCTTCTGTTCCTAATGCGATCCCAGATAGTTCTCTTGCTTTTCAAGCTGCAGTAAAATGTGATTCCAGGGCTGCTGTCTCTGATGCTCATGGCTGACTGTGGAGATACTGACTGTTTAGCCAGTTCCGGCCTATGCAACCGTGCCTCGTATTGCTCCAGAAGATGGTGGCACTTTGGTTCATTCTCCATGCTCAGCTTGCAGTGAATGTAGAAATTTGGGAGCCAGTAGCTCTCAATTTTGAAAAGGGCAACTTTCTGCATTTCACTTAGGATTTCTCTTCGGGTACGGGCATGTAGAGGGTGATAGGGAGATATTTTCAGAAGTGATTCTAGAAAAATAACAAAGGAATAAAGAAAAGCAGGGTTGATCATAGTTTATGAATAATAATAATAAAGATTTTTCTGCTCCCTTCCAAAATTTCCCTTTCTCTTGTCTAATAGCTGCTATATTTATTAATTTAAAACATTTCTATACCGCTTTCCATTAAAAATGTCAAAGTAGTTCACAGAGTTTTAGAAGCTTTCACATTCAAGCATGTACTCTTTAGTATTGCAGGTACTAAATTTTATCCCCCCTGCTTTAACAGAATTTATTAGAGGTTCATAAGAATAATAAAATTTACAAAAACTTAGAAAGAATAGCAAAAGAAATAAACAACTAAAATACTGTGAAATGCGAAGAGAGTAAAAAAGTAGGAAAGAATGAAAAAATAAATGCATATATTGATGACTTCTGACCCCCTTTTTGGTGATTAGTAACTTTATATTTATCCCTCCCTCTTAATATTACAATAACTTCCAGTTCTTTTGTCAAATCAAACATGTATTAATCCTCAAATTTCTAGATCAATAAGCACAGAAAGTCAATGTAAGAGGTCCTAATTTAATTTAATTTTATTTAAATAAGCTAAGCACTAATATATATTTGTATTCAATCTTTTCCATCCTAGATTAAATCGTTTTATCCATTTTCATCCTGTTGTCTTTTCTGTTGCCATTCTAAAGCATTTCTAGTTATCAGGTGGTTTCTATCTGTCCTTTCCATCTCTTCCATTTTTTCTCCAAGTCTAAAGAAGGCCTTAGCTTCTCTAAGCCCATTTTGTAATGCTATTTTGATGGCTTATTATTGCATCAGGGGAAACTGAAGAAAATGCCCCTAAAGCAAGGTTCCCTCCCCAAAAATCCCACTTGTGTTCTCATTGCTAAAATAGCGAGGATTATTTCTAAATCCAGTAGTGAGACCCTTTTGATTCAAATATAGATAATCTGCATTCTATATACTCACTGGTTTTTAATGTTGCAACCTGCCTGAGACCTTTGGGTATAGTAGAGTGGGATAAAAATTCCAATAAATAAAATTACCAATGCTGCTGTTACAGAGAGTGGAAACTACTGAGCCTTCCTGCAAGTGGGTGGCCATTAGCACCTGAATGAGCGACACATAGAGATCCTGCCGGGATTCATCCATTTCATCAATCCCAAGTATCCTTTCTGTAGCAAGCCAAAATTTCGTCAGCTCTTCCCCTGTAGACAAGATATATGATAGGAATTTTCATTTCTGACAAAGCCATCTTTACAGTCCCCCTAGAGAATCCACTTAACTGACACTTCCTCAGTTCCTGAATAGCTGTTTTTGTAAGTTATTGTGTAGGTTGTTATTATTTGTTCTTTTAAATAAACTTCTTCAGGTGCCTCTGGAAAATGAACTCATGGTAACTGTTAAAACTGTTGAGATCTGATAAGATCTGTAGATTAGATGTGGAAGCAGAGTGGTT
>MTQE01001134.1:9912768-9951432 GCA_014337955.1 Aspidoscelis marmoratus | reverse complement strand
TGTCCAACATGAAATCTGGACATTCCAGCACTGGTGACAAACCATTCCCACTTTAGATAGTAATTCCCAATCCCTGTATACTTATTTTACCCAGATCTTTTCCAAAAATCAATTCCATTTTATTCTTTATTATTTTATTAAAATTAGACAAACCAATCTCTGTCCCAGATTCCATGGTTTTATTTCTCCTTCATTATTTAAAAATCTGTCACCCCAAAAGGAAAGAAAACAAAGACTTTTCAGATGCTAGGACTCTGTTTTGGCTTGATCAAGATTAAATCACAAGCTCTCTTGCATACAGACTTTTATCTTTTGCATACAGCCAGCCTGTGACTTGAGAGAGAAAAACTATGTCATCTTAAAACCTTAGGCTTGTCTTTTGCAGCCAATATGGAGTCCGTCTTGCTATTTTAAGGCCTTTCCACATTCCATGGTCTGCCTTTAGCTTTTAATTATGCCAATTATAAAGCCAAATTCATACATCAAATTCAGGTTTTGTAGTTAACATTTCTGATGATACTTGCACATCCAAAGTAGATCTGGTAACATAGCCTTTAGAGGGAGATTTACCGGAAGATTCAGGAATGTGTTGAAGAAATCAGCAAAGATTTCATCTTGCAGCAAGACTGTCAATTGTTTTTCAGCTATCAGCTCTATAAAGCAAAAAAGAAGCAAGATTGTGGTTATCAAGGTGAAACTGATGGTAATGTGAAACCTGTTGGTTCGTTTTATTGTCAAATCATTAAAAAAAATCAGTTTTTTGCATTCACACTTTTTTCGCAAGGAAAAATACAGTATTTTCTTCCTTTGAATATACAACCCCCCCATTTTAATGCAAATATCTGTGAATACAAAATACCCTATCAAATTTGCTAACACAAATAAAAAATTCTGCATCCCTGTAAGGGGATATATCATAGGTGGAATTCACTGGCATTGGGAAGCAAAGGAGAAGGCTGGCATCCTGCCACCCCACCTGCTGCCTGAGCCTTAAAAACAGTCGCTGTGCCCAGCTGCCAACACCTGGCATGGAGAGGGGAAGGAAAAGGCTGGTGTCCTGACACCCTACCTGCTGCCAGAGGATGAAATCTGTTACAACTCTTGGCATGGAGAAAGAAGATCTGGTGCTGCTGCCTTTGTTTTATTTTACTTTATAAGCTTCTTTGTTATTGTGTAATGCAGTGGTTCTCAACCTTCCTAATGCCACGACCCCTTAATGGAGTTCCTCATGTTGTGGAGACCCACAACCACAGAGGTGGGGCAGCTGGGAGGTGGAAGGGAAGGGCAGTGGGAGACTCGTCGCACCCCTCTGAAAGGGTAGTTTGACCCTCAAAGGGGTCCCGACCCCCAGGTTGAGAACCACAGGTGTAGTGTATTATTTGTGATTCTACAATGTATTATTTATTATAGCATGTGATGTAAGATTTCATACTGTATCTTTTCTATTTTATGTAAACCGCCTTGGGCAAATTTTCTTTCATTTAATTTGTTGATTATATATGTTTGTTGTTCTGCCCTTTGGTGGAAAGGGCACTATAAATGACGACGATGATGATGATTTAATGGAATTAAATGCTTTTAACTGATTTTCAGCTGGTTTGGGGAAATTACCTTCCAGTTCACATCCCCCACTAGTGGTATGCATGAATATTCAAAATATTCATTATCTGGACAAATTCAGGCGTCCAGATATTCATACATTAGTATTCATACAAATACAAATATTTTGAGTTATTTGTATAAATAATTTGGGCATTTGTATGTGTACAGATACGTACGCATCTTGTGCGTATGTACACGCATCTTGTGTGTATCCGTGTGTATAAATACATACGGGCTGAAAACAGGATGCATATGGGATGTGTACAAGTATGTACGAGATGTGTACGTACCTGTAGTGATTCAAATGTTCAAATTATTTGTACGAATATATACAAATGTATTTGTGTCGAATCAAATGTCCGGACATTTGTTTTTTCATTATTTGGACACATTTGAATTTTCAAATATTCAATTCCTTACAAATCTAATTCAAAAGTTGCAATTGTACACACCCCTATTCCCAACTATTATCTCTGATCAAAAACACTTTGCAGAAGCTAAATTAACAATGTTGTGCATTCAGCAAAGGCTAAATACCGTATCACTTTCAAGCATCTAGGAAAACACAGTGCAATCTTTTTTTTTTCCTGCTTCAATGTATTCTGCATTTGAAGCTTATCTCATTCGGAGAAAACAGAAGCAAAAGTTTCTGGGACAAATTTGTTGTCGTTGTTGTTGATTACCACCAACTTCTGGTTCGTTCATGGTTGACTGTGTGAGCACCTTCAGGCGGTTTTCTGGGCAGAGATACAGAGGTGGTTTGTCATTGCTTAATTCTGGGGATAGAACTGGCAATGCTCTATTTTTTAGGCAGTTTGCTCTAGCACTGAGCTGTATAGCCTTGCAATTAGATTATCACTGAAATGCATCTACTTCCACACATTTAAAATCCCCAGGCAATTCTTCTGAGAGGCTCTGAAACCTATCGTGATTGCTAAATCTGTCAGAATTAGCAGAAAGTTCCACAGCTGGAGTGCAGCTTCAGAAATCTGTTGTCTTGGTGTGGCACAGTTAAGCGGAAGTATGCAGTGTGGGGGCAGCTGGGGTGGGTATTGCCTACAAAAGCTTTGCTTCAAATTGATCAGGTTATCAGAATGGGCTACCTGTGAACCCAGCTGATTCCGTCAGGACAGCTGAGAGAATACCTGAGCTAATCCTGTGTGCATTAGCACCACCTCGTGGTGGCGTAAAATATAGCAGAGAAGAGTATAGTATACAGAATTAAACTCACTAGCTCTATTCATGCTCTGTGTTGTGTCTGGCTTGTTCAGCACTGCAGCACAAAACACCAAGTTATCTGTTCTATTATGATGCGTCAGAGCAGTTGTTCCTTTATGGGTTCCACATTCCACTAAGGCAGGTCTTCTGGGCTGATGGCTCTTGGGAACTCCCAACTTCCAACTTCCAAACTTCTTAAGGAATGTTAAAGAGATTTCATCAGCAGCACTAAGGAGAGAAGGTCTTCCTGGATGTCTCCATTTCAGGTTCTAGATTTGGCAGGGAATGAATGTTTAAGTGGTCCCTATTCTCTCACAAAAATACCTACCATTTACACATAATGCTCACCTTCTTAATTTAACTAAGCTTTCTGATCTCATCTATCTATTTTGTCCGATGTCCTCCCTTTTGTCTCTTCTTTACCATTCCAAACAGAAGTATTTTCTACTCCATTGTCTGCTCATATCATGTCCCCAAAATATATTATTTTCTACTTACTAATCATAACCACAGTGGAATAATCAAGTTTTGTTTGCTCTATGACTGAATGATTGGAGCTCTGGGAAGAAGTCCACAGGCCTGTTTGCATGAGGGCCTATGGAACGTGTGTAGGACACCTTGGGATGGAGCATTCGCTCCGCTGGGCTGGTGGTTCCATTTGGAACCACCCCAGCCTGTCCCAGGGAGCCCACACATGTTCCAGGTGTAAAGCACGAAATCGTGCTCTACACCTGGGCCAGCACATTCATGGCTGTCCTTGGCCACCCCGCATTCGCACACTCCCTCCCTGACAGCTGCAGGCCCTGCCTCTGGCTGCTCCCATTGGGCAGGCTCGTCACATTCCTTCCCCAGGTTCCTGCAGGTTCTAGGGGACCAGATTGGGTCCCCTAGGGCCCAAAGGAACCCCCAGTCCCCCCCCCCAGGCACAGGTGGGTGGCACATGAAGATGCACAGTGCTATTGGCCGGGCTCACCACTTCAGAACCCAACGAGCATGTGGTAAGTGCCTCACATGCGCATCCCCGCATAGACCCATGCCCGGGGTGGGTGGGTGCCCGGGGGTTCAGACATGCAGTCTGAACTGAGGACCAATTCAGTAGTACACTGGGTGCAGGTCAGTCTACTTCCAGCTGGGGATGTGCATGAATATCTGATGAAGTCAGAATTCACATGAATAGGTACAAATTCTGACATTCACAGACAAATCTAATTGGACCTACATTCATAGGCTCTATTTGTCTGCGAATCAGATATTCAGGTATCTGCCAAAGCTTTGGTTGAAGCTTCACCCCCCAGTAGCAGAACCGGAAGGCTTGTTTTGCCCTCTGAAGAATGCTGAAATAGGTCAGTCTTCCCGCCTGACTCCCATGTGCCCCCTTAACTTTTTTGGGGGGATGGGGGGGCTCTGGTGGCATCTCCAGGGCTATTAAATAGGCCTTCTGGGGGCCAAAAAGGCACTTCTGCTCTCGCCTTTAGTCATCCTTGGGCAAATCCCCGCGGCAAGCTTATTTCGGATTCAATACGGGTTCAATCCTCACAGACCCCACATCAGTTTGGCTTAACACACTTTCCGCGTGTTAAATTGCCCCAGAGCATTGTAAATGTTAACCCTTATTTCAACAGGTCTCACTCCAGATCGTGCGCTTGATATGTGTTACATTTATTACTGTGGGGACCCTACCGTTTTAAGGGATGAGAATCCATGTTTAGGGTTTCCCTCCCCCAATAGCTTGCTTCCAAAGATAGTGATTTCAGTGTAAAAATCCAACCTTCACAGCAGCTGCTACACTGTAGCAATCCAGCTACTACATACCTGATAACAATGTTGCAATTTTGCAGAATTCTAGCCCTTTGGAGTTCTGACCTTTAAAGGGGAAAGGAAAGCAGGGGCAAGTTCTGGGAGATGTGTGAATGTTTAAAGCAAGGGGGCTTGAGTTGCCGCTGCTGCTGTGTGCCCTGAGCAATGGGGAGAATTTCTGGCTGCCCGCTGCCATTTTTCCTCCATCCAGGCAAGTGGCAGCCACCCAGCCAGGCTCCGTGAAGGGGTCCCTTATGGGTGGCGCACTGACGCCAGGAGGAAGAGGGCAGGGCAGCCCCAAAAAGCAGCTTTTAGAAAGTAGCCACTTGAGTCCCCCCTTGAGTCCTCAGAATCCGGATCGAACGTGATTAAGCTAAAAGTAATGCGAACAGGCAAATTCACGTTTGCATCCAGTTCTATTACTTAGGTTTAGGGAAACTGGATTAAGCTTATAATGGGGATGCGCCTCCAGTGTTTGTTATCTGAACCTCTTTCTCTCCTGCCTTTCCTGCCTGAATATTCATTTGCCACTGTTTTTGCTCTACCTACTCCATTTTAACCAAAACCTTTTTTGCATGATGAATGAACATCCTCTCCTTCTTCAACGCTGTATAGACCAGAGGTTCCCAAACTTTTTTTTTCTCGTAGACCACTTTGAAAATTTTACTGATTTCGGTGGACCCCCTGCTGCTACATTTCTACCATATTCCTAAAACATGTCAAAAAATGTGAAGATTAGATCTAATGATGGAAATTTGCTTCACAGCTGAGTTCCAACCCTAAATTCAGAGTCGTAAAAGAGTTGTGAGCGGGCGGATGGTGCTTTGCAAGTTTCGACATGCATTGTACTGAATATTGAATATGCAAGTTTTTACAAGTAACAGTCGCTGACCTTCTTAAAATATTATCTGCCTATATTGACAGGTAAAGCCAAACCAACATTTTTGTTTTTTACTATCGAAACCAGAAAAATTTTTGTGGACCCCCACTTACAACTTTTTTCCACACCAACATAGACCCCCATCGAATCTTCCGTGGACCCCTGGGGGTCTACCTGGACCACTTTGGGAATCACTGGTATAGATAGTGGTTATGTCTCCATTATAGAGCTGCTGGTGTCCTTACAACACCCACAGGGGACATATATTCCTTTTTTTTAATTCCAAAATGCTTAAGGGGAGGGCCTGATACAGAAAGAGTTTAGAGTTAGGGTGCAAGGAGTGACTCCAGATTCACCACCTCACATCTCTTCACTGTTGTCAAGAAGGCTGATGGGGTTGTTCATCACAGCACATGTTTGCAGACCCATGAGGAGGCTGGCAATCTCAGCCTCTATAAGCAAGTGTTGCTGCTCATCAATGCATTCTGGCTCACAGATAATGAGAGAACGAGCCACTTCAGCCAGGCCCTGACAACAAAGGGGCCACCACCATTCAGCCATCTTTATACCACAAGTGGAGTCGTTATTAGATTTACCAACCTTTTCCAAACTGTGGGTCATATGGTCTTGTTTCATACTCATTGGCATAGAGCTGCTAACACCTTACCTTCATTTCCGCCTACAGCTTAAATAAAACAATTCCTCAGTATATATTTTCTGTCTGCAAATCCTGTCATTACGTCATGCTGTTTTTGAAGCCTTCAATGTAGCCTTTCCAGCTATTTTTAACCAGATGAACCACAAATGAAAGTAAAGTCCAGGAAGTACACTCACCACTTGTTTCATTGCTGCTGGTTCTGCACATGTCCTTAACACATGAACCATACATGCGACCAGGCATGTGCAAGAATATTCAAAACATTCAGAATTCAATTGAATTCATTCCAATTCAGACATTCAAATTTGAATCAAATGTCTATACATTCATTTTTAAAACATCTGAACGTTTTGAATCATCTATATGAATTATTCAGACATTCGTATGTGTACAGATATGTACACATCACATATATATCCGTACACATCTTATTCGTATCTGTGCACATTTGTGCGCATGAAAACAGGATTCATACAGGCTAAAACCAGGACGCATACCAATGCGTACAGACACATATGAATGTTGAATACGAATATGTATTCAACTCGGTTCAAATTTTAATACATTCATTTTTTTCTCTATTCATACGAATTTGGACATTACAATATTTGATTCAAATCAAACCAGATATCAAATATTGCATTAATGCACACCCTTACATGAGACAATAGCGGTGTAATATTTGCAATAGGTGTAATAATTGGAAGATTATTGCATATCAAGGAAAATAATATTCTTTTACTTAATTTTCTGTGGAATTATCAGTAACCAAAGAACTACAACAGGAGGTATATATGCATGTAAAACCAAAATTTTGGCCAAAAGCATAAAAGGGCTGTGGACCTTAAGAGGTTTAAAGAATGGCCAAATGGTTGATCTAAGTAGAAACGTATGCAGTATGTCCAGTTTCAATTGCCATCCTAATATGTACTCCTGACAACCTAAGAGAACCCTCAACTAAATCTTCAGCCTGCATCTTTATTAAATAAGGACATAAGAATAAAAGAGAAGCCTTGCTGGATCAGGCCACAGCCCATGTAGTCCAGCATCCTGTCGCACCCAGTGGCCCACCATGGGCATCTCAAGCAGAGACAAGGACAAACCTATTCGTGCTCTAGAATCCCAGCAAATGGCCTTAGAAGCGCTCCGGTTCCACCCCTCCCCTCCAGCCTGAAAGATGCACCTAGGCCAGTGATGGCCAACCTATGACACACGTGTCACTGGTGACACACCAAGCCCTTTTGGGTGACACACATGGACACCCGGGCACCTGGGCGTGTAATGCTTGCTTGTTCTAGAAGTGTACAAAATACCAACTTTCAATTGAAGATTTAGCAAACAAAATTCAGCAACAAAAGTCACTAATGTAAAGAATTATTTGCTTTTGCTTTTAATAAAATACATATATCAAAAGTAACTTTTTTACTAGAGCTACAAATATCACAAAATTATGGATGTTTCTAGATGTGACCCAGCACCCGAGTTAAGCTAGGTTTTCTTGCGAATTTTGACACACCAAGCTTAAAAGGTTCGCCATCACTGACCTAGGCATTCATTCTAGTAGCCATTGATACATCTGTCGTCCATAAATTTGTCTAACCCTACCTTAAAGCCATCTAGACTGGTAGCTGTCACCACCTCTTCCGGCAGCACATTCCATAAACCAATGACCCTCTGGGTGAAGAAATACTTCCCTTTGTCGGATCTGACTCTCCTACCCATTAGCTTCATAGATGCCCCCTGGTTCTATACCATGCATAATTTTATATACTTCAATCAGGTCCCCTCTTAAACGCCGTCTAAATGCAAAAGTATACAGTATTTTCCCCTAAATTGCCTGGTAAATCTGTGTTTGGTACATTGCTTTAACCAGTAGGTGGCACAAGAAGACTGAAAAGTTTTAAACCCATGACTTTTTCTTGTAATCCCTGAATTTAAAGACTCCAGATGAGATGGTGAGGAAAGGACGGCAGAAAATCCGACTGACATGCTAAGAATGGTTAATACAAGGGATTTCCCTTCTGTGTCTGGATTATTATGTTGCTTATCAGGCATTACTCAGATGTTGTAGTAACTCCCAATTACAGTTACTGACGTATGTGGATTAAGTGCAAAGCTAGTGCTCCAAGACTCGGCAGCCCTGATTCAAATTCTCCACCTCTATCCTGCAACTTTGAAGGAAGATTTTTTTTTTTTTTTTTTAGTTTAGGTAACCGCTTAGGGGAAGGGCACAGTCTAGGAGCCTATTTGCACTGTAGATTTGTGGCATAATCAATGTGCAAAGCTCACCAGATGCTTGCAATTTGTGAACGTTTGCAACAGGGTTGCACAAACAGCACCTGATATTCAGTGTCAGGGTCAGTTTGCAAGAACTATGTGCACTTTGCATCATTTACACATGCTGCAAAACGGTGGTGAAGAAAAGACCTCTTAGCAATGATTCCTTACATTGCAAAATTTCTGTTTATCAATGAGGTTTATCATGAAGTGAACTTCTCAGCAGTAGTTTTTTAAATGGACCCTGACATACTTCCTTAGTTTGCAATGGGAGGTTCTAGAATTCAGTAGAAACGCAATATGGAGCGTACTGTTTTAAATTTGCTGAATTTTAAAAGCGTTTTTAATCTGTACTCCGTTTTTAATGTGTATCTTGTTTTTAATCTGCTGGCTAATCTGCTGTTACCTGCCCAGAGACCTTCGGGTATGGGGAGGGATAGAAATGTAAACAAACAAATAAATAAATATTAGTTCTGCTGTCCTGGAGGGAAACAGCTGGACAAAATGGTTAAGGTTACGAAGTTTCCAGTTTGGTAAATCTAATCTGGCAAAGCTCTTTACACAATGCTAGACTAAGTTCTTAGTTTGCTGAAAACCATTTCAACAAATCTAATAGGATGTCCTGCAGATCTGTTTGGAAACACTGCCACCAAGGCTGTGGTCACACTTACCATTTAATCCAGCTTCAGTCTACTCTCAGATTGAGAGGATACATCAGCAAAGTGACAAGCTGAGGTCTTTTTTGCATGAGGGGGTCTGGAACGCATCTAGGACACGCCGGGAAGCTGCATTTGTACGCTTGAGGTGGCCAGATCCGTTCCAGGCTGCCCCAAGCATCCTGGTGTGTCATAGATGCCTTCGAAAAGTAGAGAACTAAAAAATGCTGTACACATGTCTTGACATGTTCCGGCCATCCCTGGCTGTCCAGGGAGGAAAGCATTCGCTCATGCCTCCCTCCCTGACAGCTGCGGGACACGTCCCCCCCCCCCACGATTGGCCGAAAATCAGCCAAACAGGTGGCAGGGCCGTGCAAATCACTTACCCTGCCGGCCCGGGGTTGCCATCTGCCACGGTCTGCACAGGCATGCAGACTCTGGTAGACAGGACCCAGGCTGACCGTGTGGGTCCCGTCTAGTGGTAGCGCGTCCCCTGTGCAGACTGCGGCAGATGGCAAGGTAAACAATTGTGCACATGGAGGGGGGGAGAGTGGCTCGCTCCTGACTGCTTCAGTCCCGATGGGGGACATCCAGTTCGGCCTGCCCTTGCCCCTTTCCGGGGAGGGGGGGCAGGTTGGACTGCCGGCTGTTTATGGACCAGGGGATGTAGGACCCATTGGTAGACTGGGACCATGTGGTCCCGGTCTACCAAGGGCCTCACATTTCCTGGCCCATCGGGGCAGATTGCCAGCCTCCGCCAGGCTCAGCCGCCTGGATCCAGGTAGCTGAGCCTCGCAGAGGGCCCTCGGCCCCACCTTCCGGCCTGGGCACCCACCCTGGGGCCTGGGAACACGTGCGGATGCACCTACCTGCTGCCTGTGCTGGGTCCGAATGTTGTCAGCCACTTTGGGTCCCCTTAAATGGGTAGAAAAGCCAACTCTTCTTCTCCTCTCTCACTCTGAAAGTGGACTGAAGCTGGACTAAGCTTTAGGTGTTTCAGTTCATCCAGCATGGCAAATGCACATCAGGAGGGTATCATGATGACTGTCCTTTCCTTCTCTATGGCACTCACTCACCAAATGTGTCCCCAAAATAAGATTTTGTAGTTAATTTGGGGAGTGTAGCGACTGAGTGCACAGGGAAAATAAAAGTATATAGCCCTAGGCAGAATGTTGGGTACCCTAGACATTACTGGACTGCAATAATCTCTGATCAGGATGGAAGTCTCTAATGGGTTCTGAGGGCTTTCAGGTTCCCTATGCTTGCCCCAAAGTGCTTAGGAGAACATGTGTAAGAAAATGAGGTTTGCATATCGGTCAGAGTGCTAAGGAGAAACCAAAATTGATTTTGCTCTCATTATACCTGTGATGCAGCACAGGCCTAAGGCTCTCTGCTCCTTACTGCTTTGCTTTCCCTGCCTATACCTCTAGGCCAATCAGATTAGGGGGTTGGGCAGCAGATGGACCGACCTTGTAGCATTTGGCCAACCTCCCACAATCTTTTGGTATCAGCTTTTTTTGTGCTAGTACAGTCACGGGATCCAAACATACTGTGTGACGAAAACTGACAAATATCGCCGTCTGCCAGTTAACATCTTTACCCTTCATGACACCGGAGCTTGATCTCATAAGCCTGTCTCTTCAGGCAATATAACTACAGATGTCCAAAATCTCTGCATAGCTGAGACACTCTTATTTTCAGAATTGAATGCGAGGCACATCTCATTAATAGAGCCAGAATGGTTGTTTAAAAAATACAGATGAATAATATGAACCTACACCCTGCCTTTAGATGAGCCACTGCATTGGCCCTGGGTCTTCAGGCAAGTTTTCCAGATCAAAAGGATGAGTTACAGTTTCCCCACCATCACCTGAATCTATTTCTGAGGTTTTCTTTTCCACATGAGTGGTCTAATCACATTTAATTCAGAGATATCACATGCTACAAAGGCTCACTCCAGTGGAACGTCTGGAAGAAGGCAAATGAGGTAAGCAATGTAGCCGAGAGGCACTGTGGCCTCAGAGACACCCCACAAGCAATTCTCTCTCTGTGTGTTCACAGTTTTGCAACCACACTTGGGTTTTGCTATTTTATGACAAATTGGCAGTGGGCAAAACATTGTGCAGATCAAAGGCCTATTTGCACGAGGGCCTCTGGAACACATGTAGGACACCCTGGGATGGAGCATTTGCTCCTCTGGGCCAGCAGTTCCTTTGGAACCACTCCATCCCATCCCAGGGCACCCACACTCGTTCTGTGTGCAGAGCACAAAATCATGCTCTACACCTGGCCCAGGCCATTTACATGCTCCCTCCCTGACAGCTGCCGGCCCCACCCCAGGCCTGTTGCCATTGGGTCAGGTAAGACCCAGGGGTCAGCAGACCTGTCCGGTCCCTTCCCCAGGTTCCTGCACACTCCAGGGGACCAAATCATGTCCCCTAGAGAACCGTAGTACCTCCCAGGCACCCCCCCCCAGGGCACGGCCTACCCAAACAGAGCAGCACAATGCAGGCAGCCATGCCGGCCACTTCAGAACCTGGAGACCATGAAGTAGGTGCCACACGTATGCGCACATGCCCGGGTAGGATGCACCCGAGGGGGGGTACCCAGGGAGATTACTCCGGGCTCTAGGGGACACGATCCAGTCCCCTGGAGCATGCAGGAACCCAGGGAAGGGACCGGACAGGCTTGCTCACCACTGGGTCTTACCTGACCCAATGGCAACAGGTCTGGGAGGGGCATCCCACCCCCATGCCAGCCTTTTTGGGCTAGGATACACGGGGATAGTTTCCTCTTTCACACGTAGGCAGGTACGAAAAGGCCTCTTGTCAGTTTTCATAGTCTGAACATGAAATTCTATCCATTCATCCATCCATCCATCTCTATTTACATTTTTATCCAGCCTATGCCCAAGGGTCTCAGGGTGGGCTACAACATATAAAGTGAACACATTAAAACCAAAACATATTAAACATATTAAAACCATAACTTACAACTATATCAGCCATAGACCCTTTGTGCCCTGGTCTTTACTCCAGATTATATCCTGGAATAGGGAGCTGCCACGTGCATGTTGGTGCAGATTATGGCAGGTCCCCAGGGCTGTCATAGTTTGTGTTACCATGCGGCCACCCGGCCTCTGTCCTGGGAGGTAATCTGGAACAAGACCTAGTGCAGAAAGGCTCATGGGGTATCCAGACAGAGACGAGCCCAAGGTCACTCCAGCTAGCTTCATGGGGGAGTGCAAAATCAAACCCAGTACTGTCAGAAAGGAGTCTGGCTCCTTAACCACTAGACCAAACTGGCTCACCCATTTAAGGGGACTTAAAGGAAATTTGTATTTGTTTGAATACATCCCCTTTGAATGTAGTGGGACTTGAATCTGATACGAATGTTCAGTCCCATATGAATCCTATACGAATGAATATGAATCCTGTACAAAGCTTCATACAAATGTATCAAAACATTCTATTTGAATTTGAAAGTCAATCTTTGAATGCACCAACATTTGATTTAAATACGAATGTCTGAATTCGGCCAAATTCATAAGGGATTTTGAATGTTACGAATATTCGTGTACATCCCTACTCAAGTTCAGACTCAAGAAGTTCATAAAAGGGGTAGCTAGTCGGTGCATTATAGGACTGATGCTTTGGTAGAAAGGGTGCCACTGGAGCCCTCTTTCCTGCCTGCCTCATTTCAGAGGTCACTGGCTGTATGTTGCCCCAGATCTGCCTTTAACCCACGTCACAGGGCAGCATATCTGTGCCAGATGGAACTTGTTTCTTGAAAAAAGAAGGGGGGGGAGGAGAGAGAAAGGCAGCTTTCCAGTGCAATCCAGATAAACCGCTGACATTTGCTCTATGCAAAAAGAAAAGAAACTCCTGTCCACCCACCCCTGACCTGGCAGCTGCTTCAAAGCGAACCTGGGACCTTTGTGGATCTTTCAATATTTATTCACCCTGAGAGAAAACAGCACGTAGGCTTCTTTGGGAGAATTTCATCAAGCTCTGCTCTCTGAAATCCAGGAGGACAGGTTTGCTAACAGACATGTAAGTCCCAGTGTAGGCAACACTCGTTTGTATCTGTAGAAGCAACAAGGCAGAGCCATGCCTTCCACAATTAGACACAGAAAAACTCCATCCTGGGTTGATATATTATCAGCAGACTCAAAGGGTAAACCTTTTCCTAAACTGTTCCTCTGGGGACTGCAAGCAGAAGTTACAGGTATTATTATGCTCTGTCAGACACCAGGAGTGCTTATTTCTCTCTCTCTCTTTTTCTGTGGGTGTGTATTTTAAAGCAGCTACAAAGGGCTGCTGACTGTATAAAACTGAATGTCAGGTCCAGACTAGTTAGTGCTAAAACATTCTTTGACTTCCAGTGAGCCAGTTTGGTCTAATGGTTATGGAGATGGACTCTTAACTGGGAATACTGGGTTCGATTCCACCATCCCCCATGAAGCCAGCTGGCTGACCTTGGGCTAGTCACAGCTCTCTTCTGAGCTCTCTCAGCCCCACCTACCTCACAGGGTGTTTGTTGTAAGGAGAACAGAAGGTTTGTCAGCCACTTTAAATCCCCTTAAATGGGTGATAAAAGTAGGGTAGAAAAGTCAACTCTTCTTCTTAAAATATAGTCATCACACGTAGATTTACAACCACAGTTAAGTTGCATAAAAATCAATAGACTCTTTCTTTCTTTCTTTCTTTCTTTCTTTCTTTCTTTCTTTCTTTCTTTCTTTCTTTCTTTCTTTCTTTCTTTGATGCTTAAGGAGTCAGCTAATTCTTCTGTTCATACTTCTCATGTTCTTGGTCATGAAATGTTTCTTAGGGGGAAAGTGGCAAAACTAAAGTTGTATTATCTTTTTTCTAAAACAGAGATGGTTGTGGACCTCTGGATACCTCTCAACATTCCTTCCTACTGGCTATTCAGACTGAGATTAACTTGATAACCTATTATCTAACCCTGCCAATAAAGCCACCTGGCAGAAGGAACTCTATCCATCCAAAGAGATTACCGAGAAGGGTCTCACCCTGAATTTCCAAGGCTGTTTTTAACATAACAGCAGTGACACAACAAAGCTCCAATGCCTTTTCAGTTAACCAGAGTTAAATAGTCTCCCTTTTGAACAAATATTTACATATCTTTACTTTTGAACAGGTTGTTTACAAGAAAGATTAGGCTTCAGGTAATCTGGGGTTCAGGTAACCCAGCACTCTTTCTCCTGGAAGCAACTTCATAATCTGCTTCTTCCAATTCTTGGAGAAAGTACTTCTGAGCTAAGACCCAGGCCAGATATGTCTACAGAAAAGTGGCTCAGCTGCCTCCAGACTGAGATGGAAGTAGCAAATAGAGATGTGCAGCCAGCCTGCTGCTGCAGCACCAGCCCACAGGGATCTGCCCAATGGTGGCTGTATTGTGCCTATGCATAAAGTCGGCATCCAATCAGCACCAGGAATGTAGCTGCGCATGCGCAGGATGCCAGGAACTGGTTGCAACCAGAAACACAGCCACGTGTGTGCAGACAACGTGCTCCCCACCCACCACATGCAGCGAGATGGATGAAGAGCGAATGGTAGTGCCTCTGGATGCTTGCAGTAAGTCTGGGGTATAGGTTGGGATAGATGTGGAGCCTGATTTAGTGCTCCACACATCACCCGCAATTAGTACAGCTCTGGGGACGGGGGGCATGCTTCTAGGCTATAGCAGCCTGGTGGGTGGGCATATGCTCTTCACCAGAGCTGTAGTAATTGCTTACCAGAGGCCTAAGTGCGAATTGGCTTCTGAGGAGGTCATGCACTCGACAGTTGGACCAGCCCAGCCTACCTTCCAAGTTGGAGAGCAAATCTTCTTCTACTTCTAAGTTGCAGTCTAAGGGCATCTCAACCATGCCCCTGGAAATAGCCCTAGAAACATCCCAACTTCTGGATCTCAGCAAAATATTACAAGACTCTGTAGTAGGTCATGGGCTGTTTCTGTCACTGTCCCATCTCCATAGCAGTTGCTGGATCCAGGACCCAGTCTGGCCCATCTCAAGACTGCTTTTCAAGTTGTCTCCCATTAGAGCACCCCTTGATGCAGACTCTGTGCTTAGGCATGGGCCAAAAGGGCCATGTGGACACCACTCACCAGGGAAGCTGTACCTCACTTCAGTGCAACCTAAGAGAGCAATCACAGCAGCAAGAACTGAAGATGTTTGGTTAACCCACCAGGTTTTGTGTTGTTGCCATGGCTATTTTAGGCCATGGGAGGGGGATTAACACTCAGCAACCCTCCAGCTTGTGGGCACCCTATATCCTGCCCAAAGGTGTCAAGATCCATACAGACATTGTGACACAACTGGCAATGCTATTCAGACATCTATATAATCAGCAGTGGAGGTGGTGCATAAACCAAGTACCCTACAGCATGTGAATGAAGCCAGTACGTGTCCTTGCGTTTGAGAAGGGATGTGCAAAATTCAATTGGCATTTGCAAATTCAATTAATTCTTTTCTTTTCTTTTCTTTTTTTTTTTTGCATTTGCAAACATTTGCATTGAAAACTATTTCTTCTTCTTCTTTTTTTTGCATATCCTGAACTTTGATCAAAATGAACCAGACTCCGGCTTACAAGAAAGCACAGTTCGATCAAACATTCATGTTTCACTGAATTTTTGACAACGACAAGGCCTTTTTTAAATGGATTTTTTAAAAAACAAAACAGTTCAAAAATGAATGCGGAAAACCATTTTTAAAAAAATTAAACAATTCGACAACAAAATGGGCTAACAGATTTTTGCTTCGACAGTGAAATGAACATGCAATTTTGTGTGCGCACTCATCTCAACATGCCACTATCCAGATTCAATCCAACCCTATTCCAATGACTGTTTGTGCTTGACGTGTGGGAATACCAGAGCAGTGCTGGTCCGACACATCACCCTCCCCGAGTTTTCCATTTATAGAAATCAACCACAACGAATTAAAGTATTTCATAATGGTTGGCAGCGTGACAATTTTCTCTACCAAACGGAAACAGGTCCGATTAGAGAGAACAAAGAAGTCCACATGGTACACACTGTGTTCCTCTCCAACACTTTACGGTCACTCATTTCCACACGCAGGAGTCACAGTTCCCTTTTAAATAGGCCTTGGGAGGGCAGGTTCTCAGTTTGAGGCCTGGAAAGAGTTACACGCTATGTATATTTAAGCTAGATTTCACAAAGACAAGTCTAAAATTAAGTCTTTTATAATATCGATTATATACACAGACATGCAAGAAGATGCAGGCAGGAGTGACGTACATAGTTGATACGTTCTGCCCGAGGGTGATGTTCCCACACTTAACTGGAGCCAAAGAACATTACACATAAGTAAACAAGCCAACCTTTCAGCAGAGGGACAAAATGGCTTTACCACTGTGTGTTTCACTAGATGGCGCCCACCTCACACTGGCGAAATTACTAGGCCTTCCCACCACAACCTTCATATCTTGTAAACAACCTTTGAGAAAAGCTGTAGAATGTGTGAGGAACAGTTTTGGTTGAGTGTGAGGAAGGAACATGAATTCTGACCAGACATGCCTCAGAAGTCTTAAAAAAACAAAACAAAAGGCTTTTGTTCCGAGCAAAGGAAGAAATAAACAAGTAAGCAGTAAATAAAAGCTGTTCGCTTCTGGATTCACATATTATGGACGATCCTAAAAGGCCGGGGTTTCTTTTCATGTAGCAGCTCTAGGAGAGAGAGAGAGAGAAAATCTGAGTGGCTAAAACTGCATGGAGTTGCATACACAATCAACCAGACGTCCGCCACAACTTGGGTACCTACACAGGAAATCTTTGCACCTGCTGCAGTGCTACCGGTCACGCGACTGCGCACGTGGCGATTCATCAGCAACAGGGAAAATGCAATGTAAAAAGAAGCTTTTTACTTCACGCTTTCCCTCTGATGCTGCAAGGATACGGCAGAGTATCGATTGTCCAGTCTGGATTATGGGATGCAACTTTGCAAGGGCTCTGCCCTCCCTCTGCAGCTTTCCCTCATCCCATTGGGATGACAGGAATTGGCTCCTCAGGGCCTTTGCAGCTTTCATCATATCTGGAGGCACCCTTTGTGGTATACAACCAAAGCAACAAACAGATGGTAATATAAATGCAAAGAAAGCTCAGCCTTCCTCTTTTGCAAACCTAATAAAAACTAAGATATCCATCCCTCACTGGATCTTTCCAGCTGCATCTCTAAGGTTAAAAGCCACTGTACCTGTAAGAAAACTGGGTAAGGGCTTTGCTCATTCTTTTTTAATTCCCCATTTCAATCAGGCAAGAAATTTCTTTTCTCTATCACACAACACTAGAACCAGGGGGCACTCTATGAAGCTGATGGGTAGGAGAGTTGGATCCGACAAGGGGAAGTATTTCTTCACCCAAAGGGTCATTGGTTTATGGAATTTGCTGCTGGAAGAGGTGGTAACAGCTACCAGTCTAGATGGCTTTAAGGTAGGGTTAGACAAATTTATGGAGGATGGAATGAGTACCTAGGTACATCTTTCAGTCTGGGGTGGGGGGAGAAGCAGTATTCTAAGGCCATTTGCTGGGATTCAAGAACAGGAACAGGTTTGTTCTTGTCTCTGCTTGAGATGCCCATGAGCATTTGGTGGGCCACCGTGTGCGACGGGACACTGGACTAGATGGGCTGTGGCCTGATCCAGCAGGGCCTCTCTTATGTTCTTATGTCCTTCTCTGAACTCCAAGAAATAGAGGCAGCCACCAGCCATGCTTAGCCTAAGCATCCCATAAACAGTTGGCCAACTCTAGAGGGCAGCAGTGGCTGTGTCTATCTCACATGTGCAGAATAGCTTGGATAGACATTGTCCTCCCTGTCGTTCAAATGACAGGGGAAAATGCATTCTTAACTAGCTTTTCCTGTGTCTGTTCTACCTTTTATTTTTTCCCCCTCCCAACAAAATTGATGGAGTGTTGGGGCGAGGGGGTTCTCAGTCTGAGGGGCCCTATCTTAAAGAGCCAGAACAGTAATCTATTGAGGAACATCCTAGGATCAATACTATATATGGTGTCAATTGCAAAAAATACTGTAAATACGGTTCCAGGCCTAGAACAGACTTCCCCGTGTGGGTTTTTGAACACTTCTGGTCAACCATTGCTATTGTGGCAGTTGGGTACAACCAAGCTGTGACTGACACCTGGTTGACTGCACAGATACCTCCATGCAGTTTTCCTGGCAGAGAAACGGAAGTGGTTTGCCATTACCTACTTCTGGGAAGAGACCGGGGAACCCACTGTGTTCCAGGTAGTTTGCATTACTACAAAGCTACAGCCACTTCCATTGACCAGCCATTACTATTTGCCTAAGCCAACATGGTCTTTGGGTAATTTTTTCGGGAGATGGGAATTGTAATCTAGGGATGCACACAAATATTTGAAGACAATCAAAATTTTATTGAATTTGTATGAATTTCGACATTCGAATTCAAATTGACTGTTCATAATTTCAAATTTAAACATTCGAACCAATTTCAACTTTCCAAATCTATTTGTACCTAAAGGTCACAGGGTGGGTTACAGCAATATGATCCTTTTCCAAACTCTTGGCCTCTTTCTTAGGAAAGGATCATAACACTGCTGTGCATGTAGAAGTTCTCACACTCAACCTTCAATACCTGTAGGTAGGACAGCTATTTCTGGTCGGTGCTAATACTTCTGGTCTGCAATGTGATCCAACTGCAACATTGATCTAACTCAATACACACATAACTTCTATTGTTGCTCATTTACTTTTTTAAAAAAGTAAAAATAAAACAGGATAGCAATGGCAAACTGGTAAGGACTACATATGTCATAAACACATTATTGCCCCAACTAGATAAGTGCAATAATCAGTGATAAGCAACAAAGTCTAGACTCTAGACTTTCTCATCCTACATTTCTCCACCCTACTTAGAATATGGTATGTCCAGACTTACTGCACATTCTGATGCGCAGTCAGGGTGTGAGCATCACTCCTGACACCCGATACTTTGTAGCGACAGGGCATTATGCTGCTGCTGCTTTGAATTTACCTACTGCGGAATGATGAACACTCCCTCCGCAGTTTCAGGTAAATTCGAATGTTCCCACGAGTCCAGAGAGGACAGCAAGAACAGCAAACAAGAGCTGAGCCTGCAGCTCAACTTCCATTGGTGGGCCCATGCCACGTGATATGTGCCTCACCATGTGCACTATGGAGGTATTGTGGATTCGCAGCAGGTAAGCTGTGCTGTGCTTTTTTCTCTAACAGTAGATTTTATGCTGTTAATCTGGATACTACGATAATGTGCCTGAATAATAAAGCTGTAATACTAGGTGAGTCAAAGGAGCTGTTTTAGTAGGTGCAACTAACTGTCCTTTTTTTTTCAGCTGGTGACAACCTACTTGGAGAAATCAAAGAAAAATCCTGGATTCTTTTGCATATAATGCATATTCTGTATCACACAGTCATTAATTTGGAGTTCAGTACAAAAAAGAAAAGAAATTTGTTCCTATCCGAAAGCAATTTTCCCTTAGTTAAGCAATTAGGTTCAAGTGACCAGATATGAACTTGTTAGAATAATAGGAGTTTGTCTCTAGCATGAAATAATCAACCCCTTTAGTGACCCGCCCTCCAAAAAAAGAAAAAACAAACACTGGCAATACACAAAGCTCTACTTGATAAAAGGAGAGTTGAAGAAGAGACAGAGCAAGTTCAGGGAACTTGAGGTGAATAGACAAAGCTTGGTGAGGCCAAATTTGCAATCAGATAACCACAAGAGACGCTTAAAAATCCATCCACAGGTTGCCTGAAAAACCTACCGTCTTTCAACCAAAGTGTTTAATGTCATTATCATTTTCCTTGTGTCACTGGGTGAGCTTTATAGCTTATATCTGGGACTGAAACTAAAATCTCTTTCTTTGAACTGCCAGTTCAACACAGTATTGACACTGTGGTTGAGCTCCAGTCGCCATTTCGATATTCTAGACTTGCAGAGGAAATCCACAGTTAAAGGTAAAAGTGCAGCATACCTACTGCACAGGGATGACTGGCCATCCAATTGTAAACACAGCTCTGTAGCTTCCCATCTGAAGCTGTGAGAGCTGAGTTGGCCTGCGCCGCCATGCGGCTTGAGGCAGCCAATCAGATTTGAGCTGCCCTTCCTGCTCCTTAGATCAGCATTAAAACAGCTATCCGATAATGCAGTGCCACAATGATCCATTGATCGTCATGTGCGACACCTCAGTCAGGACCGCACATTCCGTTTCAGGCTGCCTGCCTTGCTCTGGCCATCAACTCCAAAGCCGTTCCTTGAAACTGGCACCCAAGTGCTGAAGGTTGAGAACTTTTGGAGTTTCCAAGAGGGCCATTTTCAGTGGCACACCACTTCTGTTGCCACTTCCAGTGGTGCTGCCTTGAGTGTTGCTAAAAAGAATCCGCCATGGATTAATTACTACACCAGTTGAACTCCGTGTCAGTAGAGTAGCAAAGCACACCATGCCGGTGCCCGATTCCACTCTGTACTTCATCCCACCTAGATAAAGCACTCTGACAGGGCAGAACCCATGTTGAACAGCAACAGCGGATGGAAGCCAGGCCCCTTGGGACTGATTCCTGGACCGCACTTTAGGTAAGTGCAGAAAAGGCCTATGTCTGCAGTATAGTAGAGCCACAATTTTTGTAAGGCAAGCAGGTTCTTCCTGTTTAGATCGGTACAATGTAAAATTTGTCACTTGTGAAAGGTTATTACCCAAAAGAACAAGTAGTGGGAGTATTTTCTCAGATTTATTTATTTATTTATTGTATTTCTATCCCAAACCCGAAGGTCTCCGGTTGGTAACAACATTTAAAATCAGACATATATTAAAACAACAACAGTATATATTAAAACAGTAACTGTGTCTGTAAAGTGGGAAGAGACCTCATATTCCCATTTAGCCAAAGGCCAAGGCAAGGAGGTGCGTCTTCACTGCCTACCTAAAGATATACAGTGAAGGAGCCTGACGCACCTCAAAGGGGAGACTATTCCATAGCCTAGGGGCCATCACTGATAAGGCCCTCTCCCAGATGCCCATCCCTTTTATTACTGAGGGTGGTGGAATCGTCAGCCATCTAGCAGTTGCAGTCTGCACCAGCTTCAGCTTCCAAAATGTCTTCAAGGGCAGCCTCACCCATGTAGAGCGCATTACAATAGTGCAGGGGTAGGCAAACCATGGCTCGGGAGCCACATGGCCCCTCGAGTGTGGCTCTTCCAGCTTAGGAGTAACCTAATTAAGTTAATAACAATGTACCTACCTATATTGTTTCAGTTTAAAAACTTTGGCTCTCAAAAGAAATTTCAGTCATTGTACTGTTGATATTTGGCTCTTTTGACTTATGAGTTTGCCAACCACTGCAATAGTGCAATCAAGATGTTACCAGAGCATAGATAACTATGCCCAAGTCATCTCTGTCCAAAAAAGGACTTAACTGATGCATCAGCCATAGCTGATAGTAGGCACTCTTGGCCACAGCCTCCACCTGAGCTTCAAGCATCATGTTTTGCACCTATCCCTTCCAGGCCACTACAACATCAACCCGAGACCCTGCGACACACAGCACCTCCATCTTGTCTGGTTTCAGCTTCAATGTATTTGTCCACATCCAGCACATTAACACCTCCAGGAACCTGTCAAGCACTTCAGGTGCCTCTCCTGATTCAGATGGCACAGATAGAGCTGGGTGTCATCTAGGGATTGATGGCACTATACTCCAACTCTCTTGATGACCTCTCTCCCAGGGCCTTCATATAGATATTAAAGAGCATGGGAGATAAGATCGACCCCTGAGGAACCGCTGCGTGTTGAAAAATGCAAAACCCAACATATGCATAAGAAAAGAGAAGACAAACATGACCTCTATTTTTTTCAGTTGGTACACATCTACAGAAGTTTTCCACAGAAGACACTCACATATCTTCATCACTCCCAAAAAGGAGCAGAAAGGGCTATAGCCAAGCTTCATTTCTGAAGAATGACCCTTCTGAATAAATGTTTTCATATAATCTCAGTCTCATTCATGCATCATGTTTTAAGGTATTTTAGGCAAGTATACCTCAGATTTCAGAAAGGACTGTTCTGAGTAAAGCCAAGAAGAAATACGAGTTATTTTGCTCAGTGGGTTCAAGCCTTCCAGTGAGGATCAAGGGACGTCTCAACACTCACTTCTGCAGTTTGGCTTTCTCTGAGAATCCAGCAAGCCAGTATGGTCAAGTGGTTAGGGAGCCAGACTCTTACTGGGGAATATGGGTTTGATTCCACACTCCTACATGGAGCCAGCTGGGTGACCTTGGGCTGGTCACAGCTCTCTTCTGAGCTCACACAGCCCCACCCACTTCACAGGGTGTCTGTTGTGGGGAAAATAACAGAAGCTTTGCCAGCTGCTTTGAGTCTCCTTAAATGGGTGAGAAAAGCTGAGTAGAAAAGCCAACCCTTCTTCTTATTCCAAGCTGTGTGACCTTGGGCTAGTCACAGCTCTCTTCTGAGCTCTCACAGCCCCACCCTCACAGGGTGTCCTGTTGTGAGGAGAACAGAAAAGCTTTGTCAGCCGCTTTGAGTCCCCTTAAATGGGTAAGAAAGGCAGGGTAGAAAAGCCAACTCTTCTTCCTCCATGAAGTCATTTGGGTGGCCTTGGGCTAGTCACAGCTCTTTTCTGAGCTCTCTTAGCCCCACCCTCACAAGGTGTTCTGTTTTGGGGAGAAGAACAGAAGCTTTGTCAGCTGCTTTGAGTCCCTTTAAATGGGTGAGAAAAGCAGGATAGAAAAGCCAACTCTTCTTCTAAACAAAGTCTGCCCATGGCACGTGACTAAGATGAAAAATGCAGTGTTCCCACATGCACTTTCTCCCCCTTAACAAAGCAGCTGTTTATAGTACTCATCTTGTACATAGTTTGAGG
The DNA here is from genome assembly GCA_014337955.1 of Aspidoscelis marmoratus. NCBI lineage: Eukaryota > Metazoa > Chordata > Lepidosauria > Squamata > Teiidae > Aspidoscelis > Aspidoscelis marmoratus. The sequence goes on along the minus strand of MTQE01001134.1, from coordinate 9,928,408 downwards.
TTTAACTTTTTGGAAAGGGAGTGGCAACTTTAACTGGGCCTGACGTCCCCTTGTTGACAATTTCCTCGTTACAGATAGCTATGCAAAGGCAGCCCCTGACGTAAACATTTTGGAGAAATCCCTCCTGCCCTTACTTTCCAGGAACTCCTTATTGCTGGCTGACAAGGAGGAGGAAGGAAGAACAAAACATCTCAATCTGGTTCCAGGGTTTCGTAACTCTTCAGTATCCTCCACTTGCTTTTCACAGGCCACTCACTGATCAAAACAAAAGAGAAATTGAGGGCTGTGATCAGATACAGCAAAAAGAATGCAAAAAAAGTGACTCTGAGGCGGTATTGTTTACACATCGGTCCGCCCCTCTCCCATCTCATGAACGGTTCTGTGCTAGAAAAGGTGGATTAGAGAAGGCTTGGGAACACGAGGGTCACACATCACTGTCTCTCGGACCCCCTTCTTTTGTTATGTCTGAACACAACCTGCACTCTCGAGAACCACGGGAGATGGAGCCCGCAAGCCATCACTGAATGTTATAATCTTAGCGCAACCGATTGAAGCTTGCAGAAGATTCAAATCCTATCCAGAGCCGGTGCCGCCATGCTTTTTACTTCCGAGTAAAGACGCTGGGGTGGCAGGAACAGCAACGGCAGAATTCGGAGGCCCTCGCCAGCAGGGTTGTTGACTAGTGAACAGAGGAGGAGGAGGAGGAGAGAAAACCACTAGGGGGTGAAGTGCAAAGGCCGCTGCACACCACCCGGAGGAGTGTTTCGAAACTTGTTTTTCCACATCACTTCGGCTTCTTCTTGCATTTTGCAATGAGGGTCCTTAAGAGCGCCGGATCTTGGCTGCAGCAACAAGGAAGAGGGGAGAATAAATCACAATCCATCACAGTTTTTGCTTTAAAAACAAAACAAAACTCCCCGTCAAGATCAGCAGATGTTGCTTTCAACAGAAGCCTTCCCAGCGAGCCAGCGGTTAGGGATACGGACTCTCATCTGGGAATACTGGGTTTGATTCTGCCCTCCTCCATGAAGCCAGCTGGGTGACCTTGGGCTAGTCACAACTCTCTTCTGAGCTCTCAGAGTCCCACCCACCTCACAGGGAGAAGAACAGAAGCTTTCTCAGCCGCTTTGAGTCCCTTAAATGGGTGAGAGAAGCGGCGTAGAAAAGCCAACTCTTCTTCTTCGTTCCAGCAACACAGAGTGGTGTCCCCGACCCCGCCTGCCCCCCACCGTCCAAACCAAGCCCGACTGAGCTCGGTGGGGGGGGGGTCGCGGGGAGACCCCCTCGAGAAACGCGTGTCGCCGTTTGCACGCCTGCCACGCCGTGCCGCGGCTTGACTCGCGTTTTCTTTGGTCACCATGCCCAGAAAGGGGTCTCTTGCAATGACCGCGACCCCCCAGCAGCAAAGCTTGCGCTCCCTCCTCCTCCTCCTGCAGCTGAGCAGCTGCTTGTTAACCTTTTCTTCCCCCTCGACGGCTCTGCTTCTTTCCCTCCTCTTTCTCCTCCTCCTCTCTCCTGCCAGCCCAGCTCCCCTCCCTCTCGCCCTCCTCCACTCCGCCCCGCTTCGACGTCCCCGCCTGCTTGCCAATAGCTGCCAGCCGTGCGCCCCCCCCCCTCAGCTCAGCTGATCCGGCCCAGCTCGCGTCCGGAGGGGGCCAATCAGAGCGCTGGGGGCCTGGCCCTGGGTAGCCCTTAAAGGGGGCGAGCGGCGAGAGGGGTCCGTGCTGCGTGGAGCCGAGCATGGGAGCGTCGTCGTGAGTGGGAGCAGCAAGGTCCCGACGCCCAGGAAGCGCATCTCCTCCTGCTCCCTGCATCCTTTTAGCCTTGGGTCTCCGGCCGGTCGCCGCCAAGGTAAAGCGCCGTCCAAGGCAGCAGCAGCAGCTGGGAATAGGCTGGGGGATGGAGGCGATCGCCGTCGGGTGAATGGATTGGGGAGGGGAGGAAATCTCGTGGAAGCAAATGTCCCCTTCGCGTGTTGAGAGACTCGAGTCCTCCTGGGATCGAGTCCAGCTCCATGCCGTCCACCGAGGGAAGCGCCATCGGGGTGGTGACTTGGCTTGGCTTTACGAACAAAGAAGGGGGAGGAAATCCAGGGGCTGAAACGACCCCCCCCTTGAGGAATCAGGCTGCAGCGTCCAGGCGTCTTCAGCCTGGGAAGACGACGGCGTCGAAGAGGGGATCTGGTTGAAGGAGATCAACTCATGCACGGTCTAGAAAAGGTGGACAGAGAAAATTTCTCTTCTCTACCACACAGCACTAGAAGCAGGGGGCACTCTATGAAGCTGATGGGAGGGAGAGTCGGATCAGACAAGGGGAAGTATTTCTTCGCCCAGAGGGTCATCGGTCTATGGAATTGGCTGCCAGAAGAGGTGGTCACAACAACCACTCTAGATGGCTTTGAGGAAGGGTTGGACAAATTCATGGATGGCAGATGTATCAGTGGCTACTAGAATGGATGCCTAAGTACATCTTTCAGGCTAGGGGGACAAACAGGATGCCTCTAAGGCCATTTCCTGGGATTGGAGAGCAGGAGAAGGTTTGCCCTTGAGATGCCCATGGGCAATTGGTGGGCCACTGTGTGCGACGGGATGCTGGACTGGATGGGCTGTGGCCTGATCCAGCAGGGCTCCTCTTAGGTTCTTATGGGCTAGATGGGCTGTGGCCTGATCCAGGAGGGCGCCTCTCAGGTTCTTATGAAATTGGGAATGGTATTTCCCTTCCCACACACACTTCTTTGAGAAAAGGCCTTTAGGAAGCAAACCGGCCTGGTTCAGATTTTCATTTCCAGCCCACCTCATCACATCAGGGTGGGAAGTCTCTCCTTTCTGGATGGACAGTGAGCACTGAGCTTGTGGATGTATGCATGATTGATCTTAATAGCTTTTCAGGGACCCAGGCAGCATGCTTGTCTAGCTGGAGATCTGTGTGCTTCCATTGTGGTCTGAAAACAAAAGGAGATTCTGCTCCCAACTTTTTAGTGGGGAAGTGGGTGGACTGTTGAAGGATCATAGGCTGGAAAAATCTCTTCCTCCCCATCTTGCAAGGCATGAAAAACTTTGGGCTGGTCGCTTTGTGAGTTGGTAGAATCTATAAAATGGGGGAGGTGATAGAAGTATCTTTTAAATAGGTCTGGGAAAGATTATTTTTATTGCAAGAGACTTGGCAAGTATCACATTTCATAATTGCTCACTCACACACACACACAAAAACCACACACATAGAAAGAGAAACAGCACAACTGTCTGTTCCCTTAAAGGTAATGTGGTGGGTTGGAGAAAGAATGCAGAAGCTGTCTGGAAATTCACAGGAAATGCATTTGAACTGCCTTTTCAAGTTTAACAGCATCCGGAACAGAAGAAAACAGTACATAGGCCTTTTCTTTCACAGAGTACAATTCAGAAATTTTGGAGCAAAAGGTTGTTCTGTTTGGGAAAATATGTGGATAAAATTAAGGCTGTTGCTTTGTTTAGATTCTGCTAAAATGCCCCCATGATAGTGAAATTTTAAGTTTTTAAGTAGAAACAAGTTTGCTATTCATGTTTCCACCTTGTACATACTGAGCAGCAGTTTTCACTTATTACAGGGATTAGTTGCAAATCCTTCTTGGAGCCTAAAGTGTGACAAACCTGAAATGCATCCCTTAAAATGAAGGCTGTAAGGAAACACAACTCTCTGAAAGACCCTGGACACATCAAAATAGAAAATACAGATCAGATCATCAGCTTTCATCATTGGCTAAGCAACAAGTCCTTGTGTAGCCTCTAGGGGGTACCATTTGGGCAGGCTAGATTTAACCTCGTGTGTTGAAACAAAACAACATCTGAGTTTGTGCTGTGTTGCTTGTGTCTGGAAACTGGGGGGAACGTCAAGAAACATAGGATCGATCGAAACTTCTGGAGAAGCATTTCTGTTAGGAGGCTATGAGAGGCTTATCATTTTAGTTGCAGTGTACCATTTCTATAGTTTATTTGCTGCCCTGAACTTGGGGAGTCAGATATAAGTCATAGTCAATGTATCAGATGGACTTGCCACAGTTATTTGCCTGTGGAAATCATAGTTCTGCGCCATCCTTTGCTGAATTCTGTTAGCTGAAGAACACACACAAATCTCTACCTCTCAGTGAAAATCAGCAGCTTACATTTTATATATACCAGTTTGAGCATTTTAAAACTGTACTGCAATTTTGTATCCTGTATTTATAGGCCACTCTGTATATAGATAAAAAAAAACCATAAAAGCAAGTTAAAAAAAAATCCCCAGAGCCAAAACACTGAAGAAGCTAAGAGCAGCATAACAAAAACAGTGGGAATATTAAAAGATATACCTCAAAATGGAGCTTGTCTAGCAGCTTTCTGTGTGACACATAACGCCCGGGTAGTGTACGCAAATCTGTAACATGTTAAAATGCATGTGGAGGTTTTTCAAAAATACAAACTTTTTTAAAGTTTGTAAAAAATACAAACTCGTTTGATCAACAAAACTTAAGCTATAGTGTTAGTCTCCAAGATGTGACAGGGCTCTTTGGTATTCTCAATTCACAAAATGGCCACTTGGGGAGCTGCAAATGAATGGAAAAAAGAAGGGAAAATAAGAACACAGAACCAGCTAATCTAAAACAGTGTGGTATAGTTACTCAAAATGTTGCCTGCCCGCCTGGGGACATTATTTTGATATGCTTACTTGTTTGATGTTTTGCACACAAATTGGAAAGTGAAGCAAATCTGTATTGGGGGATGGTTTCCCATGATTCATGATCGGATTTTTGGCTAACAAAACATACTTTCTTGCATCTTCTTGGTCTAGGTTTTAGAAATTTGTAATATGCAACCCCTCTAAATTTGGCTACAATGCTGTAGTACCAAGAAAGACAATCGGGGGTGAGGCAATTTATTCTCTGCAAGAGGAGAATCCCAGTAGTATAGAAAATCTGAACCTCTTTTTAACAGTACAGCTAGGGTTCAAGTGGGATTTTCTCCTACGTAAATGTGTATAGGCTTGTGCAGTTTTATCACTGTTGACTTAATGGCTTTGTATGAAATTTGGGATCTTGACTTGAAATGCCTCTGAATGTTCGCTAACAAGTCAGCTTTGTTTCCTTTCAATGACGTGAAGCATAGAAAAAAGCAGTTTATTTCCTTTTTAAAAAAATCTCCATACATTTGAGAAATAAGTTTAAGCTCTTCAGAAATATGAACTTTTATGCAATAGGTATCACTTTCATTCAGACTAATATACTGTATCATGTTACAGGTGTGAGAACTGGATTTTAACAAACATAGAATAATTTGAAATATATCTGGGATTGTAAGCAGAGGATAGATCTTTTGTTGACACTGTTGAGCTGGGAAAATGGCCCCTAGTGGCTTCCACATGCTAAATTATGTTGCCTGCAAACCCTTTAATATAATAGGTTGTGTTCTGTTACTACTGAGCTGTTTCCATTTACCAGTTTTAATTTGTTATTTCGTGTAAATATCTGCATGGACCAGAAAAGCTTCTGTAGATTACTAATGCTGTCTTGGTACATTTTTTTTCAGCTGAAAAAGCCTAAGTAAGTCTGTACTGGCTTCCTGTTTTCTGTTTGTGATTTGACTATCATTTTTATTTTTGAAGCCTATGCAAAGATAGGACCACTGAGAGAATGTCTATATATTCCATAGCACATGGGCCCCCAGCATCTGAAGTAGACATGTCTACAAAAGCTCATGCCACCAACCCTTCTCCTGTTAGTCTCCAAGTGCTTCTAACTATCTTGCTTGACTTTTTGAATCAGACTAACACAGCTGTTTCTCTGATGTATATTCCATATTTGTCAGGATGCATTTACCCTTATTTCAGTGCCTGAGCTCAGTGTTCCAAGTCTGCCTCTCTGAGAGGAAATTAACTCTGTACCATTAGAAGTGGCCATTAAGCATGTTCTAAATCATAACGCATACTGTCATAGCCTCCATTCTGGGTTATAGTATAACAGGGATGGAATACTGAGAACTGGTCTTCATTCTCATAGCCTGGGGTGAATGTACAATTTCATGCTACTTGCTTGGGTACATGGAGCAGAATATTCTGTATCATGGATCCTTCCTTCTAGAATGCTTCTTCTCTGATAACAGAGTGCCTTCCTCTTTTTTTTTTAGAAGGATGAAAATTCTTCCACTGAACTATGTAGCTGAACATTTTGTTTTGCATTTCATGCTACTTTGTTGTACTAGTGGGAAATCTGGATGAGGTTTTGTTAAGCAAATATTTTCTCACTTGATCTGAATCAGTTATTTCTCAAACCTTTTAGCGTCACACGCCCTTTTTGCTTTGTGGTGATGTCCTTATGCAATCCCATGTTGCAAGGGCAAAATCTATTTCTTCTAGTTGTACTATGTGCTCCACATGCAATGAGTTTTTCAGCTCAATTTTATATTAAAAAGTACCTTTCCTGTGCCCCCTTGTTGAAAATCTAGGGGGGGTGCATTACATATTTTTGCAACAGGAGTTTTGTTGCAATAATAAATGTTGCCTTCAGCCTAATAGCAAAAATAATTCATTACCATAGCAGACAAAAGCCTTGGCAATCTATCTCCAGAACAACCTAGTTATCCTGTTTTTAAAGGGGGAAGCACTAGGCAGCTGCAAAAGAAAGCAACATATGGCTGACTGAAGGCAAGAAGGAGCCTGAACAAAAAGATAAGAAAGATTAGGAGGGACATAGTTTCTAGTATTAAACTGAAAACCACAAGTGGCCATGACATAGTGTGAGCACAAAAAAAAGTGGATACAAAAAAACATAATCATGCTATGCCAGCTTCTTGGATGCCAGCTGTGGTGTCTGATCAGAAAATGTTGCCAGTGAAATTACCTAGGGCCACCTGTTTTCTGCAAAGATGTCTCAGGTCAGATTTTGCAAAAAAAACAAAAAACAGAGCATTTTCAGTTCCTCTTCACTTCAGCCAGCAACAGCCCTGACATGCAATAGCTTAAGATGGATCAACACAACAATACTGATAGCACATCTGCTGCCAATGTATATTTTTCATACAAGGTGGGAGAATAGGTTTTGAAGTTGTCATGTCAGAGCATGACTTTATTTTTATCTTAGTTCGCTGTTCAGGGTCTGACTCCTTCCAGCTTGTGGAAACGGTTGGCAGTGTCCCATGGTTTTCAATGGAAATGTGATGACTTCTGGCAGCTGTAGACTTTGTCCGTGGATTCTAATCAGGTGTGAAAGGTTTCCTGGTGAACTAGGCCGTCATACCCTTTCTGGGTTATTGGAGAGCATTTGAGATCCCTTCTTTGATGAACTGGTAAGGCTCCTTTGGGAATTTTCATCTGCATCACGCCCCTTTTGCTCATCCTTTTACAGGGCTACGCTCACAGCCATGGCCACCTCTGCAAGTTCCCACCTGAGCAAAGCTATAAAGCACATGTACATGAAGCTGCCTCAGGGGGAGAAGGTGCAAGCTATGTACATATGGATTGATGGGACTGGTGAGTTCCTACGGTGTAAAACTCGGACGCTGGAACGTGAACCCAAGAACTTGGAAGGTAGGTGGGACAAGTTTGGGGAAGCCTTCTTTCTGTGTGTGTGTGTGTGTATTTAACTCTGCATGAAGCACTGCAAGAAATGTGGCTGTTTCACTTTGCATGTAGATTCAATATTGCAGCTTTATCATATCATTGCGTTGTTTCTTGGGCCAGCAGATTTTTTTGCACTGTTTGATAAAGGTCAAGACTTCCTCCTTGAACATGTTCCTAATCTAAAAGATTTGTTCTACAAGGGAAAGTGGATATGCTGGGCAAAGGGTCTTTGTGACCCAAAGACAGAGCACCATCTTTAATATTTTCCCTCTTAAACCCTAAGTCTAGCAATATCTTAGAGCCACAACATTTTCACAGCTGAGACAAATGTTTCCCTTAGCCTTGGCTTTAGTCTTTGCTGATTAAAACTACATTTGTAGGCCAATTACTAGTGTGATATGTAATCCTGTACATAACTGCGGAGGGAAGCCATGGAAATTGCTGGAACGTGTAGATGCAGGTACATCTTTAAAATCAATGTTGTTTCAGGTAGATATGTATAGGATGCCTGAACTGATTCTTTATTGCCATTTCCTGTCTCCTGGGCTTTTTACCAGAAATCTTGAGGTCCCTTTTCTGTTACACCTTTGACTTAACTGCCGGAAAACATGTAGTCAATGTGATGCCTTAAATGTTCACTCCAGCTTCCTTCAGACCTGACGAGCATCACCTAATGGTCAAGAAAGACAGGAGCTGTAGCTCAGCAGCATTTGTAGGGCACTTAACTGGCTATTGCTTCTCAAATTAAAATGTAGCCCTCTGTCCATGCCTGGATTATCCCATCATCTTCATGTGACTTTTTTAAAAACAAAGATTGTGTTATATATTGCCAAGATGCCAACTGTAAGAGCAGTGCTGCTTTACACACACACACACACACACACACACACACACACACACACACACACACACACACACACACACACACACACACACACACACACACACACACACACACACACACACACACACACACACACACACACACACACACACACACACACACACACACACTTATTAAAACTATAACAGTATATATTGAAACAATAGCATCTGCAGGTGGGTCGAGGAAAGTGTATCCCATTTAACCAAAGGCTAGGGCAAAGAGTTATGTCTTCACTGCCTTCCTAAATGTGTACAATGAAGGTGATTGATGCCCTTCAAGGGAGACACTGGATGTTTTTCCACTGTCACTAAAAGTACCCATTAAGTACCCATGGGTACGTAATGGCATTTTTGTACCCATTAATGGGTACTTAATGGGTACTTCTAGTGACAGTGGCAAAACACCCACTATTCCATAGCTTAGGGATCATCACTGAGAAGGCTTTCTCCCAGGTGCTGACCCCTTTTGCTGCTCAGGGTGGTGGGACAACCAGGAGGGCCTCCCCTCCAGATCTTAAGGCCTTGGCAGGTCAATATAGGACCTTATGAATCAGACCTTGTGGGACCTTGAATTGGGCCCAGTAGTGAATCGGCAGCCAATGCAACTCTTTTAAGACCAGTATGATGTGTGTCCAGCCAACTGTCCCAGTTAGCAATCCAACAACTGCATTCTGCAGTAGCTGCATCTTCTGAACCGTCTTCAAGGGCAGCCCCACATAGATTGCATTACATATTCCTTGGTTCATTTTTTTCTATCTTGCTTGTAAGTTATCAGCTCCCTTTCTCTTCCCATATTCCTCTTTCCCATAGATATGCCAATGGTAGACAGTATTATGCCTTCTAGATATGGGTGGGCTCTTAACTCCCATCAGCCTCAAACATTATGGACGGCAATTCCGGTTCATGGGATTTATCATCCAGTGTAATATAGTGAAACATCAGAGGGCAGATTTCAGCTATTGTCCTCAGACTTGACAGAAGACCTGTTCAAAAAAGCTCTTCAGCTAGAATGGTTCATCTGAGATGATAGTACCTCTGTTGGAGGTAAACTGCCTCAGGGTCCTTTGGCCAAAAGGCAGATTAAAATGTCTAAATAAAATGTTTTAAATAAATACATGCCCTGTGCTGATATAGATAAGCACCACAACTGGGCAAAAACTGTGTATTGAAATTTGTCCATAGCTAGTTCCTTTTTTGGGGGGGGGGTAAGCTTTACATTTTCTGCAAGTATGCTGTCTTCAGTGTGACATGTATGCTCACGTATTTCCTTGGTGAAGCCTTTTTTTCTTCATTCTTGGCCTACATTAGTTACTCAGGAAAAAAAATACTGACAGAATTTCCACTGTATACAATGAGTTGGCCTTTTGTTTTGCTCCTCAGAGCAGCTACTTTAACATAATACAAAGTACTAGGATTTCTTCACCTGTTGCCATGGTGCTGACCAAAGATGGTTATGAAACCAGTACAGCATGTATGGTGAATGAGAAGTATTTAGTTGATTGCTTTGTTTTGGTTCTGGCACTGCGTGATTAAATTGTTTTGCCACCTCGAGCATATGAAAGGGATCAGGCTGGCTGTTATGATTAACCACTTTAATGCCAATTCAAATATTCCTCTCAATGTCCTGAATTTTTGTCTCTGCGGGCTTTGGCTGCTGCTCTCATTAAACTGTAACAGAGAACGCAGCTTGAAAGCTTGAAGGAATTCTGATTCTTTAAAACTCTGATTCTGCTGACCTTTCTGGAGCTGTAATTATTTGATGTTACAATATAGAGCCAAAATCTCAAGAAAAAAAATCTGAAGCAAGAAGAAACAAAGAAGGGGCAGTATATCCAAGATCTTTTGCGAACATGTTTTAATGCAAACTTCTCTGTAAAGCCGAGGGTGGAGGGTGGAGTCCCTGAGCATCCTTATTATGAATAGTATGTCCAGGGCATCTGTCCATATCCTTTAATTGTTTATTAAGATGACATTGTGAACAATTCACAGCTGTTCAATTCTGCTGGGATGAGTGGAAGAAACTTTTATTTTTCTTAATTTGAAAGCCAGTAGCTTTTGCAGTTGAGACTAGATTTTGTGCCTGCTACTTAAGAGATAGTTATGTCCCAAATAGGTTTTCTTTTGGGGACCCCAAGGAAGGAAAACTTTTAAAAAGTGAGTTTAGTTCACTCAACTCAACAAATTATGTTATTGGTAAAGGAAATTGCCAGTTTGGTCTAGTCTAGTGGTTAAGGAGCTGGACTCTTACCTGAGAATACCAGGTTTGATTCTGCCCTCATCCATTAAGCCAGCTGGGTGACCGTGGGCTAGTCACAGCTCTCTTCTGAGCTCTCGCAGCCCCACCCTCACAGGGTGTCCTGTTGTGAGGAGAAGAACAGAACAGCTTTGTCAGCCACTTTGAGTACCCTTAAATGGGTGAGAAAAGCGGTGTAGAAAAGCCAACTCTTCTTCCTCCATGAAGTCATCTGGGTGGCCTTGGGCTAGTCACAGCTCCCTTCTGAGCTCTCACAGCCACACCCACCTCACAGCTTGTTCCGTTGTGGGGAGAAGAATAGAAAGCTTTATCAGCCACTTTAAATGGATGAGAAAAGCAACGTAGAAAAACCATCTCTTCCTCCTAATAGGCTTACTGCAACAAGAAGTTCAATTACAGCCCCAGGTTGTAGCACAGACAGCTTGTCAGCCAACTAGATACCAAAGAGTAAATTTCAACTAGAGGAATATTCCTTTTCTAGTTATAGCATATTTCACTTTTGTCATGGCCACTTCATGTGCAGTAACAGATGTAAGAACTTTGAAATTCTCTTATATGGATGCATGCTTTCCCATTTCTAGATCTACCAGAGTGGAATTTTGATGGTTCAAGCACCTTCCAGTCTGAGGGCTCCAACAGTGACATGTACCTAGTACCATCTGCCATGTTCCGGGATCCTTTCCGTAAAGACCCCAACAAGCTAGTCCTCTGTGAGGTTTTGAAGTATAACCGCAAGCCAGCAGGTAAACGTTCCACCTTCAATCATATTGAACCTTAAAAGAAGAGTTCACAGAATAAGGAAGTATTAATGAGCTGTAATTAGCTAGATATGAGGCTTATTCCTTTCAAAATGGATCAGTTCTCTTCCCCTATGGTGGACTTAGTTTTTCTTCACCTGGACTATTGGACTGTGTGAGGCTGATGGAAAGCCACCAACAGCTAGAAAGCATAAATTGAGGAAGGTGGATGAACTAAAAGCATGGAGATTGGTTCTGCTGTGAACAAATTTTATTTAGTCACCATGATGGACAGACTCTCCATTCAGAAATAATATATAGCATGCAAAGTTCATAGAAAGGAGTGTGTGGCGGTTTCCTTCATGTGCTACTCAGAAGCCTCTATCTGAGTGTTACTAGGAACAAAATGATGAGCTTGAGAAACCCAAAACTGGATCTAATAAATATCTCCTTGTGCCTAATAACAAATGCAAGGACTCTGGCAAGATTTTTGCCACAGATTATACTTTATGAATTTGAGGACCAGCATTTTCATCAAGGTTCCTTGTCCTCTTTAAAACAGACTCTTTCTTATGTCTAGAAGTCTATACATTATTCTACTGGAGGAAAACCAATTCTAGCAAAACACCATCAGTGTATCCAAAAGTTTTCTGATGGCAGAAAGCTCTTGGGTGTGTTTGCTATATTGGTAATATTTTATCTTGCTATGAAAGGAGGAAAATAGATGCCACTTCTTTTGAAAGTGTCAAGCAAAATATAGTTTCCAAGAAGGCAAACAGAGAAAGAGTTTCAGGAGCCACCTGGGATAAAACCTTTAAATACCTATGGAGAAAGTTAAGCACACTCTCCCTTCTGAGTGATGGCCACTACGTAGCCAAAAAGAGAATGGGTCCATATCACCATTATGCCTACTTGAATTCCATGAGGTGAGGAATGTATGGTAAAATGCTTAGCTGTGGACTTCTGACAGAATTACTAGGGAAGCAAAAATGCTTTTCAAGATTGACTATTTTGGCCATTACTCCTGTAGTTTGACAACTGTGGTAAGAAGTGTTTTTCCTAGTGTCTGTCAAAAGGTAACTGTTGTTTCTAAAGATAAAACTCTGCTGAAAGGTTTGGCAATATTTTTTCCTCTGGTAAAAGGTCTGCGTTACACAGCTATACTTCCTACAGGTTTATGATCAAAATTCATTACAAGTGCTCATTCCAGCAATACATAGACAACAAGTACCCTCCTTTTGAAGGAGCTATACCATGAATGGGATAGAATAAGTGAGCAAGACATTTCATTGCTGGCTTAGAGCAAAGATCCTTCTTGTGTAATATTTTATGTGTAGAATCAACCAGCCAGTTATCTATAGATGTTCTGAAGCCAAGTATGCAGTTGGCAGAAAAACCAGCCAATAAATTCTTTCCTCTGGTGCCACTTGAGGCCCACAAAACCTTCTTTATGCTGCATCAGCTGATCAGTTCAGCAGCTGATCAGGTGACCACGTAAATAACAACCCTTGCTTCTCTCATGTAACATATTAAAGTGGCTCTTTTGTCTCACTTTTAACCGTTGCTTTACTTTCCAGAAGAAAAGCAGGATATATTAGCATTTTGAATCTAAGGCTCCGTAGCAAATGTGGTGGTCATACCATTGTCACAGTACCATACTCCTTACTTTTTGATGTCAATAGTGAAGATAATTTGGCTTTATAAGTTCAAAGGCTGTGTCCAGACTTCTTGATCCTGTGCATTGAAATGTGCAGCCACGATCAAGCCATCACACACGACAGCTGATACTTTGCAGTGGCGTCACTTTATAATGATGCTACTGCAAATTTACTTAATGCTGTTATAGCAGCATTCACTGTGCAGCATTAAGTAAATTCGAAGCTTCCCGCCACTCCAGACAGGATGGTGAGAAGAGCCAACAAGAGCTGAGACTGCAGCTCAGGTCCCATTGGCTGCTCCATCCCATGTGATGGGTGCCTCACCCCATGTGACTGCGCGTGCACCATGGAAGTCTCACAGCTCCCCTAGCAGGAATTTAGGGGGCCTGCTGCAGTCCAGAAGCAGTCTAGGGCCTACTTCAAATTTTTTTAATACTGTGGATTTAATCCACTAATCTGGAAGGGGCCAAATTCCAGCTTAGCTTTTTGAGTAACCTTGGGCCATCAGTTCCTCAGGTTGCATATCTGGCGTATAAATGAAGACAGTGATCTATCTTATAGGGTGCCTCTGGGGATTGAACAAGCCATTCTGAGCTTTAGAAATTATGTGGACAGAACATTTAAAAAGCAATAAGCAAAAGGTGAACCTCATAGTTGCAGCCTTCTTAACCTTGGTTCATTTTCAGCTCTTAGTTCTCATCTAAAAGGCAAAACTTAAACACTGTTATAAAGTCGGAATCTGTATGTTTCTTCTCATAAGGACTTAAACTCATTAAATTGAATAAGTAATTGTATTACTCTTTTTTCTCTCAGAAACAAATCTAAGGAACTCTTGCCGGAGAATAATGGACATGGTGTCTAACCAGAATCCTTGGTTTGGGATGGAGCAAGAGTACACACTTCTGGGAACAGATGGACATCCATTTGGCTGGCCTTCCAATGGCTTTCCTGGACCACAAGGTAAAGATCTGAAGAATGACGTCCATTTGAGGATTGAATGGCTAACCGTAAATTACAGTTGACCTCAGTTGACAATAGAGCATGCATTTAGTATTTGCAGTGCCTAAACTCAGTCTCTTGTGACTTCTCTAATGTTTTTGAATGGCCAGTGACTGCTGAGCCAGATGGACCACTGAGCAAATGTCACATAAACCTCCCACATTTATGATAAAAACATTTTAAAAACAGCAGGCTGTTCAGAAATCCAGGTGATCAGAACTTGGGCCATGAGGGTGCTACACAAATTACCCAAATCTAGCTCCTATTATGGCATCTTTAAGAGAGAATACAGATAATTATTTATTTGTTTTATTTCAAGCTTTTTAGACATGCTCATAAAACAATTACAAAATAACAAACCATAACCCCCCCAACTTATCTGAAGTACATATCCATATTTTCTTGCCATTACTTAACACATTTAATTCCCTAGACCTCCCCCAGCCCAGAGGCATTAGGTCTTCTTTCCCCCTAGCTGTTCCCCATTATTTAACTTATTTCTTCTTTCAGTTCTTCTTCTGCTGTATTGCTGCCAATGTAATGTATTAGGAGATTCCATGCTTCTTCTATCGATGGTCTAGTCTTATTCCCATTCTTCTCAGTCTTGTACGTCTGCAATAATCGAATCGGAATTGCTCCATCACATATTTCATCCAGTTCTGCATAGTCCATTTTGTCATGTCCTTGCATTCTAGTGCTATCATTGATACTTATTTCAACCTTAAGCCTATAAAAAAATACTAGAATAACACACAGAATAGCATATCAGACAAGTGCCTGGCTTTGGGGTTACATCTAAAAAGGAAAGGGGGTGATGCACAGCAAAGCTGAGGTTGAAATTTGGGTTTAGGATGGGTGGACAGATCTTTGCTTCCTGTCCCACAGCCTGGACAGTACAGTAAACCAGATGAACATATACTATGACCTTTGCTAAAACTATTTTGTGGGCCTTTTTTTTCAAAATGCTGATGTAAATAACGTATGGACTTTACTCCTTCCTTTCATTTCTGCAGGGCCATACTACTGTGGAGTTGGAGCAGATAAGGCCTATGGGCGAGACATTGTCGAAGCCCATTATCGAGCCTGCCTCTATGCTGGTGTGAACATTGGGGGCACAAATGCAGAAGTAATGCCAGCACAGGTAGGTACTTAGAAGAAACAGATCATCACGGAGTTGGCCCTGGACCAGAATTCTACATATATGTGCAGTCTATGAGGGGAAGGGTGTGAACAATATCTAGCAGAATGAGCCCTTTTGTGTTAGAGCCGACTGAGCCTATGTTCTGTTTTCTCATGTAGTGGGAATTCCAGATTGGCCCATGTGAGGGGATTGAAATGGGTGACCACCTTTGGATTGCTCGATTCATCCTTCATAGAGTGTGTGAAGATTTTGGTGTCATCGTATCTTTTGACCCCAAGCCTATCCCTGGAAACTGGAATGGAGCTGGATGCCACACTAACTTCAGCACTAAACCCATGCGTGACGAAGGAGGGCTCAAGTAAGTGCTGTTTCCAACTTTGTAATCTTTATTGGGGGGGGG
>MTQE01001134.1:9867366-9898966 GCA_014337955.1 Aspidoscelis marmoratus | reverse complement strand
ACCAACCCTTCTCCTGTTAGTCTCCAAGTACTACTAACTACCTTGCTGGATTTTTCTATGGATATATTATTGCAATGAGCAAGAGACTTTGATTTTTTTTTTTTAAGAATGAGGAAAACATTAGGATGGCCATTTAGACATCCCCAAGGAAGGAAGGAAGCCAACCCTCCTCCTCCTCCTCCTCCTCCTTCTTCTTCGTCATACTACTGATGGACTCCACAAAATCTTATCCCAGGATAAATACAGTGCTATTTAAGCTGTAGTTGTATTGGACAAGTGGACCATGCATTTGATGTTCCATGAATTTGTTCCAGTTATGGTGTCCCACAGATATTACCCAAGAACCTCTCAGTTAAAGAACATTTCTTGATAGTCAAGAACAGCTCTTCATTCTGGCTAAGGAATCAGGCTGAGAATCCTCTTTTGCTAGAGATGAATGACTGTTTTTCATCACAAAGCCCACCTTGAGGATGCTTTACTTTATCTTTCTTCTTTTCTCTTCTTCTTTGGTCACTAACACAAATCTCAATTCAGTGAACAATGAGATCCCATGTGTGTACCCTACAAAGGCCACGTGCCTCCTCTGTTGTTCATTCTGTGATCCACCCTGAAAATATTCGTGTTCTGAACAAACAACTCCAATTAGAACAGAGTTCAAAAGATGAAGCATTAGCATACTTTCTCTATTCACAGTGGCCTAACCGGCCTGGCACATCCGAGTAATTCTGCTTTCATAAGCCCCATTATGTAACTTCCATCTTGAGCAGGGATCATGCCAATCTGAAATTCAGAAAGGGTGGGAGTGGGGTAAGAAAGGCGGGGGAAATGAACAACATTCTTTTCCTGGTTAGGCTTAATCTCTCCCTCCTGTCAAAATCTGCTCATGCAAACAACCAGAACAATCAGGCGTCTGTTTGCCCCTTTTGATTTGCTTGCAGGTTTTGTCTGTTTTGTTCCGGACCACAAGAAGCCCATGTGTACAATCCAAATGTTGTAGGCAACATATATATGCAGTCAGTTGTTTAGCACTTTTCAGAGAAACCAGCAACCTATCATGACAAAGAGATTGCCAGTAGCAATGTGTACAAATATTCGTAACATTCAAAATCTGGCTGAATTCGGACATTCGAATTCGAATTGAATGTTGCCACATTTGAAGACTGATGTTCAAATTTGAATCAAATGTTTTGATACATTCGTATGAAGCTTCATATGGGATTCGTATGCTATTTGTTTGCATTTGTATGGGATCCGTACACTATTCGTACTCTTTCGTATATAGGATACATACGCTATTTGTATGCATTCGTATGGGATTCATATGGGATTGAACATTCATATCAAATATGAATCCAACCACATGTGAAGGGGATCTATTCGAACAAATACGAATCAAATATGAAGAAAGCAAACTTTCATGCACATCCCTAATTGCCATCAATCTGGAAAATCCAAGTAGATTTCACATGTTCTCTTCTCCCAACAATTCAAATTTATTTATTTATATTCTTTCCCATCCTTTATACACTATCTACTTATGCTTATATTCCATTCTATGCACCCTTCTACAGTATTCCTGATGGCTTACAAGATGATTTCAGGTGGTGTGCAGAGTATTTTTTAAAAAATTTCATTTTAAAATTCCACCTGATTGAAGCATATAAAATTATGCATGGTATAGAAAAGGTGGATATAGAAAATTTCTTTTCTCTATCGCACAACACTAGAACCAGGGGGTACTTTATGAAGCTCATGGGTAGGAGAGTTGGATCCGACAAGGGGAAGTATTTCTTCACTCAGAGGTTCATCGGTTTATGGAATTTGCTGCCGGAAGAGGTGGTAACAGCTACAAGCCTAGATGGCTTTAAGGTAGGGTTAGACAAATTTATGGATGACAGATGTTTCAATTGCTACTGGAATGAATGTCTAGATACATTTTTCAGGCTGGGAGGGAAAGCAGGATGCCTCTAAGGCCATTTGAGAGCAGGGACATGTTTGTCCTTGTCTCTGCTTGAGAAGCCCATGAGCATTTGGTGGGCCATCATGTGTGATGGGATGCTGGACTAGATTGGCTGTGGCCTGATCCAGCAGGGCTTCCCTTACATTCTTATGTTCTTATTTAAATAAAAATGTGAGTTAAGTATCGAACAGGAGAAAATTGTACAGGTTGTATAGGAGAACATTAAACTTATGAAGGTGGTTGTGAATGAATGAAGTTTGGGAAAGACCACCCTAATTTCTCAGAGTGGACCAAGTCTGGTAAAATGTATAAAATAATGAAAAGCTCAAAACCAGTTCAAATCTGAATAAAAATATTCAACCTTCAGCTATACTGGGACACTAAATGGCAGATATCAAAAATCGCCACAGTGCATGAAAAAGTTCCCAAATGATTTATAGCCCCTCATTTAATATGTTGGCTTAATTTACAGGGTCTGGTTTCTGCTTGAAGAGCAGTCAAAAATCCAATATTCTTGTTCTTCCTTATTATAGGATTTACAGTGCTTCTTACTAGGGGTTTGCCTGAATTTATTTTTCCGATTCACTTCGCATCAAAGTGATCGAGATACAACTTCATATTCATGCAAATGGAGCCACTTCATACGTGCCAGGCTTTGAATTAGTTTTGAGTTTGCTTTGAATCCCTACCACCACCAGTGGCATCTCTGAAACTATTCCGAATCCATTCCGAATCCACTCCAAAGCTTTAAACAAAGTCATAAAAGCTTTTGCTTCAGTTCCGAAGGTCATTCTTTGGACGCAGCCAATATTTAATTGGAATGCAAAGTTTTGAACCTTTGCATTTGTATGAATTACAAAGGTGACATTTTTCTTCCATCCCTACTTTAAACATAAGTTGCATTAAAGTACAATCTATGCTTTTGTATCTTCATCTAGACACAGCACAACATTATGCATTAGACACAATGCTCTGCGCCTTGAAAAGTTTCAAGGGTCTGCAAGGGCTTTAGCACTACCTCTGGCATTTTAGATGCCACCAAAAAAACACTGCTATTTGAAACCTTTGGTCCAGTTCAATTACTTTCCAAAGATTTTTATTGGGTGTTTTTCCACGGTCACTTAGTACCCATTTTAGCACCCATTAAGGACCCATTTGGGTGAGAGCCGGACGGCCCCATTTCCACCACGGCACCCATTAGGGACACATTTCTTTCCACCACGCCTCAGGAAATCCAGATCATATGGGTACTTTTTGGCCTTTAATCCGGATTTTCTGTAGACCCAATTAATGCGGTCTACAATGGGGTCTTCAGCCAGAAAATCTGGATTAAAGGGAGCCTGTTTCCACGTTAGTTTGGCAATGGGCTCTAGAGGAGGCTAGGGGGAGGGGGCACCCTTGGGGGGGGAGCCCCAAAACCTAAGCTTCGAAGTCATTTTGAAGTCATTTAAAAGTCTGGGCAAAATAGCTCTGGAGCATCTTTGAAGTCTGTGCTGACCTTCAGAGTGAACTTTGAAGTGACTCCGAAGTGACTCCGAAGTCACTCTGAAGTCACTTCGAAGTCACTCTGAAGTCACTTCGAAATTTATTCCAAAGATCAGCACAGACTTCAAAGATGCTCCAGAGCTATTTTGCACAGACATCAAAGTGACTTCGAAATGACTTCGAAGTGACTTTGGAGCCACTTTGGAGATTGCACCCCCTGTCCCCCAAAACACCTGGGGTGACTGGCAGACCCTTTGTGGGTAGATCTAGTTTGGCAGATGGGTGCTCCGGTGTTTCCATGGTAGGGAGGCTAGCACCCATTGCTATTGGGTGCTAGACCACCCATGGAAACACATTGGGTGCTTCCCTTAATCCAGATCTGCTAGATCTGGATTAAGGGAAGTACCCATTCCCTAGTTCTGGATCTTCTAAGATCCAGATTAAAGTGGTCATTGTAGAAGGAGGAGGAGAAGAAGGAAAAAAAGAAGAGTTGGCTTTTCTATCCTGCTTTTCTCACCCATTTAAGGGGACTCAAACGGCTGACAAAGCTTTTCTGTTCTTCTCTCCACAACAGACACCCTGTGAGGTAGGTGGGGCTGTGAGAGTTCAGAAGAGAGCTTTGACTACCCCAAGGTCACCCACTTGACTTCATGGAGGAGGGTGGAATCAAACCTGTTATTTCTAGATAAGAGTCCAGCTCCCTAACTACTAGACCAAACTGGCTCACTTACTTTTCCTAGGTGCATCTTAAGCTGTATGTGGATGCAGTGTTGCTGGTACTGGCAACCATAGATTGCCCCCTGGTCAGGTGGGAAAAAATACTTTCCGTCCCAGTGCTCCAGACCCCATTCTGCAGACAGAGCACCTTGATGGAAGAACAACATTTCTTACTTGGAGAGCACCTCATCCCACTCGTGAGACTGTGATCAGTTGCTGGCCTCTTGAAAGACCAGCATTATGGTAGTGTAACCTATGGCTGCAAAAAGCCATAAAACAGCTGTATTACATGACCAGGAACTTCTAAAACTGACTTTGACCACAATGGGATGTCAAGCCTTAGGGATGGACAAGAATGTTTTTTCGACATTCTTTTTGAGTCGATTTGAATAATTGAAAATTTGATTTGATTCAAATTATTTAAATTCGAATTTAACAAAATTCAATTCAAATTAAGCAAAGTCGAATCTATTTGTTTGAATTTTCTTTTCGGATTTGCCTTTACAAATGTCAACAAGATGTGTAGATGCCCGTGTGCATCTTCCCGACATCAGTACGCATCCATATGATTCCGTACACATGCGTATACATCCCATACGCAAGCCGTTTTTGTCCCATACAGATCTGTACAAATGCTTATGGATGGGGAAAGGTGGGGTTCTTCAAATATGCATCATGTACTAACCTGTACACGTACAAATGTTTGAATAATTTGAACAAATAGTCCCGAAATTCAAAATTCAATTCAAATGTTTAAATATGAATTTTTGGACATTCTATTTGAATTTGAATGTCGAAATTCAGCACATTCTATCGCATTTCAAATGCCTATGAATATTCGTCCACAACCCTGTCAACCTTTCTCTACCACTTCAAAATAAGTTGGTTGTCTGTTTCAGTCACATGGAATTTTGAAGTGGATGGTTTTCATTCATTCATTCATTCATTCATTCATTCATTCATTCATTCATTCAGTTTATTTGTATACCACCTTTCTAATAAATTGCTCAAGGCGGTTTACAACAACTGTGAAAAGTACAAGACAAAGTAATAAAACATACATTAAATAAATATATTAAACAAAAATAATACACTATGAAATTATACAAAACACTGGGGGAGGTGAACAAATAAGCAATATGATTCCACACCATGCAAGGCTCCGTATACTTTTCAGTGTCAATTTGCCTATCGCATATGTGCCCACATACTACTATAGCTTTTGGCTGGGATCTGTGTATCTATGGAGTGTTGAAGGGAAACTCAAAGAAGATGCTGGTCTTGTCCATCTTATGTCACCTGTAATTCCTCTCAAGTAGCAGTAGTGCAGCAGCAGGATTACTGTTAAAAAGCGAGAGCAGTCTGAAGAGCTCTGAGAGCTTTTGAAACAGCTCTGCTGGTGAAGAAGAGTTCACTTTTATACCTTGTGTTTCTCATGATAAGGGGACTCAAAGCAACTGACAGACCTTCTGTTCTTCTCCCTACAAGAGACATCCTGTGTGGCAGGTATGGCAGTGGGAGCTCAGAAAGAGAGCTGTCACTCGCCCAAGGTCTCCCAGCTGGCTTCATATAGGAGTGTGGAATCGAACCAGAAACCTGCCAGATAAGAACATAAGAACCTAAGAGGAGCCCTGCTGGATCAGGCCACAGCCCATCTAGTCCAGCATCCTGTCTCACACAGTGGTCCACCAATTGCCCATGGGCATCTCAAGCAGAGACAAGGGCAAACTTTCTCCTGCTCTTGAATCCCAGCAAATGCTTGTCCCCCCAGCCTGAAAGATGTACTTAGGCATCCATTCCAGTAGCCATTGGTACATGGCTCCAGACTTGTCCAACACTCTAACCACAAGACCAACCTGGCTCGGTGAAGTGCTATAACAACACTTGTTCTGACATGGCAGGGGAAGAGTATGGTATCCGTACAGATGCTATACTCTTCCTGCAACTTAATGTGCAGCAAGGGGCCAGTGATGTGCAAACACTGTGCCCCCATGGTACATGCAAAGCACCATAACAGTGCCTTATAGATACTGCCTCCAAGAGGGCCCTAAGAGAAGAAAATCCAGAAATCCTTGGGTTAGATGATTATAGCCTCAGAAGGTTATAAGAAGAACCTTTGAAGCTAAGGGTTGCAGGATTTGATACAATCTATAATTTAATTGTTAACCAAAATGTGTAGGTTGAAGAAACACGTGGGTTGAGTCAGTGGAAAGGACTAGAAGTGCTGAACACAAAATAGCTCTGGAACTGGAAATGCAACATGCAATGGAAAACTGAGAGGCATTGCCAACATGTTATCCATCTTCTTAGTTCCTCCTATTGTGCCTAAATCATGAATTTTCCTATTCTAATTGTCAAGGAAATTGCACTGTTCTGCCATCCTGAATAGTTAGCAGCTCTTGAATGATGCCAATACTTATATAAGAGAGGCATACCATTGTTTTTAGTCCTCCCATCTTGTGCAAGTGAGAATAGGGACAATTCCTCTGCACTGTGACAGCCCTTCAGATACTTGAAGACTGTGATCATGTCTCCTCTCAGTCTTCTGTAGGTTAAACATTCCTAGATCCTTCAACCTTTCCTTGTAGGACATGGTTTCCAGACCACTAACCATTTTGGTAGCCCTCCTTTGGACTTGCTCTAGTTTGTCAATATCTTTTAAAAAATTGGAGGGCCCAGAACTGGACACAGTAATCTAGATGAGGTCTGACCAAAGTAGAGTAAAGAGGAATAATTGCTTCCCATTATCTAGACTCAATAGTCCTCTTGATGCGTACTAGGATGGTGTTTGCTTCACATTGTTGACTCATGTTCACCCTGTGATCAACCAGTACACCCAGATCCTTATCACTTGTGCTACGACTCAGCCTAATTCCACCCATTCTGTATTCATTTTTACCATTTTCTAACCATTGTGCATTTGAGATTCGTATGGTAGTTGCATGCATTCATATGGGATTCATATGAGATTGAACATTCATGTTGAATCCGAATCCCACTACATTCGAAGGAGATCTATTTGAACAAATCCAAATTTTCTTGCATTTGATTCAATATGAATCAAATTTAAAAAAGTATGCATGTCCCTGGACTTGTGTTGTCTCATGCCACGACTTTCATAAGGGCTCTCTGTCCCAGTTTAACTGTAGATCTACAACTGTACTAACACAATCTGTTCCAGTCCCCATTGGCACTTCTGCACTTGGGCCGGAACAAAGAGAAAGGAGGCGAGTTTCAAACAAAGAATGAAAAACAAAGGATGAGTTTGTTCCAGACTCAACAAAGGGTGTTTTTCCACTGTCACTAAAAGTACCCATTAAGTACCCATTAATAGGTACGTAATGGCATTTTTGTACCCATTAATGGGTACTTAATGGGTACTTCTAGCAACAGTGGAAAAACACCCAAAATCTCACCATCACCACCACCCCATCTTCATTCCCTTGCACTCCTCCTCCAAAGATGACTTTCAAAATAAAGATGTGTGCTTGTTTAAAGGTGAGTTTTGCGCAATTGCACAAATGTGCAGCTTCACAAGTTCTCACCAATGCTACACTGGAAGCAACCTAAAAGGAGGCATTACTTTTTACTCAAGATTCATGGAATGGCAACATTTTCCTCTCCTAACACCACACCCCCAGTACCCGGTTCTCATATTGTTACAATAATCTTTTGATGACCAAACAACATGACTGTGTGCTAACTGCGTAAGAGCTCTTCCTGGAGTCTGTTTTCCTGTTGTGATTTTGTGGGTGACACACTGATGGCTGACACAAATCCACATGGTTAGATTATTTGAATTTCCCAGGATCTTGAATAAGGTAAACTGTAAATGCTACCTATATGTTAAACTGGATGCATCCAGAACCATCAGTGAAATAAAATGCTGGCATATGGTTCTCAGGGGTTGCTTCCTGTAAGTGGAGCAATCATCCTTTTGAAGTGTATCTAGCCAAACAACCAGCTGCTTTTTATTACAGACAACTATTTTAAATGTTTTTTTGGGGAAAGGGTTAGTTTCCTTAACAATTAAAGAGATTTTGGCCTCTGCTGTAGCTGTAATATGACTTTATGGGTTTGCAACTTTACTGTGTAATACATTTCATTGATTAGCAATGTTCGATTTCAGTTTAGTATGTAATGCATTTTTGCATGAGGGTCTTCAACTGCAGATAGTCTTAAAAGATAATATTCAAATGTGCCACAGCTAGCAGAAATTTGAGGTACAATGGAAATGAACCAGGATGGTCTATGAAACTATGGCACAGTGTTTCACCTAACTCTCTTTCCACCATAGTCATACTCCATTTGCCCAATTGCCTGGCCTATCCCAATAGAGGAGGACCTGGGATGGTTTGCTTCTGATGTGGAACAAAGCTGTCTGCATTTGAGGTGGCCTGTTTCACATCAGCCCCCATAGCAACTCTGAAGCTTGCACCAGCTTTGGAATCTGGGGAAGGGGGGTCCAAAGGCTCTTAATTCCATTTCCCCCCCCGCCCCATTCCTCCATCTTTCATTCCCATCCAGCTGCTTGCCTCCCCACCATTCTCCAACAGATGGAGGAAGCGGGGGGGAAACACTAGGAGACAAGGAAAAACGGAGGAATGGGCTTGTGGTGGGAAATGGCAGGAGATGGTGACAGACGGTGGGTGGGTGGGGTGGGGTAAGCAAACAGCAGGAGATGATGACAGTATGGGGTGAGGGGGGAAGTAAATGGCAGGTGGAGATGGAGGAGATTGGCATGGTGGTGTTCCTATTAATAAATATTCAGACTTTAACAGGATTCCACAGTGAGTCCTGTTAAAATCCAAACAGGGATTCCCTGGATTTTCAGACATTTAATCCACAGAAATGAGGAATCCTGTCCCAAGTGTTGGGATGTGGGGCCCTCAAGCTGAATTCAGGCCAGATGAAATGGCCAGTGGGAATGCTGCCTAAGAGTGCTGTTCACAATGCCTCTGTGGTCTGGTATGCCAACCCCTAGCATGCCAGTAGATCAGACTAGGATGCCATTTTGAGTATCCTAATCAGATCTACATTCCATCACATAATAGATGGAGTGTACTCAAAGGAGCCTCCTTTATCCAGCACCAGAGTATGGAAAGGAAGTCCATAGGCTTTTCCTTATGCTAGGAGCACATGTGGAAAGGACTTCAGGTTTCATCCACAGGACTGAATGGAACCAGCTTTTGTGGGAACCAAAGAGGGGTTGGGAGAGCCTTAGGAAAATGCAAACTCCCTTTCAGTTAACTCCCTTCCATGCCATCCTGAACAGCTTGACAATGCAAGTACCCTGGCTGAATATACCAGTCAGGGATAGGAAATCAATCAATCAATCAATCAATCAATCAATCAATCAATCAATCAATCAATCAATCAATCAATCAATCAATCAATCAATCAATCAATCAATCAATCAATCAATCAATCAATCAATCAATCAATCAATCAATCAATCAATCAATCAATCAATCAATCAATCAAATAAACCAGATCTTTAGTTGACATGTGGGCAAGGTGATGGTTGTTACCCTCATGTCAACTTGGCCATCAGGGCAGCATGAGAATGGGAAGTCCTACTCTACTGCTGATCTAACCCTGATGGCCAGTGGGACAGGAGATGGCTGCCTCTGGTGTACATCCATATAGTATATACCAGCCTAGCCCACTAGGCAATCCTGTGTCAGCCAAAAGTCAATGTCTGGATGAAACACAACCACTTGTAGATTTGTGGGAAGCCTGGATGGGCATAGGGAAATGTCACAGAACATTTGTCAGGGTAGTTGGCAACCATCATCTTTTCATCGAGTCTAATGGAGTGCCTTGTAAGGGTGATGAGGATATGTAACTATAACATATGTATAGACCTGATTTTACTCTTGTTTATACTGATTTTATTCTTCTATGGTTTTATCTTTGTATACTTGATATGGTCAAGCGACTAATCAATAAAGTTCATTCATTCATTCATTCATTCATTCATTCATTCATTCATTCATTCAGAAGGGGATCCTCATGTGGATCTCTTAAGTGTGACCAGAGTCTTTACTGCTTCTTTGCATCAGCACATGACTTTATGAAAAAAACAGCTGCCTCTGTTTCTTGAGTGAGGAGGGACTCCTTTCTCATAACACATTCAGGTGAAAATGGCCCGAAGTGACCTCAGGCAAAGGCGAGGAACGAAAAGGGAGTGCTTAGTAACTTGGCAACTGAAGAGCTTCCTCATCTAACAAAACAGTGAATGATTAATGTTTGTAGTAGCAGGGGAGTGAAACCTCTTTCCACACACCAGCTTTTGGATGCTCAGCTGTCATGGTGATGTTCTCACAGACACACAGCTGAGATGAACAACAAGATTGTCATTTCTGGACTTTTGCACACTTAGTAATAAATTGAACTGCTTCCACTATGCCAGTATAGCCCCCTTCCCCACCCCCTTAAGTCAACCCATTGCTGATGTAGCCTAATTGTGAAATATACTGGTGTCTCATAAGGTATACTTGATATTAACAGTTTGCTTTCCATGGAAAGATATCTATTTAAAAACATAACAACCGAAAACTGTTGGGGGGAGGGGCAGACAGGTGTGCAGAGCCATGCAAGGTACTACAGGGTTAGAGCCTTTGGATTCAAACAATTATACCTTTCATCTCCAGTCTTCATCACGGTAGGGAGCAGAGGGAACAGTAGCACACTATAATTTGAAATAAAAAAACAGTTCTGGATGGTAACGGTTGACTAGGAAATTCTGATATTAAGAAGTCTGACATTCACTGCACTCCCTTGTGTTGTTTTATAACCTTTCCTTTACCACAAACACTAATTTATTTATTTCTTTTTCTTTTTCCTTTCATTTCAATGCCCATGAATAGTATGAGAATTCTATTTGATGAGCATGATTTCAGTGGAAAACCCAATACTCACTCACCCACCCACCCACCCACCTTATACCCAAAGGTTTCATTATTTAAAATCAGACATATATTACAACAACACCTAAAAGAGCAACCATGGTTTTATACATAAAATGAATTGGAGGAAACTCCTTCCATGCAGAATCTAAAGCCTTGAACTCCCTTCTGAGTTCACAGATAAGCGCTGAGTTCCCATATGTCTGACTTAAGTAGGAAGCAGAATTCAAATGCTATGTCATATTCTGCATGAACCTCGTAGAATGTGCCAGTCAGGGTCTAGGACCATGGAGTCCATGAGGCCCACAAGCCAGAGTGTCGCCCAGGATGAGTGGCCTTCTAGGTATGACCACACAAACCTTCAGCCTGGCCTGTTCTCTGGCTTGAAAACAACATCTGGGTTCATGTCAAGGGGTGGACAGTTTGAAGTGATCTCTTTTGCCCTCGCAGCCTCAATTCAGGTCCTGCTCCTGCCAGACAGATATGGTGGCATCAGGAGAAGCAGCCCAGACTGACGTTCTATCAGAGCCATTTTTGGGAGCATCACTCAACTCTCCACAGTCTACCTTTGTCCCCTAGCTCCAAATGTGGGATGGGATATGGAATCTCATATAACTAGTTGCTGGCACAATTCACAGCGACTCACTGCATTCCTGGCTCCATCAGCCAGGGACAATTCTTCACATGTGCACCATGACTACAAAGCAAAATTAAGAGAGAGAGAGAGAGAAAAGGAGAGACAGAGTGCACAAAACAGAGGCCATTTCACACTACAGCCGAATGTCTGATATATGTCAGAATATATGTCTGATTTTAAATATTGAAACCTTTGGGTATAAGGTGGGAGAGTGAGTGAGTGAGTGAGTGAGTGAGTGAGTGAGTGAGTGAGTGAGTGAGTGAGTGAGTGAATGGCTGTAGTGCAGTAAGGCTAGGACATGCAGGGATCGATTCCTTATTCACACCTGGGCAGGTACCTGCCTAGGTGTGAGTGGCGAATCCATCCCCTCATGTCCTGGCCTGAAAAGGCTGACATGCGGGCCGGAGTTCCCACCCTCTGCTGCCGCCATTGAGTTACCATCGAACCAGCGGCAGGCAGCTGGGGTCCAGCCGGCATTTGGCCTCCGCAGGGTGCAGTCACCTCGATCAAGGTGACTGCACCCCATGGAGCCCCCCCCCCCGGGCCCTACTCCACCCAGGGCTGCATGCCTCCCACCAGACGCTTGCGCTTGACTTATCTTGTTGCCGCCGGAGACCAGACTGGCAAGCCCCTGTGTATCCCAGGAGGAAATGGTAAGCCCTGACCTAGGATACTGAATGGCAGTGTGAATCCAATCTAAGTTGCTTCATTTTCCCAATTCTCTTCATCACAAAATTTCCTCTTATCTATAGTTTTTTTTTTTCAAATGAAGCTTTTCAGAAGCATTGTTTGGTCCCTGTGAACAACATGCATATATACTTCAGCAGGGAAACCAGAGGCCTATTCACACTATGGCCTCCAAACTCAATGAGGCAAGCCCTGGGACAGAGCATTTGCTCTGCTGGGCGGGCAGTTCCCAGCTGGGGAGGTCATCGGAGCTGCTGTGCAAGCCTGCTGGCAGCTCCAATGGCCCTCTGACGCAACTGTGCAGAGCATCAGTGCCATTGTCATAGCGATGGCGCTGACACGTGCACAGTCACAGACAGCACCACGCTCAAGATGGCGGCACCCAGGAGAGGAGCTGCCCAATGACTGAACACAGGTGTGGGGGGATGAAAAGGGAAGGGACGATCTGGGATATTCAAAAGAATTTGCAAATTACAAAGTCATGAAGGTTAACCAATGGAAGCCAGTGGGAAAGGGATGTAAGGAAGCAACTTATTACTGTTGTTGCTACAGATAATGGAAAGGAAAAAAGCAGTGCAAGGCTCTTGGACATTTTCTTGCTTTTCTTTTCATTCAGTAGAAGAAATATTCAAGAACTCCTCCCCCTCACATTATGTTGTGGGAAGCAATTAAAAAAAAAGGTATAATTTATTTTATTTATTATTTGTACATCCCACCCTATACCTAAAGGTCTCAGGGCAGGTAACAACATTTAAAATCAACATATTAAAACAATAACAGTATATAGTAAAACAGCAATGTCTGCAAGTGGGAAGGGAAAGTGTATCCCCATTTAACCAAAGGCCAGGGCAAAGAGGTGTGTCTTCACTGCCTTCCTAAATGGGTACAGTGAGGGTGATAGACACACCTCAAGGGGGAGACTATTCCGCAGCCTAGGGCCATCACTGAGAAGGCCCTCTCCTGGGAGCCCACCCTCTTTGCTGCTGAGGATGGTGGTACAACTAGGAGGGCCTCAAATACCTGAAGGAACGTCTATGCGCCCCATACCTTAAGATCTGGAGGGGAGGCCCTCCTGGTTGTACCACCACCCTCAGCAGCAAAGGGGGTGGGCTCCCAGGAGAAGGCTTTCTCAGTGATGGCCCCTAGGCTATGGAATAATGTCCCCTTTTAAAGAAGCTATTGCTATGCATGTGTCAACATTTGTAAAGCAGAACTTAAGGCATGGGCAGGTCGATGTGGGAGTAGACATTACTTCAGATATTGAGACCCAAGTCATTAATTGGTAACATCTACAAGTTTGCAGATATATAAGTTTTGATTAAAAATGTACACAAAACTCATGAATATTAAACTCACAAGTTTCAAGGCATTACTATATCACAACAACTTTGCTTTGTGTAGTCCCCCACAGTTCTCAACAGGCTTACCTGTTGACAAAGCTTGCAGGGGTTGAGAATTAGCTGTAAGACATCATGTTGACCACCAACTAACATAGTCTAAGTACTCTTGTCTAATGGAAGTAAATATGTTTGGGAAAAGAAGGAAAAAGGACTAGGAGATGGCCCTTCCTTAACAAAAACAGCAAAAACAGAGCTGAGCTCTTTCTTCAATTAAGTTCTGCTCTTTTGGCTTTACAAATGTTGACACATGCATAGCAATAGCTCCTTTAAAGGTATCTTATGGTTAGCACATGTGCATGCTAGATAATTATTACTCCTTCCTGCTGTGTGTAGGACACATTAAGGGGGTATGCTGCATAAATATTGACTTTGACAAACCTGACCAGCCAGAAGTAAGCCTGAAATACATGGTCATCTAATAACCCCAAATCATGGGAGTCTTGATATAAAGTGCAAACAAGTGGTACAGGTGGAGCTTAAAAATGTCTAAGAGCACTGAAGTCCTTTGAAAATCCTTCATTAGGAGTTTGGAATCTGAAAAATCCCTTCCTATTCAACAAGATTATTTTAATATGGCATAATGGGTTTATCTGCTTTTCTGGAACAGTTTGTAAATTATGTGAAAGCAAGTGGGAGTGTATTATACAGCAAGTGAAATACACTTAATGTGGTTTTCCTCCAGTGGAGACAAGTTAACTTGCCCATTGCCTTTACAAAGTTGTTATGGTCAACATTTAGAATCCATCCTGCATCTTGAAGATGCTGTACAAATTACTAAGAAGTGTGCATTTGCATTGGAAAGCCCACTGTTTGAGCAGACCAGCATGAATATCTAGGGGGAGATCATGCACTTTTCAGAGTTAGCTTTAAGGCAGTGGTCATGGTGTGGCTGCATTGTGGGAGCTCAGAGGGGCACTGAACAGCCTTGGACTGTCACACTTGTAGGTCAACGGCCATGTTGTACTGTCCTCTGTACCTGCAGCCAACAGATGGCTGTTTAGCTTCCTAGCTAGGGCATGCGAGATTGAACCTCAAATTGTACTCCCCTGTCTTCCTGTAGGCTAGCCCATTGGTGGACTGGGTCAACAGATGGGAGTTAAGGGGTTGTCTTGGGTGGTTGAGACAGGCAATCTGCATGCTCATTAGGTACCATATGAGGTCCCTCAAAATTCACCCCAGGGGGTACAAAGGCCACCTTTAGCTGTGTTCCCCTCTGTTCCCCAGGGCTTCCCCTTTGTTCACTCCAACCTCACCCCTAAGGGATCAAGCATTGCCATGTTATTCTCAACACTTGATGTGCTATAGCCAGTCCTGGTGCCTACTTATGCTCATTGACCCTTGTGAAGCTTGTGAGAAAGGGGAAATGACAGTAGAAATGTTGCAGTTGCAAATGTTTCAAAACAGCCCTTTGTGGATTTCCAGGGGGATGAAAAATCCATAAAAATCAACCTCCCCACATAAAAACTGACTTGACATCCCTGTTTCAGGTGTATAAGCCTGTGTGCTCTCAG
Source organism: Aspidoscelis marmoratus (assembly GCA_014337955.1). Taxonomy (NCBI): domain Eukaryota; kingdom Metazoa; phylum Chordata; class Lepidosauria; order Squamata; family Teiidae; genus Aspidoscelis; species Aspidoscelis marmoratus. The sequence goes on along the minus strand of MTQE01001134.1, from coordinate 9,883,658 downwards.
AATCCCCTACCCTCGCTCTCAGCTATATCAAGCCTAGGCAGAAGACACTGCCAGGCCATGCTGTCTCCTAAGGGGGGCTTTCCACTGACCTCACTTAATCCAGATCTAAGATGATCCAGGGGTGTTTTTCCATTGTCACTAGAAGTACCCATTAAGTACCCATTAATGGGTATGTAATGGCATTTTTTGTACCCATTAATGAGTACTTAATGGGTACTTCTAGTGACAGTGCAAAAACACCCATAATCTAAGGAATGGGTCCTTCAACTAATCCGGATCTAGTAGATCTGGATTAAGGGAGGTACCCAATGTGTTCCCACGGGCAGTGTAGCACTCAATAGCGATGGGTGCTAGCCTGCCCACAGTGGAAACGCTGGAGCACCTACGTGGTGAATCTGGATCAACCCATGTCTGGGGCCCACACATCACTCCAGGTTTTGGGGGGACAGGGGTGCAATCTCCATGGATGCTCCAGAGATTCTCCGAAGATTCTCCGGAGCAGCTCCAGAGATTCTCTGATCTGCAGCAAACTTCAAAGATTCTCCACAGCCTTTGACAAAGGTCCATAGGATTAGAATTGCTCTCACGTGGGGTCCTCTTTGGAGCCTGTGCTATTCTTCAGAGCCAGCTTTGGAGATTGTGCACAGGCTTTGGAGCTTTGGGTTTTGGGGCACCCCACCCCTGTGGGTGCATCCCCTGGAGCCCCCCTACACCCATTGCCCAATCACAGAGGAAACACACTACGTATAATCCAGATTTGATGCCTGAAGACCCCATTGTAGACCTCTTTAATGGGGTTTACAGGAAATCCGGATTATAGGTCCTGAAGGACCCAATCAATCCAGATTTCCCTAGAACTGGTGGAAACAAATGTGGCTCTAATGGGGTCTGCAGTGGAAATGGGGTTTTCCTGCTCTGAGCCTAATGGGTCCTTAATGGGTCCTTGGCGCTAGTGGAAAAAAACCTCTGCATCTTATGGCAAATATAGTAATAGGCATCCTGCTAATTGACATGAGGCTGAATGTGCTGATTTCATATCATAACTTTGTGCCAGACCCAACAACAACAACAACAACAACAATATAGTGCTTCCATAAAGATATAAGAAATAAGAAATAAAATGTGCTTCTAGAATGCTGGAGACAGACCGCAGCCTGACCGAAGTATTACGAAAGAGAGCTGGCAAGGACCCCCACTCATCTACAAATGTAAACCAATGCTGATTCATTTAGTCGTGGCTTCTGCCATCTACATAATCTGGTTTTGCACTGCAAGTGTGAAGCATTGGCATCCAGACAGCCTTTTGTTTGGGTGGATGTGTCATCAGGGTGTCTGTGATGTGATGCTCATCTTTTGTGCCCCTTTTGCGGCAGCATTTTTGGTTCAATTTTTGATTTCAATTATGCAGTGGGCCAGGTCAGGAGTTCAGTGATTTTAGCACCTTTAGGGTCACCCTGGTCACAAACACTCCCTACTAGGGATGTGCACGAATATTCATAACATTCATTATTCGTTGTGCATCTGCACGCACCACCGGCTCTGATTCATGATCTGCACATGCGTGGGTAGGTAGCCAATCAGCCGGTGACGTACACAGACACACAATGCTGCTGGCTGCGCCGGCCACTTCAGAACCCAGCAACCACAAGGTAAGTGCCTCTCTCTCATGCGTGTGTTCGAGTAGGCTGCACCCCTGGGTGGGTGGGTGCCCCGGGGTGTTCCTGTGGGTCGTGGAGTGTGCAGGAACCCGGGGAGGGGTCCAGGCAGACCTGCCCGCCCCTGGGTCTTACCTGACCCAGTGATGGCAGGCCTGCAGTGGGGCCTGCAGCTGTCAGGGAGGGAGCATGCGAACACTCTCCTTCCCAAATAGCTGTGGGACTGCCTAGGACAGCTGGGAACACCCTGGGCCGGGTATAGAGCACGATTTTGTGTTCTAACCCAGAACGCATGTAGGGTGTCCAAATGGAACGGCAGGCCCAGCGGGGTGAATGCTTCATCCCAGAGCATCCTACATGCATTCTGAATACCTTCAGGATTACAATCAAAATCTTCAAAAACCTGAGTGATTAATTGTAAAACCGTGTCACAACTGAAAAAGAACATCCTGGATGTTTTCTATAAATCTGGTATTAATTCTGTAAATAAAAGTAGACTTCCCACATGAAAAGATCACCCTTTGCCTAGCATTAACTATTACTCTAAGGCTGTGTTCCCATTATCACTTAAAATTGTTTTAAAACTGTTTAAAAACTGTTTGGATCCTCGCTGTTCTCACCCCCAATCAAGTAAAACGGTTTGGATCCTCATCATCCCCATTGGCAATCAGTTTTGGGGGTATTTTGAGGATTAATTGGCTTTAAAATGGAATAAATAAACACCTGATTTTTCAGGTATTTTTTTCGGGTTTGGCTTTTAAAACGCTTCTCCCTTACTGTAGTGGGAACACTAGAGCAGTATTTGGGCAAATACTTCATGAAAGGGGTTGGGGTTTCACCCTGCAGGTCAGCCCTTTCAGTTAAAAGGCACAGCAGCTGGTTTCACTGTAAAAATCCACCCTGTACAGCAGCGGTTTCAATGTAGCAATCCACTCACTCCACACCTGATAACAATGTTGCAATTCTGCTCAATTCTGGCTCTTTAAAAGTTCTGACCTTTAGAAAGGGAAAGGAAGGAAAGCTGCTGCAGGATCTGGGAGATGTGTGAATGTTTAAGGCTGTGTGTGCAGACAGCAATGGCAGCAGAGTCAGGCTGCTTTTTTTTTGGAGGGAACCCCTGCTGGGGATGGTGGCTGTGGAGGTGAGCAGGCAAACGGGGCTTGAGTTGCCACTGCTGCCGTGTGTCCTGGGCAATGGGGAGAGGAGGGGAAAGAATCACTTTCCCCAATCCATTTTTGGAAGAATTTTAAGTGTTTAGAGTAGGGACAGAAAATTGGGGTTGAATCCGATTGCCAGATGCTCTTTGCTTCCTTTTAACGCACTTTACATATCAATGCAAATCCTGATGCAAATCTCAATGTATATTCCATTTTATTCCTTAAATGGGAACTCATCCTAATAGTTTTTGTTTTGTTTTGCAAAGGCTCAAAGCCAGCTTGGGAGTGAGGGGACTGGGAAAGATTTCAATAAAGAAATGAGTTCAGGTCTCAAGGGGACTGCAGGGGAAATGCCCAGTATGGTGTTTAGTTTTGTTTCTTTCATGAACACTTCCCTTCCAGATGTGGAGCTATGGGGTGTATGACATCAGTAATTTGCTGAGCAAGAAAATGATTCTCCTCAGTAAATGGCCAGCTGGAGAAACTCCAAAGGAAGCCAGTAAGCAGCCAGCAGATTGCCAGGAAAATACCAGGAATGTACCATGGAATTTTCCTCTAGTAAACTCTTTGAAGCAATATTTCCCTGAAATATGGGTCTGGAAATAATTTTTCTAAATAGGAGCAGCTATTCGCATCAGATGGACTGGTTTTATGTGCCTATCTCACTAAGCTCAACTAAGATTTTCTTTGCCTTGCCTTTTTCTTCCTTATAATAGGGGGAAATGAGGACTGTTTTCTAAAAAGGCTGTGTGTAGAAAAACAGCAAATGGCTTGTATTGTTTATGAAACATTTCTTGGCAATTCACTTTATTTATTCCCTTTCTTCAGAAGTATAAATGGACCATTGTTAAAATGCATAAGAGGCAAAGCTGCCTCAGATCTGAACTGGATTCCCAGTGTAGGGATAATTCACGAATATCCAAAATATTCAAAATTCGATAGAATTCATTTGGATTTGGACATTTGAATTCGAATAGAATGTCTATACATTCTAACTTAAACATTCAAATGAATTTTGAATTTTTGAATCATTCATACGAATTATTCGGACATTCATATGTGCACTGATACATACACAATGCGTATTTCCCTGTATGCATCTTTTCCGCATCCATACACATTTGTACAGATCTGTACGGGACAAAAACGGGATGCATATGGGATAACTCTGGGACGCGTACAGATGCATATGGGCACATACGAATGCTGTCAACATTTGTATTTGCAAATACGGATTGAAAATTCGCACAAATAGGTTTGAATGTATTCGAATTGAATCAAATGTGAATGCATTCAGATTTTAAACATTCGAATTGATTTGAATTTTCAGATATTTGATTTGAATCAAATTGAATCCCAAAAATTGCATTTGTGCGCATCCCTGCTGGTGTGCGTTTATATCAGAGAGGTAAACATGTGCAAGGAGGAAAAGATGGAATGAGGGCACAGAATCGCCTTGGTAGTCTTTTTAAGTTTATCAGATAATATTGTGGAGGAATAGTGAGTGAGCTAGAGGCAAGTATCTTGAGTTTCAAATGTTAAGAAAAGGTGTCTTTAGTGAATCTTTTGTCTGCTGTGAATTACCCATGTGAAGTAGCTGGAGAACCTGTCCAAAATGAACTCTTCCAGCCTCACAGGCTATATATGTTACCAGGGCCTTCTGCATAATAACCAAGTTGCTATGGAAACACTCTCTGAAATAAATGAAATAACATAGCAGAATCTCAGCAAGACAGAAAAACCCAAATTATGCAACAAAGTGGCACCATTAAGCTCTTTTTCGTTCACTCATCCTCTTTTTCTTTTCCAAGTTGGAACATGTCTTTGAACTTCTCACCATTAAAAACAAAGGAGTCTTGCCCTTTTATTTTAATGATGAAAATAAAAATAACCTTTAATTTTTATATCTTACCCTATGGATTGAAGTACTTATTATGACCTGGGGCCCATTACACCACATTTTACATATACCACTGTGTGTGTGAGTGGTGGTCCCTATAACCCACATCAGTCATGTGAATTGGGGGGGGGGAACTTCCCTTTTCCTCCTATCATTCCCAGATTTTCCCTCTCATGTCAGGTTATTGGCCCTCAAAATTTCCAGAGACTTTCATTGCTGGCTTCCAAAGCTGGACCAAGATGGGCTGTCCACACTGTAGTCAGAACTTGGATTGGGCTACTGCAAGGTTTGCCCACCACAGGGCCAGCCTATCTGAAGCAAGTTGCCATAATGTAGCATACAGTGCTCTGTGCAAAAACAATGCATCCAAATATTAGTTCAGAACACCCATTTGAATTTCATCCTATTGCCTTCTAGTCCCTTAAAAGAAAATAGAGAAATCAAAACTTTCCTTTAAAATGCTTGTGACCCTCTATTTAAAAGAGTTAATGAAATTCATTTTTGCTTATTTGTTTAGGATTCAGGTCAAGGGTTCTCAGTTTGATGGGGGGAATTAATTTTGGTTTGGGATTGGCTTGATTCATTTCAAACTTGTTTGTCCGTCCGTCCATCCGTCCGTCCATCCGTCTGTCCGTCCGTCCGTCCATCCATCATCATTTGTACTTCTATCCTGCCCTATAAATAAAGGTCTCAGGGTGGGTAACAACATTTAAAATCAAACATTATTAAAACAATAACATTTGCAAGTGGGAAGGGAAAGTGTATCCCCATTTAACCAAAGGCCCAGGGCAAAGAGGTGCGTCTTCGCTGCCTTTCTAAATGTGTACAGTGAAGGTGATAGACACACCTCAAGGGGGACTCTATTGTACAGCCTAAGGGCCATTACTGAGTAGGCTCTCTCTTGGGTGCCCACCCACCCCTTGCTGCTGAGGGTGGTGGTACAACCAAGATGGCTTCCCCTCCAGATCTTAAGGCACGGGCAGGTCGATATGGGAGTAGACGTTCCTTCAGATATTTGGGGCCCAAGTCATGATCTATTTTATGCAGCTTGAAGTGAGACATTTTGGAATAGTTTTTCAAGATCATTTGGTCCCAATTGACTGATGTTGCTTGTTACCAAAGTTAACTGTTAATTGGTCTTCTAAAAAAAAAAAAAGAATTTTCTGATCAAAGTAAGCTCCTATTTTATCCATAAAATAGTTACCCCATTCCTTGCATACATTCTCTTTGCCCAGTCTTGAGCCCCCCTGGGGTCCCTCACATGACGTACTGATGGATGTCACACCTCTGAGGAACTGCAGGTCAAAACGGCCCATTTCAGACTTCCTAGCATGTGGAAAATTTTCTCTTGCTGGCTGCATTCTTGAAGATAATGTGTGTTGACAGGACATTGGCTGCTAATTGGCCCCTTTTTTACAGCACCACCTTTAAAGGTCTTAATTAGGAGGAGGAAAGGGGGCAAATGGGAGACCGGCGGGAAGCAGACGAATAGAACAGTGACAGGAATAGGAAAGAAAACTGAGGAGTGATATTTTCCAGAGAGGAAAGCACATGCGCAAGTCCTCAGGAATGCAGCAAGCAGATATGTAAGTGCATTATATGGGCCGCTGATAAATATATTTATAGCAATATTCCAAGGTCCACGTTGGGAGGCAATACCTTTAAAAGGTCAAGCACAATACTACAAAATTGGGTGCAAATTTTTTAGATTTCCCCAGAACTCAAATCTAAGCTTCATTAGGTTCTTTGCCTCAATATTCCTGAGGAATTAACTTGACCATCTGACAGAAACTACCCTTCACAAATCCCATGTCCCCCAGATGGTTTGGAGTTCCACTGGCTCCACATAATTCAAAACCTTTGAAATGAACCAAGTGGTCGAAAGCTGATGGATACTCTGAGAGGGACAGTAGCACCTAAGCTTAAGTATGCTGAAGGGTGCCAGATACATGCCACATGATACACAGTTAATTTGCCAGTATCTTGGGCTCATAGTGAAGAGGAGGAGGAGGAGGAGGAGGAGGAGGAGAAGTTGGCTTTTCTACCTGCTTTTCTTAGACATTCAAGGGGACTCGAAGGGGCCTGACAAAGCTTTCTTTTCTTCTCCCCACAACAGACACCCTGAGAGGCAGGTGAGGCTGTGAGAGCCCAGAGGACAGATGTGACTAGCCCAAGGTCACCCAGCTGGCTTCATGAAGGAAGAGGAAGAGTTGGCTTTTCTACCCCACTTTTCACACCCATTTAAGGAGACTCAAAGTGATTGACAAAGCTTTCTTTTCTTCTCCCCACAACAGACACCCTGTGAGGTGGGTGGAGCTGTAAGAGCTCAGAAGACAGCTGTGACTAGCCCAAGGTCACTCAGCTGGCTGCCTGGGCGAGGGTGGAATCAAACCCGGTATTCTCAGATAAGAGTCCGGCTCCCTAACCCCTAGACCAAACTGGCTCACAGGCTTAGTGACTTCCTACTAAGTCTGACTTGGCATAGATCACTGGTATGAACCTTTGACTTGACCTGATAACTAATTAAACATTAGCTCCCGTGTTGCAAGGGAACAAAAAGAGCAGATATACTATGAAACATCTGGTGATGTCTGATTAACAAGAAATATCTGATAAGCAAGAGTGGCAACTTAATTATTTTTTCATTCTAGGGTATGTAAGCATATATAAAGCATGGGAGAGATATTGCTGCTGAAATCTGTTAATCTGAGGAAAACAAAAGAAGTGTTAAGGCTGCCAGGTAACAGTCCTTTATTAACTTGGTAGGTTGCTACTAGCAATGACCCCTTGATATTTTCTCAATGGAAGTTACTGACTTGAAATATGAATGAGCAGTTTAGAAGTGGGATGGTGGGGAGTAGAAGTAAAACTAATACCAACCAAGGGAGCTTGCAACTTGAGGATGCTTCCAGATATGAGCTAAATCCTGCAGTTGCCTGGACACTATATGGGGAATACCATACAAATCCGTATGCAGCATTGTTGTGACATTCCCAATAGGCATGCATCCATTATTTATTTATTTGTTTAATTAATTAATTCCCCACCCTTCACCAAATGGTCCCAGGGCGGGTTACAATGAGGATAAAACATATCAAATATTAATACATAGTGAAAAATATATTCCCAAATCATGCCCTATTGTTCCTCCTTCCTCTGCTGTACACCCATCCCCTATGTTGCAGGTCACAATCTCCCTTTTCCTTGTTGCATGACTTGCCCCTCTCTGAAGAACATCCCCCCATTCTCCCACTGTATCCATGCGCTCCTACCTGCTCACTAAATATTTGGGCCACTTCCTGTGCATTCTGAAAGGGCTGGGCAGAAAAGTTGCAAGATTAGCATGGGGGAAAGCATGCAAAGAGCACATGTCTGACCTTCAGGCCAGGGCCATAGGGTGTACTTCAGTTCATCAGGTGTCCTGATCTTCTTTTTTGTGGATCCTGCCTTACATCAGGTAAAGTGGTCTAAGGCACCGATATCACTTCAAGAGCTTTCCACAATTTTTTTGTGATTCACACAGTCAGTGAAGCAGAAGTCAATGTTTTTCTTGAACTCCCTTGCTTTCTCCATAATCCGATGAATGCTGGCAATTTGATCTCTAAGGCCCCATTCCCACTCAACTTTTCTGATCCAAATTAAACGTAATACCGAGGTGAACTCGCATTCTGCCCATTCCCATTTGTTTGAGTATAAATCACAGTCAATCTGAATATTGCCATTCCCACTGAAAATGATCCATAAAATGCATTGGGGAAACAGCATCTTTTCCTCCCCACCCTTTACCAATTGAGGTTCACACCCCTCTCTCTGACTGGCCTCTCTCTCACTGCTATAATCATGACATGGCCAAGGGTGAGGAGTTCCAACTCTACCCTTTGATCACCCACCCACCCACTTCCTGGTGTCACTTCTCTGGAGGTTTTTTGTTTTTGTTTTTGGGCAATTTACTCATCAGAAAGTGTGGGAAGCAAATTTTTAATGGGGACAAAGGATTTCCAGAATGTTTTCAAAGCTCATTAAAACCCCAGTGGGAATGGGGCCTAAGTCTTCTGCCTCTTTGAAAACCAGCCATTTTGCTTTCTTGCTCTTCTTTTTCTTTGGGACTTGTTGTTGTCACTGTTGCTGCCTACTATACAATATTATGAATCTCTGTCCACAGTTCTTCAGAAGCTCTTTCCACCAAATCTATTTTGAAAAATCTATACATTACTCCACTGCATATGCATAAGAAATATTATATAGGTCATTACTTGAATGGATTCGTGGTTTCCCCTACTTTCTTCAATTTAAGCCTGTATTTTGCAATGAGAAGTTCATGATCCAAGTCATAGTCAGCTCCAGGTATTGTTTTATTGACTGTATAGATCTTTTCCATCTTTGGTTGCAACATATATAACCAATCTGATTTCAGAAATGACCATCTGGTGATGTCCATGTGTAAAGTTGCCTTTGGGTTGTTGGAAAGAGTGTTTGATAGAACTCTTCTGTGCTTCATTTTGTACTCCAAGGCCAAACTTGCCTATAATTCTGGATATCTTTTGATCCCCTATTTTGAAAGTGTTAGCTCCAGAAAGTGTTAATTCCAAAAAGTTAGTTCTAGAAAGTGCTGTAGGTCTTCATAGAATTGCCCAACTTCAGTCTTGTTGACATCAGTGATTGGCCCATCACTTTTGAGACTGTGTCCCAAGTATTACTTTTCTCATCCTTTTACTATCTGTGAGGGCTACTCCATTTCTTCTAAGGGATTCTTGTCCACAGTAGTAGATAGAATGGTCATTTGAATTAAATTCACCTAGGTCCCTTCCAGACTAGCTGATAAAAATCTGCAGTTATATAAAAATTTGCAGTTTACCTGGCTGCGAATTGACGACTCGTTCCCACTCCAAACAGAGGTCTGCAGCTTCCTCCTTGGAAGCTGAGAGACTTCCGTGGTGTGTGTGGGGATGAGTGCGTCACATGGGGTGGGGCAGCCAATGGAAACTGAGCTGCAGGCTTAGCTCTCATTGCCTGTTTTTCGCCATCCTGTCAGGACAGCAGGAAACTTTGAATTTACCTGATCGCTCCACAGCAGGTAAATCCGCAGTAGCGGCGGCATAATGCACCACCACTACGACATATTGGGCATCAGGTGTGATGCCCACGCACTGACTGTGCATCCAGATGTGCAGTATACCCCAGTCTGGATACATCCCTATTCCCATCCATATACAGTCCATGGGTTTTTTGAGGGGTGGGGGCAAACATACCAGTGCCATTTCTTCTCCATTGCATCACCTTCTGTCATTACTCTCCTGGATCTTGTGAAATCAGTATTGTTTAAAAGGTCAGAACATTTCTAATTTAAAATAAAATGTAATCAATGAGTAGACAAGCATCTTAAAGAAGGGAAAATAAACAGCACAGTGGTCAAGATTCAAATGTTTCAGGACTCCTGCAAAGAACCGCAAACAAGTCGTCTTTGCAATTTAGCAACAAGCAGGCTAAATTGTTTTAGTCAGTTTTCTCCACAGCTTGGAGGGTGTCACCGATGAGTGAAATGTGATTCCCCTGTAAATGGAGCAATGATGTCAGCTTGCACCAAACCAGCCACAGAAAGGGAGGGAGAGAAGGAGGGAAGCATGTTTGTTCCTCAGCTTGGCAGCTATTTCTGACAAGGGCAATAGTGTATAGATGCTGGGAATGTGTTACCAGGACAATATTAGTGGTAGGACTTACTCAAAACAGGGTGGAAGACAGAGGAAATTCTCTGTAAGCGTCATCAGATATTTGGACTTAGATCTTCAAAGGCTTGAGAAGTATTAGTTGGCTGTCATCAACGTAGCCTGTTCCCATATATTTTAAAAATGGGTCTTCAGCAATGGAGATGAGGGAATGACACTACCCTCCTTCTCTGTCCTTCACAGTGTTCCACTCTGGGCTTCAAGTTGTGTATATGGAAAGAATGTGAGAACAGTATTGCAGAGCACAAATTGTGTTCTTGGGAGGCATATATGTATGATTAAGGTAACCCGCTAAAACAGAAAGGTACATTGACTGATGCGGAAAGCCAAAATAGGGACCAGACCACTTGATATCTGAAGTTGACTAGATGGCCTTTAGCTAATATAGATGAATTCAGACATTGCATAATTATCCCACTGTTTTGGGATATTTAAAAACAAAGCACTCCCACGAGTGTTTTATTCTGGAATATCCAAAAATAGCAGAATAAGTCAATGATGCCTTTGACTTTGTCTTTGACTTAAGTTGTTGATTATATTTGCTGAATTTTTTGATGTAATGATTGTATTTTGCTTTGTATTTTGTTTCCATTTGTTGTAAACCACCTTGGGCAAAAGTTTCTTTTGGAAAGGCGGTATATAAATAAAAATGGAATGGAATGATGCCTCGATATACCTTAAATCAGTTTGTGGTATCAGTTTAAGGTTCAGTTACATCTAAGGTTTAATCCAGTTTCAGTAAACGTCTGGAGTGAACACATCAGCAAAATGTCAAACTATTTTCATTCTGTATTATTTAACCCAAAGGTGTTTTTTTGTTTTGTTTTAAGTTGATAAATTACACCCAGAAACCATTTTTAATATGTAATGCATATTAGGCCGTGTCTTCACGGCAACCTTATGTTGGATTCAAAATGTTTTGAATCCTTGGAGTCCAGACGGCAGTTTGGCTTAACACGATTTCCCCGTGTTAAACCACCCCAAAGCGTGATGAATTTCAATCCTGATTTCAACAGGTCTCACTGCGGTTCGTGCGCTTGAAACGTTTTACATTTTTTACTGTGGGAACCCTTCCGTGTTAAGGGATGAGAGTTTCCCTCCCCCAATAGCTTGCTTCCAAAGCAAGCTATAAAAGCAGCAGCAGCCCGAACAGCAATCCAAGCAATCTACTGTAGCAAACAAGCAATTCACACCTGATAACCATCTTGCTATTGAAAGTGCTGACCTTCTAAAAAGGGAAAAGAATCGCTACCTGCCTGGTGCTGTTTTTCCTCCATCCAGGCAAGGCAGCCACCCAGCTAGGCTCCATAAGGGGTCTGTTATGGGTGGTACGTTCACACCAGGAGGAAGAGGACAGGGCAGCTCCGAAAAGCGGCTTTTAAAAGGTAGCCACTGGAGTCCCCCCTTGAGTCATGTATGTCCTCAGAATCCGGATTGAACGCGATTAAACTGAAAGTAATGGGAACAGGCAAATCTGCATTTGCATCTGGTTCTGTTATCTCGGTTTAGGGAAAGCGAAATAAGGTTGCCGTGAAGACACGGCCTTAAAGTTTTGGATGTGTTGCTCAAACAAATTCTTGGGATGCTAGACAAAGACAAAGCGAGTGACCAAATGCCTTGTGGCAGAAAGGAAATGGGATGGACTACTCAAAATGAACTGAGGATGAATATACAGTACCACATGTGTGCTGGAAGGAAACTGGAGAAAAGAAAGGTTGAGGTAGACTAATAACTAAGAAATTCTGCAAGGCCAATTGTGCCAGCCAGGGGGCTTGGCAACAGCATGGGCCAGGTACAGATGACCATTCACATTTCTGGCTGCCTTTGAGTGTCCTTGGCTGTCAGAAATGCATAAGGGATGGAAAGATAAAAGTAAATGGCAGATTGGCAATTGGCAGCATTATTTATCAGATCAAATGATCGATTATTTAGATAGTAACGAGAGTGTAATTAAAGACAATAGGGATAGCTGGATGGGCAAATGGTTTAAATTGATAATATACATTCAACAATACAGGTGGGGGGCATGAACTATTAAATGTTATAACATTGGTCATAAAACAATGAGAAAATAGATATAATGGTACCATCTATCCATGGGGGGAAGGGAAGGGTGGGTGGATGCAAAAGTGTGAAAATAAACACCAGGATACATTGATCACGAGAATGGTATATTAATGTCAATAGTATTAACTGGTTTGTATTTTTGACTTGTATTTATGGTATAATGTATGTGCTAATGTATGTGCTAATGTGAATAATTTTTTTCCCCAAAAAATGTGTATGTTCATCATGTACCTAGGGTATACCGGGTTTAGTACACTACAGCCTGTTCACTACTGCCTGTAGTGCAAAGAGGCCTCTGAACCAGTAGTTATCCAGCTCTGTCCTGCTCTGATTTGCCACAGCATCTTGAGACAGGTGTTATAAAAGACTGTTGTCTTGGATGTCAGGCTTACAACTGCCAACTGAAGGGCATTATGAGGCCAAGGGTGCCATAATATCCATTAGGAGTTATGTGGAAAGACTATAGGGTTGGGCAATGTTGAAATCCAGGGGGAATAGGCTGAGGGAGATTTCATTATAGTGATTATAGATAGTGGATTTTATTACTCCACTGATCATAAAGAAGGAAACAGCAAACAAAACAAGCATGTATTTTTTGTTTTCATCTGGGTCTTTTCCTTTATTGTACTTTATTCTGCTGCTACTGTTGCTTAATGTCAGGATGGACCAAGATCAGATCTCAGCTATCTATGACTTAATTGTGGCTGAGGAAAATGATATGGTTGGTTTGACCAAGACATGGTTGGAAGAGCTGGCAAGTATGACTTTTTCCCAACTACTATACCCTTTTGGCTAGAAGGACACAGGGGGAGGGGGGGAGTTGATATATCTATAGGAGCTCACTCTCCCTTTCCAATACCCTTGTCCAAATGCCTGCTGCGTCCAAGTGCCAGGTGCTGTCAGGCCTCCTCTTGTCAGTCCCAGTCCCCCTTCCTCCGATGATGAAGGAGCAGTTTCAATACCCAGCCAAGCGGAGGCAGGATGCCCAGCCAGGCACGATGGGGAATGCCTGGCAGAAGTGGCAAGTGAGAACGCTGAGTCTATAGCTCAAAATGACAGCAGCTCAGAGTCGAAGCAAGAAGCTGAGCAATGCCCATCCTCACAGGTGTTGAGACAAGAGCGCTCACAGCTGTGTAAATCAGAAAGATTACGCCACCTACAACAAAAGAAGTGTGGCCCTACTTCCTCTATTTCAGTGGTTCTCAACCTGGGGGTCGGGACCCCTTTGGGGGTTGAACTACCCTTTCAGAGGGGTCCCGACGAGTCTCCTGCCGCCCTTCCCTCCCACCTTCCAGCTGCTCTGCCCCCATGGTTGGGGGTCTCAACAACATGAGGAACTCCATTAAGGGGTTGCGGCATTAGGAAGGTTGAGAACCGCTGCTCTATTTAAAGCCTCACATTTGGCCCAGAGGTGTTGAAGACAAAGACCATAGCTCTTGGAATCTGCGACCTTGCTTTGTGATTAATGACTGACCCTTCTGCCGGACCTTCCTGCTTGGGCCTAATTGGGCCCAATTGGAGCCTCAGAATGGGTGCTACAGCATCTGCACAACAGCTCTGTTTAACACCCATTACCGGGTGCTAGACAGCCTGTGCAGATGCATGGTACCCTCACCATGATGCAGAACTTTAAGGACTGGATTCCACAAGGCCCGGATACTCAAGATCCAGATCTTCTTAAACTGAATTAAGAGAGATACGTGCAAAAAGGCCCTTGGGCTCAACATTCACTGCAGATGGTGACTGCAACCTTGATGCTTGCTCCTTGGGATGGAAACTATGGCAAACCTGGACAGCAGATTAAAAAGCAGAAATATCTTGCTGACAAAGGTTTATATAGTCAAATTTGTTTTTCCCAGTAGTGATTAGTGACTATGAGTTGGATCATAAGGAAGGTTGAGTGCAGAAAAAAATATGCTTTTGAATTTTGGAGTTGGAGAATACTTTTGAGGGTCCTTGGACTGCCAGGAGATCAAGTTGGTCATGGAAAACAAACCTGACCATTCATTGGAAGGCAATGTAGGATGAAGGACCTGGTGTGTTATGGTCAACGGGGTCATGAAGAGTTCAATATGACTTAACTACTGAACAACAACAATGAATAAATAAATGTAGATGTAAGTTATCCTTAGAAGTGGTAGCTCATTCCAGCCAGCTGGTCATAGGGAGGAACAAGAATGACAGCTTAATCAGCTTTTGATTAATTGGTGCCTACAACTGCCAAGTCTATTGCAGTGATGGGAAAAGGCTAAGTACATGATGGACAGTAACGCGCTGGATCTTGCTTTTTGGGGGGTGGGACATTAATGCCATCATTGATCCAAACATTTGTACAAAAAAAAAATCAAAGCTGTATAGCTTTTAAGAAGTAAAAAATATACAGTGGCATGAGCATTTCTTTGTAGGAAAGAAACCACTGTTCATTTAGTGACACTAACAGTAAAAGCACAAGGTTCTAGATTGTGCGCTAAATGCTTTCTTCTAAGGTTTTAATACAGGTAAATTGACAACCTTCAGTTTGTTATGCTACACACCCAGCACTAGAGAACAAGCAGTAATGACTTTCTTCACTTACTTTTTTCTTACAAAATGTGTTCTAGGAAATAACCATTTCCCCCACTGATATTTGCAACAGACAGACAGATATTTTTATTTATATTTCACCTTTTTCCGGAAGGGACTCAGAGCAATGCATAAGAGTTCACAATCAAACACACAATTTAAAAGGTCACATTGTTATAAAAACATCAAATATCAAATAACAACAAGGGATATAAAACATATAAAAAACATATAAAACAAACTATTGGGAATATGGATAATTTCATTTAAACTATAAGGAGGCCAACCAAACGAATTAAGGGTGCTTCCGCACTGGCCACCGAGAAATGGATTAAAGAAAATCCGTTTCCCGGCGATCTGTCCTCCAGAGGATCCGTCTGAAATAGGGACAGATCCGACGAGGCCTCATGCATCCTCACACGTGTGTGGAGGATGGATTCTGAGGGCTGGATCCTCTGTGGGCTGTTGGAGGCCGCAGCACCCATTCCAAAAGGCAGGCAGCCTCCTGCGCCGCCACCACCCCCGGAGCCACAGGACCACGCATTTCCACCAGTGCGAGGCACAAGGGGAAGGGGTTCCGGAGGCAGACCGGCCTGCTTCTGCCCTTCCCAAGATGGTAGCCCCTGGCACATCCGGCCCCTCGCCTCTCCATGTGCGGAAGTGTTCTGCTTCCAAACGGATCAAGGCGAGGGGATGGACTGAAGACCTAATTTTCCAGGTCTTCACAGATCCCGGATCTTTCGGCAGTGAGACCCCATTAAGAACAGGTCTCGTGCACCAGTGTGAGGAAGCGGCCACCTCGAAGGGTCCCGGATCCGGCCTCCAGTGTGGAAGGTAAGTCTTGTATGTGTCTTTATTGTGTCCTGTATGTGTTCTTAATAGGATTTCCGCAGCCAGTGCGGAAACACCCTAAGAGTAAGATTGGAAAGCCTTCTGAAATAGAGAGGTTTTTACTTGACTACGGAAGGATGCCAGAGATGGTGTCAGCCTAACTTTACTGGGGAGCACATTCCAGACCCTAGGTGCAGCTACTGAAAAGGCCCTAACCCTAGATTCCTCCAACCTGACTAAATGACTTGAAGGGACAGAGAGAGGACCTCATTAATGGATCTCAGAGACCTGGCAGACTCATAGCACATGAGTCGGTCTTTTAAATATTGCAGTTCTAAATCATTTAGGACTTTATGGCCGCATCTTCACGGCATGAGTTATTTCAGTTTAAAGAATT
>MTQE01001134.1:9805399-9815784 GCA_014337955.1 Aspidoscelis marmoratus | reverse complement strand
ACATACATACATACATACATACATACATACATACATACATACATACCCTCCATGAATCGGTCTGATCCCTTCTTACAGCTGATGACCTTCTGGATGAAGAAAGTACTTCTTCTTGTCAGGCCTAACTCTCCTGTCCATCAGCTTCATAGATGCCCCCCACTTCCAGTGCTGTGTGACAGAGAAAACATTTTTTCTCTATTCACCTTTCCCACACCATGCATGATTTTATATACCGAAACACCTTCTTTCAAAGCTAAAGAGCCCTTTACAGCCAGAGTTCATAAGGGAGGTATTCTAGCTGCTTGATCATTGTAGTTGCCCTGTTCTGTACTTTTTGCAGTTTCACAATATCCTTTCTGAGGTGTGGTGACCAGAATTGTACACCATATTCCAAATGTGGCCTTACCAGAGATTTATAAAGAGAAACAATGATGCTCGCAGAGCTTTTTTCCATTTCCTCCCTAATTACTCCTAGCACTGAATTTGCTTTTTTCACTAATGCTGTGCACTTGGTCGACAGCCCAAAGTCCCTTTCCTGGTATGTCATAGCATAGATTTCTGAAGAAAACATCCTACCAGAGCCAACTTAGCTAATTATGGACTTTCTGTACTTATTATACTTGGGATAATTTCAGGAGCGGCTGAAAAGTTCCCAGGCAATATGTCTTGAGAATTGTACTCAAGAAGTCTTCATCAATGATTCCAATTAAATTGGAGAAAGCAATTTATAAGTGGCAGAAAAAAAATGCATAGGTACAGTCACAGAATAATCTCCACAAGACTGAAGGATTTCAATATCGAGAAAAACATCCCAAAGTTTGTTCTCTTAAAAATCTTCTTAATGCTTGACTAAAAGCAATAGAAAGTGATGGAACAGTGGGTGAGTCCCCATGATGAAAATACTCCGAGGTGAACCTGAGTTCACCTCGGAGTGTTCCCATGCAAAGCCTCTAATTTAGGCTACACGTGGGACAAAAGACAAAAATCTGTGACAAACCCCCCCTTTCCAACTGTTTTTGCTGCAAATTAGGAGGTAATCACACATTATCCTGGAGTCATGGGCATGCTCCCGGGTTCTTGGGGGCAGAGATTGGCGATCACAGCATTAGCGGGTGGGGTTTTGCCTGTACTCGCTGTCCCTGCCGTGCGTGCTGTGATCGCAATTGCTTGGGGATCTCTTCAAAGAAATTCTGCTGAAAGAGAATTGATGAGCTCTTATTTGCCCTGCGAGTGTCTCTCCGGGTACAAGCCTGCTCCCCCATGCCTGATCGCCCGATCGGCAAGGCACACGTGGTTAAGGACTTGATTGAGTGCACAAGCACTTTATAGCCTCCCTGCAGTCAGCTGAGCAAGATCAGCTGTCAGATGGGGGTATGCCCACTGTCAAGCAGAGAAGCACACCTCCACTAAAATAATAATAATAATAATTTATTATTATTATTATTATTATTATTATTATTATTATTATTATTATTATTATTATTATTATTATTATTATTATTATTATTATTATTATTATTATTATTATTATTATTATTATTATTATTATTATTATTATTAATATTAATATTAATATTAATATTATTAATATTATTAATAATAATAATAATTTATTTGTATACCGCCCTGTGGCGAACCAATCCGGGCGGTTAACAGCAATAAATATAAAAACATCATATAAGAAAAAAACATTATGGTCCCTCCCCCCCTTAAAAAGTATTAAACAATATGACAAGTTAAAATACAGTATCAAAAATATAAAACATAATTAAACGGACTAACAGCCCAAGCACAGCCGCGGCTTCAGTCAATTATGCCCCCCTTTTATCATCTCTTATCGATGCAGTGTGTAGTGTTTTTGGAGGTGCAGAAAGGAAAGCAGCTCATTGACTGAATATGGGGTTTTTTTAGGAGGCTGAATCCTCTTGAGATATTTTGCTTCCAGGTCATTCAAAACATTAAAAGTCTTAAGTATTATTATTTATTTATTATTTGTATTTCTATCCCACCGTATACTCGAAGGTCTCAGGGTGGGTAGCAACATTTAAAATCAGACATATACTAAAACAACAGCAGTATATATTTAAACAATAACAGTGGGTGCGCCCAGACGTAGGAATACTGTGCACTCCAATGCACAGGCGGAGCGTGGGCATCACACCTAACACCTGATACTTTGTAGCGGCGGCGCATCACGCCGCTGCTACTTTGAATTTATCACCTGTGGAATGATGAGCACTCGCTCCACAGTATCAAGTGAATTTGAAGTTTGCTGCCAGTCCACACAGGATGGCGAGAACCGTGATGAGAGCTGAGCCTGCAGCTCGGCTCCCGTTGGCTGTCCCATCCCACATGATGCGTGCCACACCGCGTGTGCCGCAGACATCTCACAGCTGCCAAGGAGGAAGCTGCAGACCTGTTTTTCAGGTGGGGACAATGGGCCATCACTTCGCAGCCAGGTAAGCTGCAAATTTTTATATAACTGCTGATTTTTTTTCTGCAAGTCTGGAAGGGACCAGTGTCTGAAAAGTGGGAAGGCAGAGACAGTATATTCTCATTTAAACAAAGTCTTCACTGCCCTCCTAAATATATACAATGGCAGGGCCTGGTGCACCTCAAGGGGGAGACTATTCCTTAGCCTGGAGGCCATCACTCCAGATCTTAATGCACGAACAGGTCAGTATGGGAGAAGGCATTCCTTTAGATATTTGGGGCCCAAATCATTGGCAGTAAATTGGTAACTAGTTACGGTGCAATTGCCCAAACGCTTTTATTCACGTTATACTTACAGTATTGAATGGTCTATCACTGAACAAAGCAAGATTTTATTTCTCAAACCCTCAAAAATTTCTTAGCCACACTTTATGATTTTCATTCTACTCAAATTTAAGCTTGTAGGATGATCGTACCTGCTCAGAGACAAGGGTTGCTTAGAAAATAGTCTTGTCATGTCCCAAAAGTTTTGACCCAAGAGACATGAACAGACTAAATTATGCTACAATGGGGATCTTTTAATTAGGGATGTGCGTGAATGTTCTAAACACTCAAAATTCGATCAAATCCAATCAAATGCGGGCATTTGAACTGAATGTCCATACATTCAAATTTA
Organism: Aspidoscelis marmoratus; assembly: GCA_014337955.1. Lineage (NCBI taxonomy): Eukaryota > Metazoa > Chordata > Lepidosauria > Squamata > Teiidae > Aspidoscelis > Aspidoscelis marmoratus. The sequence goes on along the minus strand of MTQE01001134.1, from coordinate 9,812,675 downwards.
AACATTTGAACACATTTCAAATGTTCCAAAACATTCGAATTATTCAAAACATCTGAATGTACAGATACAAATGTACAGATACATATCTGTATGCATCTCATACATATCTGTACGCGTGACACATAGGAATGTTGTCAACATCCGTATCTTCAAAGTTGAATCTAACATTCAAATGAATAGATTCAAATGTTTTTTGATTAGAATCAGATTTTGTTGAATTCAGATTCTAAACATTCAAATGTTTTGACATTCAATTCAAATTGAATTTGAATGCAAAAAAAAAAAAAGTGAACATCCCTACTTTTAATAGCTCACAATTATTTTGACTAGAAAGAAATATCAAAGATGCTGCTTTGGGGGAACAGCGAAAGAGGGAAAGAGGCATCAGATGTGAGATGCTGCAATTTGCCGAACATCTCAGAAAGACAGAAAGGAGAGAGAAACACCTGGATTCTGGCAGGTGGATTCAAATGGTGAGCAGCCTGCCTAATCAGAAGCCGCGCCGCACTAACGTGGTGCGCGCTTCTGGCTGCCTCAGCTCATTCTGAGCCGGGACAGCAAGGAGGTAAGTGTTGCATGCACGTGGGCTCGTCCCCAGGCCCTGGGGTGGGGGTGGGGTGGGGTCCTCTGCAGGGCTTAGCTGGCTCGATCAAGACGGCTAGACCCTGCACTGGCTCCTGATCTGCCGCAATCTGCCGGGGGAGGTGGGACACTGTAACCCGGACCCACGAGGTCTGGTCTACCAAGGGGTCCCACAACCCCTGGCTCATAGGCCTCCACCCACCCCAGAAAGGGGTGAGAGGAAGCCAATGGGACTGCAGGAGTAGGGAGCGAGCCACCTCCCCCCACTCCCTGTGGGTCCCGTCTACCAGGCTTGGCGTGCCTGCGCAATGGGAACCCCGGCCCGGCAAGGTGAGTGATCATCGTGGCTCCCGCCACCTGTTCAGCCGATTTTCGGCCAATGGTGGCGGGAGGGGCGTGCCCGCGACTGTCAGGGAGGGAAGCACGTGCGAATGCTTCCCTCCCTAGACGGCCGGGGACGCTTCGAACGCGCGGAGACAGATGTAGAGTACTTTTAAGTGCTCTACATCTCAAACGCGTGGAGGCCACTCGGAGACGCGCTGAGATGGCTTAGCCGTCCCGGCAGTGCATATGCTGCATCTCCGCATGTCCTCCGCACGTTCCAAAAGGCCTAGTGCAAAAAGGGCCCCGGTCCCCTGGCTTCTAGTCAAATAGGTTAAGCCAGTACTTTTCTTCCTAGGGATCCTGATCAAGAGGCTAAATACTAGTCAAATCCTGATCCCAGGCAGCCGGAATTATGCACAATTCCAAGGACAAACTGCTCCCTCCCCTTTTAATCTTTTCTAAGAAGAGACTGCAAACATGAATGCTGAGCTGTGTATAATTTATCTCACTGACAGGATTCTTTTATGACAGCCATTTATGTTACAAGGATCAACTTATATCTCCAGAGCTTTGCTGTACTGTAGCAGCTCACTATGCCTGTTGATGGTTTATGACATATACACAATTATTCAGAAACAGATAACATCTGCGGAGGGTTCAAATTTCAAGATTCCAGTGCTGAAATAGGATGGAAAGAAGGTGCTTGATTGATGTACTTACCACTACTTCTTTTTCTTGGGCATGTGTCAGCTATTAAATATTATGAACTGAAAAATACTGGGACACATTAGCATCTATGATGGGTAGGAGAGTCAGATCAGACCAGGGGAAGGATTTCTTCACCCAGAGGGTCCCAGGCTCTTAGTTCCATCTGACTGCCTCTTCCATGATTACCCAAAAGTTCCCAAAAGCCAGCCAAGCACCTGGCCACATTCTTTTGTTTTTTTCCCTGCACTTGGCTGGCATCTAGCGATGCCAATCATGAAAGGAATCGGCAGATGGAGGTAAGCAATTGCTATTACTGGAAACCCTGGGTCATCGCCAGATTTCCTGTAATAGTCATATTATAGGATATTGGCTTGATATCCCAGGACTAGAGGTGTGCACAAATGCAATTTTTGGGATTTGATTTGAATATCCAAAAATTTGATGCGATTTGAATCTTTAAAATCTGAATTTAACCAATTTTGATTTGAATTAAGCAAATTTAAATCTATTTCTTTGAATTTTCTATTTGAATTTGCACTCAACATTTGTATGTGCTCGTATGCATCGTTACACATCACATACACATCTGTACGCATCTGTACATGTCCGTATGTATCCCATAGTTATCCCATATGCAACCCATTTTCATCCCGTATGGATCCGTACAGATGTGGGAAAGATGCATACATGCAAGTATGCATTGTGTACAAACCCGTACATATATGGATGTCCAGATAATTCAAACAAATAGATTCAAAGTTCAAAATTTGTTCAAGTGTTTAAATTTGAATTTATGCACATTCAGTTTGAATTTGAATGTCGAAATTCAAATAAATTTGATCAAATTTTGAATACTGTATTTTCTGGCGTATAAGACTACTTTTTAACCCAGGAAAATCTTCTCAAAAGTTGGGGGTCGCCTTATACGCCAGATATTGTCTTCTTATACGGCGAGTATATCCCAAACTCTATATTTTAACTGGAAAGTTGGGGATTGTCTTATACGCCCAGTCGTCTTATACGCTGGAAAATACGGTACCTTCAAATATTTGTGCACATCCCTATCCAGGACTGTATTAGGAATGCCACAATTCTGTGTGGTGTTTCCACTTAGTCATGGGTTCTAGTCAGTGGCTGAAGGCACCCTAAGATGCTCTGAAACGGCTTTTTGCAGAACAGTTGTGTTATTTTGGGAAGGCGCAGGGGCCTTCACTGGAACTGAACCAAAACCCGGTGTGAAGGAGATCAAACCCAGATTTCCAACAGAAGCCTTGTGGAGTCAGACATATCAATTAGGAGAAGCAGGCGTGACTTTTCCTCCATAAGATGCATAAGAGATGCCATGGCTCCCATGCTTCATTAAGTAATAATACATTTCTAAGTTTTTTCCCACTCCTGCTCCCAATTGCAGACTGCATGGCAAGCCAAGGATGATTTTTATGCACCTGATAATTAGTGTCACAAACCTCTTGTCTGGAAAGATGCTTTTCAAAGAGGTTTGACATTGCTGAAGTTTTTATTACAGATTCCACCCTCCTCCACCCATGCACCTCTCTGCTAGGTAGACTTTCAAAAGCTCGGAAGCAAGATAATCTTACAGGAAAAGAAATGCTGGGAACTTTGGGCGAGAGCAAGTACAGATCACCTCTTCCCTTTCGATACTTAGCTGTCATTGCTGCAGATGAGGCTAGCTTTTCTCCTTAAACCATGCACGGCCCGAGCCCAGCTGGCAGGGGAAATTGGTGGGAATTTCAAATACAATGCAATCTGCAAAGGTGGGGGTGGGAAGGGAACCGGGGCTCTGCCATGGCAACGCTTCCTGCTTGCAAGAAAAGAACAGCCTGCTTGCCAAGACCTAATTCTCTCAAGGATTGCTTGTTGGCACTTGCAAATGGGCAGCAGATTCTTGGGTGGGGAAAGGAGTCCAGGCAAGGGTTGAACGCACAAGGTTGCCTTTAACTTCCCGTCAGCTGAGAATTGGATCCTTTCCGCTCCGTTGAGAAACGACGCCTGGTTCAGTCTTTTTAGTGAATGAAAGTGTTGGTGGTGGTGTGTGTGGTGGGAGGCACCTCTGCTTAGCAATGTGCTGTTAACCCATCAGCAATGTTGCTTTTCAATAGCCACCCTTTTCAGGCCACATCCCAATTTAGCGGGTTCTTTCCGTAGCAAAGATTTCTGTCACAGTGGAGGCCTGAAAAGCCTACTGCTGTGATCCCGGGGGAAGGAGGGAACGGCGAAGAGGCTTATCACCAAGGGACCAAGGCTGCCAAACCTAGTTAGAAATTTGGCAGCTTGGATCCTTCGGACAAAAGCCGTACCTTGAGAGAACAGAGTGCATTGTGGGAAAGTGATAGGCGTAGCTAAAATGGTGAGATGGATCCCACTGTAGACTGGCAACCTTTGATCTTTCGGGACTCTTGCACTTAACATCTCATGATCAGCGGGTGTGCACAAATGCAATATTCGATTCGAATAGCCAAAGATTGAAATTGATTCGAATTTTTAAAATTTGAATTCACATTCAAACTGAATTGAATCCATTCGAATCTATTCATATAAATATTTAATTCGTATTTGGAGATACAAATGTCAACAACATTTGAATGGTGAGTGTTATATGATCTCAAAGCTTATTATAATCTCTTTGGGAATGCACCCTACGGCTCTCTAGATGCTTCAAGAAGTATACAAACTGTGCTGCTTCCCATCGGAAGAACTCGTGTGTGTGTGTGTGTGTGTGTGTGTGTGTGTGTGTGTGTGTGTGTGTGTGTGTGTGTGTGTGTTCAAAGAAAATGACCTACTGGTGAGCCAGTTTGGTCTAGTGGTTAAGGAGCCGGACTCTTATCTCGGAGAACCGGGTTTGATTCTGCACTCCCCCACAAAGCCAGCTGGGTGACTTTGGTCTAGTCACAGCTCTCTTTTGAGCCCTCACAGTCCCACCCACCTCACAGGGTGTCTGTTGTGGGGAGAAGAACAGAAGCTTTGTCAGGCCACTTTGAGTCCCCTTAAATGGGTGAGAAAAGCAGGGTAGAAAAGCCAACTCCTCCTCCTCCTCCTCCTCCTTCTAATACTAGAAATGGCATCTGTGAGGCAGAGCGAAGGAGCTTTGGTGGATATTTGTGAACAAATCTTTTAAAATCATAAGGTAGACATCTGTTTTTAGGCTGACATTTTTCTGCCCAGATGTTGATCACCGTATTCAGAAACTTGCTGAGTCAGTAAGAAATCTAACTGAACCCTGTGCCCACTGCAATAACATATTAAAGTTAATTGCACTACAGCTGAGAAAGGAATCTATAACATTCCTCTCACCTATGACCTTACAAAGGCTAAAGAAGACAGTACAGTGAAACTTTGCCCAAACAGAAGAATATCAAGAATGCTGACACGAAACATATTAATCTTACCCATCCCTTTGGGCCATCTCATTTCCTTGTGTGGAACAAACAGCTTATATAACTGTGACTTGGGCTTGCTGGAGTCCAAGGAAGAAGGAGTATGCTTCATATGAGGTTGGCAATGCAGGCCAACATCTGAGAAATACTGATGGCAGCACAACCCAGGCAGAGAGTTCGAGCAGTTACATTAGTACAAAGTTGAAGATATGTGAAACTAGCCTTTATTGGAAAGAGCACAGCTGAAGAAGGCAAACACTATATCTTATCTACTGATTTTATATATATATATATATTTTACTGCAGCCAGTTTTGGAGTGCAAACAAGTCATGCAATTTTAAAGTTACAGAAACTTATGCATCCAGAGCTAGATTCCCACTTTCAGCATGGGGTCATCAAGGCGGCATCCCCATTACAAGCTTATTTCGCTTTCCCTAAACCAAAATAATAGAAGCAATGCAAAAGCGAATTTGTCTGTTCCCATTACTTTTAACTTAATCGTGTTTGATACGGATTCTGAGGATCGTGCGTAGCGTACGTGACTCAAGGGGGGACTCCAGTGGCTACTTTTTTAAAAGCCGCTTTTCGGGGCTGCCCTGCCCTCTTCCTCCTGGCATGGACACGCCACCCATAAGGGACCCCTTCAGGGAGCCTAGCTGGGTGGCTGCCGCTTCCATGGATGGAGGAAAAATGGCAGCGGGCAGCCAGCGATTCTTTCCCCTCCTCTCCCCATTGCTCAGGGCACACAGCAGCAGGAGCAACTAAAGCCCCTTTGCTTTAAACATTCACACAGAACCTCAGCTGCTTTCCTCCCTCCCTTTCCCTTTCTAAAAGTCAGAACTTTTAGAATTGCACAAAATTGCAACATTGTTATCAGGTGTGAAGTAGTTCCATCGCTACAGTGTAGCACTGCTGTTAAGGGTGGATTTTTACATTGAAATCACTGTCTTTGGAAGCAAGCTATTGGGAGAGGGAAACCCTAAACATGGATTCTCATCCCTTAAAATGGTAGGGTCCCCACAGTAAAAAAATGTAACACGTATCAAGCGCACAAGTATCTATAGGTGCATTCAGACTTCTTAATACTGTGCATCAGAATGCACAGCCAAGATGGAGCTTTCACACATGGCCGATACTTAGTAGTGGCGATGCATTATAGTGACGCTACTGTGAATGTACTTAATGCTGATACATCAGCATTCTGCGTGCAGTATAAGAAAATTCAAAGTTTCCTGCCAGTCCAGACAGGACAGTGAGAACTGCTGATGAGAACAGGGACAGCAGCTCAACTGCGATTGGTTGCTTCATCCCATGTGACACACATGCCAATGCAAACTCTGGCAGTTTCCTCCTTGGGAGCTATGGGGGGCTGCTGTAGTCCGGATGCCAGATCCCAGCTTCACAGCATGTAAGCTGCAAATTATTTTTATAACTGCAGATGCAATCCACTAATCTAGAACAGAGATGTGCGCATTTTTTTTGACATTCTATTCTATTTGAATCAAATCCGGATCAAAACCCGATTTGATTCGAATCTTTTAAATTCGAATTTAACAAGATTCAGTTCGAATTTACTAAATTTGAATCTATTTGTTTGAATGTTTGATACAAATCTGCACGTACGAATGTCAACAACATTTGTATGTGCACATATGCATCTTCCCCACATTCATATGAATCCCGTAGTTTCGGAACATTCGAAATTCATTGAAATGTTTAAATTCGAATATCCACATTTGATTGAATTTGATCGAATCTCAAATGTTTAGAACATTCACATACATCCCTACTCTAGCCAGGAAAGGTAAGGGTTAGGATGTCTGTGGTGCACAATTTCATTCACCACCGCTAGTAGACGCTGGGGTAGCTTCCGGTAAAGCAGGAGGCATTCTAGGATAAAAACATCTTCCTCCATGTGCAGATGCTCCTTACCAGAAGTTACCTCAGCATCTACTAAGAGGCCAAGTGCAAACTGGCCTCTGGTTACATTTTTGAATTCTACCACAAGCCCTGGGAGTTGATTTTGGCACAATGCTTAAGGGATGCTGCCAGATGCACAGTCAGGTGGCATAAGAGAAATCTTGCTGAATCAGGCCACAGCCCATCTAGTCCAGTATCCTGTCGCACACAGTGGCCCACCAAATGCTCATGGGCATCTCAAGCAGAGACAAACCTCCTGCTCTAGGGTCCCAGCAGATGGCCTTAGAAGCACCCCGGTTCCTCCCCCCCTCCAGCCTGAAAGATGCACCTAGGCATTCGTTCTAGT
>MTQE01001134.1:9772714-9790842 GCA_014337955.1 Aspidoscelis marmoratus | reverse complement strand
ATGGGCAATTGGTGGGCCGCTGTGTGAGACAGGATGCTGGTCTAGATGGGCTGTGGCATGATCCAGCAGGGCTCCTCTTAGGTTCTTAAGGACATTGTCTTACTATAAGGACAAGAAGATGCCAATTATTATCAATATCTTTTAGTAATTAGCAATAGGGAAGTGACTGAACCTCCGTGGTAGAGCAAAGGAAGGCAGAGGGTTACAGGTTCAATCCCCATTGTGTTACTGGAAACAGATAATAGGGATTTTCACACGGAAGCAATCAGGACTCAATCTAGGGGCATTTTTGCACTTCCCTTCTTGTCTGCTGGGTGGGAAAGGAGCATGATTAACCAATGGTGACTGGCGCTCACAGTTGGCCAGGTGCAAATGGAAGACCACTGTGTGAGACAGTGCAGGACTAGATGGGCTGCGGCCTGAGCCAGCAGGACTTCTCTTAGGTTCTGATGAGCATTCAGCCCTTCTGAATATTAAGAAGTTCAATCCAGAAAGCCATGCCCTGCTTGTTACTTTTAAGCAATAGTTACAGTATCTTTCATTCTAAAGTGATTAGAATATCCAGCTGGGAGGAAAGCAGTCTTTTTAATTGTACCCTTTTGAGGGGAATAGGACAATATTAGAAGTGCTCTAAATGTTTAAAAATAACCACAGAAAACCAAAGTTTTCATTTAATTTCATCTGCTTCTCTTCTAATTATATCGGCGCTATATTTTCATGGGACATTATGTTTTAAATCAGCCTTGTTTTTTGTTCTGAACCTCCTGCTGAGAAAAAGGGAAAAGCAGGACAAAAAGAGAATTCAGTGTTTGCAGGAATCCCTCCTCCTCCTTCTCTTCCTCCTCCCCTCTCCAGGGGCATGAAAGCTGCTGAACAAACACAGAAATCAGAGATTATTATACTCGCTGGAAACCTGGTGTGCTTCCGTCTACATGACCCTATTGCCAGCACCTTACATAAGCAGCTGGCCCCACTCAGAAATCTATAACCAAACTGCAGCCTCCATGCAGAGTGTGGAATTGCATGCCACAAAAGCAACAGACATGCACACACCTATGTCTTCCTAATCTCCAGCCCCATATCCTGCCCTAATAAAAATGTACTGATCCAGATGACACGTATTCAAACATACGGAAGAAGAGATTATTGATTTCCCTCCCAGCTGTATTTCTGTTGCCAGCAAGCCAGTCGGGCAGGATTTTTGCACATAAGAAACAAAACCCAGAACTAATTTGTCACAATAGTCTCAGTTTGCAGTAAAGGTATTTGTTTTGTGCATGAGTCTTTCTAACATCAAAGGCATCACTGTAAATCTAGGTTTAGTGATTTGTTACTATTTAATGGGATTATTACCACAGACGCCATCGCTTTATCTAAAAAACAATTGCTCATAGTAGATTACTTGTTCACGATCAAGAATTACAATTAACTCAGCATACATGAATGAATGAATGAATGAATGAATGAATAGCTGCCTGTTTAAATATAGAGAGGTTTTGCTGTTTCAAAAATATTTTATAGGATGGATGGATTACACCAACCCTTCCAGATGTTGCTAACTAAACTCCCTGGGATACTCACCAACTTGGCCACATGAAAGAGATAATAGCAATTGTAGACCAACATCTGGAAGGCCACATATTAGCAACCTGTTCTCACCATCCTGTCCAGACTGGCAGGAAACTTCAAAATTACCTGATACTGTGGAGTGAGTGTTCATCATTCTGTGGTAGGTAAATTTACCATAATGGTGGCATAAAGCGACGCTGCTAGAAAGTATCGGGCATTGGAATGCACAGTGTTCGTAAGTCTGGACACAGCCTAAGAAAGAAGCTCACTTGTAGAGCAAACTCCCTGGAAGACAGACAATGGCAAAGCCACTTATGTATCTCTGTCAAGAAAACTGCATAGTGTTGCTCATTGAAGTACCCATATAGTCAATCAAGAGTTGTCCACAATTCCATGGTATCCAACAACAACAAGAAAGAAGATTCTTCATTTTGGTTAGCCTGCAAGTCACTTCTAACATTCCAGGTATAAGTGCCTGGACTGTATATACTGTATTAATACATTGATATAGGGTTCTTCTGGTGCCAAGGTGACCCTTAAGGCAGAACATGGTATTTCAAAATCACAGCTTCATCAGAAAGATATAGCACAAGCACCAGTGGGAGAAGATGTGATGCATATTTGCTTTGTGGGTGCAATTAGTGTTCAGCTACCAAGAAATGCAGGAGATGCCCCATCTGGCTTTAGTAAGGAAAACACCTCTGCAGACAATCCCTGTAAATAGTTTCAAAAAGGGGAGAGGAGACAGAAAAATCTCACGACCAGAGGGAAAGAAGGACAAAATGGTTTTGCTTCCAGTCCTCTTAGTGCAGGAGCAAAACCCAGCTTTGTTCTCCGCATCCCTGGACAAAGAAGGCACATTCTCTGCTTTTTGGCAAGCAGCAGGGCTGCTGAACAGGGGCAAAGCGTTGATTGCAATCATTGTTGGCTTTTCTTCCTTGTTCCCTGTGGGAAAAGGTTTAAAGGATAATATTTCCCGCCTTTATCCAGGTCAGGCGCTATTGATCCACCACAGTGAAGCAGCAATGGATACTACCTCCCAAAGCATTCTGCTTTCTCATGCCATTCTCTTATCGGCATGGCCACTGCTTCCAGTGTAGAGGCGACGCTTGCAGAAAAGGCTGGTTTATGTAACAACTACAGAAGAGGGGCTGAGATGGGGTAGAAAATAAGTCCATAGAAAGATCAAAGAAAAAAACATGGAGCATAATAATGAGCACATTCAAAACCAGGGAGCGAGTCAGTTTGACAGATGTATTCATTTACAGTCGGACCCTCGTATCCACTGATTTGGTAACCACGGTTTCAGTTAACCACAGTTACCAGATCAGCCCTCCCTCCACTCTCTGCAGGGGCCATAAGGGAAAAGCACACAGAACCGGAAGGCCTATTTTGGCCTCCAAAAGGCCTATACCAGCCTCTGTAGAGCATTGTATTAGGCGCATGACGCCACTGGAGCCCATCCCAAAATGTAAGGGGGCAAGCAGGACGCATCCAGTAGTGTCACATGCCTATTCCAATGCTGTACAAAGGCCAAAATAGGCCTTCCGGAAGCCTTAACAGCACTTCCGGTTCTGGGGTTGCAAGCCCCCAGTACCAGAAGGCCCATTCGTGATTATCCACGGTTTCAGGTAACCACTTTAGGTCAGCTTTCACTTGTTGGGGGACATCAGCTTCAAGGCACTTCTAATGCTTTTGGAGAAGGACATGATGCACATAAGGCCTTACCACAAAGTTAAGCCTGGGCGCAAATGCACTAGAAATATTTAGCTTTTAATTATAGTGATGCTTTCTAAACCCTCAGTGAATGCAGAGCATATCTTCATACAAGATATCACATTACATATGCCATCATGTATGTATACGTAATGTACAGATACTGAAAATCCACCATAGCTCTACACAGAAATGCTATAGAAAGATATTGTGCTTCAGGTATCTCTCCCAGAATTAACTATTGAATAACCTTCCTTTACAGGAAGGTAGAAAGGATTATAGAAGTGATACACATGGAGCAAACTGCTGTAATTATTTGAAGTGTGTTGTATCGTGTTATTGAAATAAGGTTCATGTAAACAAAGGAAGAAATATTTATTAACTAGAGGAAAATAAGCATTGAAGGTATCCCTCCGACACCCTCTTTCTCTCTCTTTCCCATACAAATGCACAGCTTATTCAAACATCACAAGAGTTTCCCCTGATTTCCTGACTGCAGAGTGAGGACAATTTAAAAATGTAACACATCCACTACTCACCATCTGCAATGGTACACAGGCCCTGAAATGGTAAAGCCTCCATCTTCAGTCTATTCCTAAGTCAACTCCTAAGTCAACAAGTGGTTTTTTGGGGGAAAGGAACCATGCTTTAGGGGCATTCTCTTCAGTTCCCCCTGATCCAATGATGAGCTGTGGTTTCTGCCCTTTTCTCCCTCTCCCCATTATGTGCTAAGGTTCAGGCTTGGCTGAAAATGTGAGCAGGAGCAGCTTGCAGAGATTAGACATTACAATGTAAGGAGAGATCAGACCACAGCTGGGAGACTCTGATTTTACTTAAAGAGACAGGAATCTGTAAGACTTTACCCTCAATGCCTGCCACTTCACACTGTGCTGGTGCTGCACAAAGCGGGTGCCTACTTTGCCCCTCCTCCCTCCCTCCCATCCCCAATGGAATCTCTACTTCCTCCCCCACCTGATTTTTCCCTCTGCCCTGGTAAATTACAGTGGTAAAGTAAAGCAGGTCCATACAAGCCTATTGGTGTTAGAATCACCATGCACAGCAGCAGTTTGGTGCCACAGAGTTGGAGTTGACTCATCATGACTCAATGGATAAATACTCACCATCTTCATGTGTCCTTAGCAAGATTTCATATCGCTTTCAAAGATATTTCAGTAGTTCCTTTGATCCTAACCACTTGTCCCTCATTTCCTCCTCCTTCTGCTTCCCTCAGAACTGGCCCAACATATTTTTTTCAGTCCATTTACCCTGCACATCATGTGCACAAAATACACCTGTACACCTACATGCATACAGCTTCACCACCTGTTTTCTAAAAAAGATAAGAGAATCAAGCTGCAGGGAGATAAGTGCAGCGTCTGGCTGTGCATAATCTCAAAATTAGGGGTGTTTTCCACTGTCAAAAAGTACCCATTTTTGCACCCATTTAGGATCCATTTGGGTGTGAGCTGGATGATCCCATTTCCACCACGGCACCCATTTGGGACCTGATTATTTCCACTGCCATGGGGGAAATCCGGATCTAATGGGTACTTTTTGGGCTTTAATCCGGATTTTCTGTAGACCCCATTAATGGGGTCAACAATGGGGTCTTCTGCCAGAAAATCTGGATTAAAGGGAGCCTGTTTCCACTGGAAACAGCCAATGGGACCAAAGGAGGCTAGGGGGAGGGAATGCACCCATTGGGGCCCCCCTAAACCTAGGCTCCGAAGTCACTTCGAAGTCACTTTGAAGTCACTTCGAATTGACTTCAAAGTCATTTCGAAGTCATTTTGAAGTCTGTGCAAAATAGCTCCAGAGTGCCTTTGAAGTCTGTGCTGATCTTCGGAGTGAACTTCGGAGTGACTCTGAAGTGACTCCGAAGTCATTTCGAAGTTCTCTCCGAAGATCAGCACAGACTTCAAAGGCACTTCGGAGCTATTTTGCACAGACTTCGAAATGACTTCGAAATAACTTTGAAGTCAATTCAAAGTGGCTTCGAAGACTGCCCCCCGAAACACCTGGAGTAATGGACCAACCCCATGGGGGTCTATCCGGATTCCCCAGATGGGTGCAAAGCTGTTTCCACAGCAGGGGTGTTAGTACCCATTGCTAATGGGTGCTACACCTCCCGTGGAAACATATTGGGTGCTTCCCTTAATCCGGATCTACTAGATCCGGGTTAAGGAATGTACCCATTCCTTAGATCCGGATCTTCTTAGATCCGGATCTAAGGGCTGCAGTGGAAAAACACCCTAGATCTACTATGTGTAGCATATATATAAAACGTGAAACAATCCACTCCAGACCAAAATTCCACATACACACCAAGGCCTTAAAACATCAGTTTGGAATTCATTTAAAAAGACTCTCATCCTCATATCAAAAGTACGGATGTGCACAAATGCAATTTTTGGGATTCAGTTCATACTGAATACCTGAAAATTAAAACCGATTCGAATGTTTAACATTCAAATGTATTAACATTCAATTTGATCTGAATACATTCGAATCTATGCGTCCGAATTTTCAATCTGTATTGGCACATACAAATGTTGACAACATTCCTATGTGCCCGTATGCATCCATATGCATTCATACACATCTGTGTGCATCCCATATTTATCCCGTATGCATCATGATTTTGTCCCGTACAGATCCATACAAATGCGTACGAATGCGTGAAAGATTTGAATGGGCAAGTACACATCATATATGTATCCATATATATATGAATGTCCGAATGATTTTTATGAATGTTTCACAAATCTGAAATTCGTTTGAATGTTTAAATTCAAATTTATAGACATTCGATTCGGATTCGAATGTTCAAATTTGAACAAATTTGATCAAATTTTAAATGTTTCAAATATTCATGCACATGCCTAATAGACAGAGACTGGTTTCACATAAACTTGGGTAGATTCATTGTTAATGAATACAAAATCATACCCAATGAATTAGCTTTTTTCCATCCACAGAATATTAATTGCAAGGGTTGATTCTCCCAGGAAAAAGCAGCTGGTCCTTTTACTCTGGATCTCATGAATATGTTCTTGAGGGTCCTGAGTGAGCCTCAGGAGTAATTGGTATTCTTCTTCCTCTTGGCGAGTGGTTTTCAACCTTACTAATGCCGCAACCCTTTAATACAGTTCCTCATGTTGTGGTGACCCCCAACCTAACCCTAACCCCCAACCATAAAATTATTTTCGTTGCTACTTCATAACTGTCATTTTGCTACTGTTATGAATTGTAATGTAAATGTCTAGTATGCAGGATGTATTTTCACTGTTACAAATTGAACATAATTAAAGCATAGTATTCACATCAACCACAGCTGAATATAAAAGTGTCGTTCTACCTCCAATACTGCTGCTGTCTACACAGTAACTGCTCTCTACTGTGTTTGTATGGGGTCTATGTGATGGGGTTGGCGCGGTGATGCCAACACACCAGGTACTCGTATGTGGGCGTATCTGCAAGTGGGCGGACCCGCCTGGAGATGGATAGAGGAGCAGTGTCTCAGTTCCTATGCATTTCCCAATGGTCTTAGACAACCCCTGTGAAAGAGTAGATCGACCGCCAAAGGGGTTGCAACCCACAGGCTGAGACCACTGCTCTTAGCCCTTTTGTGAATCTACAGGGCCCAGGTTCATGTGAAGAGATGAAACCCTGCTTCTGAAGCTCCTTTCACATCTGAGATGGTAGAATGCAAAGGGCAAAGAACAAAGAGCAGAAACAAGGTGTGCTATTTTCAAAGGAAAAAGAATTGCTCAATATGACATCTGATGGAGCAGGTTCCCACTGCACAATTTAGCCTGGGTTTTAATCCATTGGGTTTTTTGTTTGTTTTGTTTGTAATCAGCAATAAGCTCTGCTTTTTTGCATTCCCACTGGTAGCTTATTATGTGGACTTGCAGGTGAGAAACCCCCTCCACCCTCTCTTTTCCATCATACCCTGACTTCATCAGGGCAGGCGATCCAAGCCCCACCCCCTATATAAACCTGCCCCAGATTCATAACAAGGCAGCAGTTTTCCCCACACCATAGCACAGCAGTAGATTAGTCACTTCCCCTTTGTTTTGTGCTAGATTGGTACAAAGCAGTTAAATGGCAGGGCAGAGGGAAAAGCCAGGTGGGGAAGGGAAGGGAGAAAAAAGAGATTGCGATGGGGGAGGGAGGGAGGAGGGACAAAGTAGGCATCAGCTTTGTGCAGCATCGGCACAGTACGAAATGGCAGGCATTGAGGGCAAAGTCTTACAGATCCCTGTCTCTTTAAGTAAAATTAAACTCTCCCAGCTGTGGTCTGATCTCTCGTTACATTATAATGCCTGATCTCTTGCTACATTGCAAGCTGCTCACACTCGCATTTTTCAGCCAAGGGGAGGAAATCGCAGCTCATCATTGGATCAGGGGGAACTGAGACTTCTTCTTCTTCTTCTTCTCTAGCATGTGAAAGGCAAGCCCTTCCTGAACCAGAATAAAATTATTTGCAGAAAGGGTCTCTGTGTTTGTGAAATGGAGAACATTTTCAGCATCACTGCAAAAATAAGAAATAGAATAATAATAAGAAAATCTGATTACATTGACAGCTATTTTCATGAGAAAAGCATGTTTAACAAAAGATTTAACAAAAGATTTTCTTCCTAACTGAAAGTTTTAATCAGATGCCAGGTTCTCTTTTTGCTCCAGCGCAATATGCTTGCTGCTGACAATGTGCAATAGGCCACCATCTTGGACTGTAGCCAGATCAGAAAAAGATCAAAGCTGACTTGCTGTAATCATGACCTCTGCCCTATAAATTACCAACCTTGCTGGAATATCTAGCAAAGTGCTGACATTACCAATAAGAAATTAGAAAATCCAGGCCGCAAGAGCTAACTTGTCTCCTACACACCTCCCTCTACCAGAAGCTCGTGGGCCAATTTCTATCATGTGTTGCAGCTGCCTAGAATCAGAGCACTAAAAAAGAGCCAGTGCATTTTATCCCATTCAAAGGATTACCCAAAGTTGTATTCAGACATAAGGGGCAGGCACCCCAGAAGAACCTCAGAGAGACAGTGTGTGGCCCTTGTGTTCCCAAACCTTTCTAATGTTTTTGCTACCTCTGAAAAGATTTGGGTCTACACCAGCCATGAAATGTAACAGCAGTGAAGAAATGGTTGGCCTCTTTGCACTTGGCCACATTCTCAGGATAGGGGTCTGTTGTCCTTCTGCTACTATAGACTCTGGCAGGCCTTACCTTGGGTCTGCTGTAGCTTGCACTAGCATGTGGACAGAAGGTTTGTCAGCCGCTTTGAGTCCCCTTAAATGAGTGAGAAAAGCAGGGTAGAAAAGCCAACTCTTCTCCTACCTGTGAAGCCAGCTGCGTGACCTTGCGCTAGTCACAGTTCTCTTCTGAGTTTTCACAGCCCCACCTACCTCACAGGGTGCCTGTGATGGGGAGAACAGAAGGTTTGTCAGCTGCTTTGAGCCTCCTTAAAAAAGTGAGAAAAGCAGGGTAGAAAAGCCAACTCTTCTTTCAAAAACAAACAAAACACTCTTGCTCTTTGTGTATTAATATAATCCCTTATCCTCATCAAAAAGTATAAGTGGGTATGACCATTATAATAATACTTTTAAGGATTAATGAACATACTGTAAATATTAAAATGAAAAGAGGAAGGAGTGAAACTCCCTATGTCACACACTTCCAAGAACATAAAATTAATGTTTTTTTTTAAAAATATCCTGTTTGGAAAAGCCAAGGGCCCCACCACATTTATGTATTTATTTTTAAATAGGGAATTACTTGGATGAAAAATCCCAGAGTCCCTATAAGTCTAAATAAGAACATGGATGGGGCTCCTGTTGTATGATAAACTTTTATTTTACCTGATTCATAGTTAGATCATACACAAAAGTGGCTGCAGAATAAATTATTTCCCAATGACCCTGACAGCCTTCATGTGCATTAAGTGCATTGATTCTTACTTGCTGTACATACAGCACTGTGACATATTTGTTTTATATACACAGTTTGAAGCAAAAACAAACAGCAAGATGGTTGTTTCCAAAGGGAAAAACAGAGCAAAAGCAACAACTTGGGTCTCTTCCAGACTTGTGGATTAAATCCACAGTTATAAGAAAAATCGCAATTTACTTGCGATGACACGCTGTCCGCACTCGAAACGCAGCTCCATAGCTTCCCATAGGAAGCTTTGAAAGCTGAGTCTGGTGCGCACTGCCATGTGGGATGAGACAGCCAATGGGAGTTGTGCTGTCCTTACTGTTGGCTCTTCTTGCTGTTCTATCTGGACTGGCAGGAAGATTTGAAGTTACCTTATACTGAGAAGTGGGTGTTCTCTTACCTGCATTAAGGTAAATTTGGAGTTATGATGGGATAGTTTGTTGCCACTACGATCCGTCAATTGTGGTGTGTGACTCCCCCACAGCAACGGCACACTATTAATGAGTCTGGACTAGGTATGTGCTTCTAAGGTCATCTGCTGGGTTTCAAGAACAGGCAAAGGTTTGTCCTTGTCTCTGCTTGAGATGCCCATGAGCATTTGGTGGGCCACTGTGCAACAGGACGGTGGACTAGATGGGCTGTGGCCTGATCCAGCAGTGCTTCTCTTATGTTCTTATGTTCTAAATATTCAAATGCGTTTAAAATTTGATCAAATCGATCGAATTTTGACATTCGAATGTCCTTTAATTCAAATTTAAAGATTCTATTTGAAAGTTGCATTTTGAATTTCAGATCTATTCATTTGAATTATTTGGCCATTCATATGTGTACTTGAAGATTCACATCTTTTCTGCCTCTGTATGCATTGGGACAGATCTGTACAGGATGAAAACTGGTTGCCTACGGGATAACTATGGGATGCATTTGGGTGTGTACAGATGCGTACGGACCCGGGGAAGATGCGTACGGGCATCTACGAATGCTATCAACTTTTGAAAGTACAAATTCGAATAAACAATTTGAATGAATAGCTTTGAATTTCCTGAATTCGAATAAAATTTGGTTAAATTTGAATTTTAACATTTGAATCGAACTGAATTTTGGATCAAATTGAATCCAATTGAATCAAATCCCAAAAATTGCATTTGTGTACACCCCTAGACCGAACGTACCCTTGGCTGTGAATCCAAATGCAACCTTGGACTGTAAAAGTCCAGCATCACGGTAGGAACCTTCTCTGCTTTTGGCCACCTCCTTCGAGGTGGAGAACAAAATGGCCTCTGTGTTCCCTTTTGTCTCAGAGTAGGAGTTGCCTGGTGGGAAACATCCAGCCATTGAACCAGTGAGCTGCATAGCAATGTTTTGCATGAGAACACGTTGCTTACTGTAAGTTGGTTTCCCTCGTCCATCAGATGGGCAAACCAATCTAGCCAGGCATTTTACTCTCCAACTTTGCTCCTAATACACAGCTGCACTCCAGAAATAGCCCTACGGGGCTATGATCCTGTTTGTGCTTGATTTCACAGCTGCAAACATGCTGGAAATGAGGCAGTACAGAAATTGAGAATATTTGGCATATTTAAAAAAGATACAGCCCCTACGTAAATCAGTGCTTCCTCTGACCAGTTGGAAGAGAGATTTTTTAAACTATGGGTGTTTTTTCACTGTCACTAGAAGTACCCATTAAGTACCCGTAAATGGGTACATAATGGCATTTTTGTACCAATTAATGGGTACTTAATGGGTACTTCTAGTGACAGTGGAAAAACACCCTCAGTTTCTTTATTTTGATTAATATCAGTAAGGATAATAATCAATAGGGCAGTGACTGGACGTCTTTGCTGTTTTTTTTAATTTTATTCCAGTGCAGTTAGAGATCCAGAGCCCATCCTGAAGAGTAGAGATGCTACCAAAAGTCAAACGGAAATATGCAGCTGAACATTTTATTATGGCCATCCCAGGAAACAGCTGGCACAAGGTTAGGTCTAGTGGGTACTTAATGGTTACTTCTAGTGACAATGGAAAAACATCCTATGTTCAAATAGAAGAATGACATTACTAAGATGCTCTGTATGTATGAACATGCCACACATTCTTTGAAGTGAATTTTATTGCTGTCTTTATAGCCTTATTGTTCCTGATCATTGGAGCTACATTGCCATCTGCTGTCCACTTCTGAAATGAGAGTGAAAACAAATAGTCAACGTAAATCACAAACAAGCTGGCATCACACTTACCTTGATTCATTGACATTACTTTCTTCCTCCTGTCTAAACCAGTGTGAGGTTGGAGAGAGACCCTTATATTTCTCCAAATTTCATAAGCCAGTTTGGAAGAGAATAAACCTGTGTTGTCATTATTGTGCACAAATGATCACAGAAAACAATGACTGCTCATCTGAAGGGACAACTTTCCAATTGTAACTCAGAACGCATCTTTGACAAGATTTTATAACTCCACACTAACCCACACTACATATATTTTTAAGCTAGAAATTTTCAAGTGAGGACGTCTGGAAGCTGGAAACACATTCTGGTAAACCTGGCAAGACCTTTCTTTTGAAAACACATTCTGCACAAATATATTGTTTCAGTGGATTTTAGTAGCAGAGGAAAAAAGAATGGCTATGAAAACCACAAGTATTGTATTCCAGCTGCATTTCTTCCATATTTGCTATATCTCTGTTAACTGATTTTTATATTGAGTTATGGTTGTATTTGTATGATGTTTGTAGTATTTTATTAAAAGGAAAAGAAAAAATGAGTAAAAGATGAATTCAGGATCATTGAAAAGGGCAGGGAGGTTTGCTATTTCTTTTGGGATGAGGAACAGAGTCTTCTAGGGGGGCAATTAAAGCATTACTTTTGGCCTCATTCAATATCTTTTCTCTGTAGCAACAGAACTACACAGTCAAACTATCGGTCTTTGTATTTTAGATTCCCTCACGTGCTGCATCCAGACTTATGGAAGAAATCCGCAGTTAAAGCTTAAAAGTGCAGCTTACAACCCACTGTCCCAACTAAAAATCAGCTCCATAGCTTCTTCCTTGGAAGCTGTGAGAGCTGAGTTGGCTCGTGTGGTCATGTGAGATGAGGCAGCCAATCAGAATTGAGCTGCCCTCCTGCTCTAGTTCCTCTCTTCTCACCCTCCTGCCCAGACTGGTGTAAAGATTTGAATTTTCTTAATACTGTGTAGCAAGTACTGTTAAATCAGCATTAAGGTAAGTGCGCAGTAGCAATGGGATAATTTGTCATGACGATGATCCATCGATCCTCGTGTGTTACGCCCCAATCACGACTGCACATTCCGCTGCGCAGTAGAAACAAGTCTGGACACAGCCTCGTAGTGCTGTTTGACTTTCACAACAATATATGAGCCACAGATGTGACAACTGTGTCTTCTTCCCATTGTCTACTAGCAGGGATTATTTACTTGGTATCTGCACATAAGAGTTCTTTTAAATGTAGAGATGTATACTTTGTAAGTGAAGCCAACCAAGATGATCCTCTTCATCTTTAAAAAAGACCTTAGCAAAACTGTAAATCTGATAACAACACTTGTTTATTTATATCTGAAAAGATTACACAAATATCTCTTTTTTCCCTGAAGCTGAAAAAACCATTAGATTGAACTACAATACAACAAGGAAAGGGAGTAAAGCTGGAATAAACATTCTGCTCCTAGAACTCTCAGGCTTAAAAAAGGACTTGAGGAATGCCTCCACCTCCACGAGCAATAGAGGGGTCATTTTACAGGCAAGGACCTGGGGAACAGGAATTGTTCATCCTATTTATTGTCCCTCTAGTCTATGACCAAGCCTAATTCAAATATTGCATATGCGAAGAAACCAAATGCACATCTGTCATTGTTTCTGAACTCTTCTCATTTTCTATACAAAGGGGCATCTCAGAAATTTCTAAAGTCCATCCAATCTCACTTCTGGCCCAGTAAAACCATGAAGAATCACAATTTAAAATTAGGACAACATCAGTAAGGAGAGGAATGGGGAGGGGGAAAGCCTCTCACAAGATACCACAACTGGAGTATACAAAAAGTCTTGATATCATCTCAAAAGGCTGATGGAGCAAATCCAACAGCTGACCTGCCAGCTGAATTCCTCGGCTGCCCCTTTATACCTCAACATTGCCCCTGCAATAAAGGGTGGGAACACTGAAGTCCTCTCTCCAGAAATATGAACAAAGCTCCAAGTGTTGAACTGCACATGCAGTTTAAACAGCTATCTGTTTAAAGTTAAAGGAAGACCGGAAGCTTTCATATGAGTTTCCATTTTTGTCCTTGGATGCCCAGATGGCAAAACAATGGGAGGGGAGAATTAAATATGACAATTCCGGTTACTCTCTCACTAGGACTTTCTGCTCAATTAGATCAAATTCTTAGTTGAAAAAACTACATTTCTTTGGTTCTAAATAAATTAAAAGGGAAGGTGGATACATGAGCCCTGGCATTACCATAATGCTACAGTATCACATCAGAAAATATATCTATCTTGACTCAAGTAAGATACAGTAAAATAGGTACTGCATCCAAAACTATTAGCTCCAAGGTCCCTTCCTTTGGCTGGCCCACTCTGTCACCTGCATGACTTTTTTGTTACAAAGGAAGCTCACACTGGTCGCACTTGGCTTTATTCTTATTCTTGAATATATACCAGAATCGGGGCCTGCTGTCTACATGCTAGAGCAGAGACCTTTCCGCACTTAGGTAATTAGGCTCCCATGGACTAGGGCCAGTAAACTTCAGGTACTAGCGGACCATTTGCATTTTCCAGGAGGAAAGCTTCCCTAAAGCCTGAAATGCAAATAGTCCTTCCGTTTATCAGCCCACACGGATGCATCCAGAGCCGGAAGTTCCGCCTCCCGGCTGCTGGGACTCCTTCAGCCAATAAACATCAGGTACAGGTGGACCATTCACATATGCCAGGAGGAAAGCTTCCCTGAAGCATCTATTACCAGCCTGAAATGCAAATAGTCCTCCCGTTTACCAGCCCGCACAGATGCATCCAGAGCCGGAAATTCCACCTCCTCACTGCTGCAATTGGCTGCTTGGCTGCCGTTGCAAAAAGGACGTGTTCAATCACAGGCTGCCCCATGATCAAGTGCCCCTCTCGCGATTCTACTATCAATCACCACTCCTGGGCATGGGTGAGTGATCGATCACAGCATGGGTGGGTGATCAATCAGCACTGGCAACACCACCACACCTGAAGAGACGTTGCATTCCCTGCCCACCAAATGCAGCGAACTGGACGCAGAGCAAATGGTCGTGCCACTGGATGTTTCAGGTAAATGTTGGTAAAGGTGTGAAGCACGAAATCATGCTCCATACCTAATTATGAACAATTAGTGAGCTTCTGGGGAGGGAGGGCACATTCGTAGGCTTTGGCATCCCAGTCAACATGCTTATGCTCATCCCCAGATGCTCACTACTTGTTGACTAGTGCCCTACGTGCAAATAGGCCTTAGGAGACAGCAGGCCCCAAGTGACACCTACCAGAGTCTGCATTAGCATGCAGAACAGAGTTCCCTATCCAGAGATATGCTCCAGAAAAAGGCCAAGTGCGAACAGGCCCCAGGACTGAAAAAGTATTCAGAGATTAAGAGTGAAAACCCCTAAGACTCTGCCAGAATAGCCCTCATATAGGAGTGAAACTTAGGAAGGTGTAATCAACTATTTTGCTGTGCTTTGCACAATGAAAAATAAACAGTGCCACTTAAAGGCTGCATTTAGAGAATAAAGGTTTCAATGCTCCCAAATAAAGATGTCCTTGCAAGTGTAAGGTTGTGGCATCGTCCTATAAATCCTGACCCCCCCCCGCCCCACTCCAGCAAGCTGTTACTTAATCCCCAGTGCTGCCCCCTACAGTCCAAAGTGAAACAATACTTGGGAACATTCTGCTACCTGCATAGATCCCACTGTCTAGATTATTAAGTGGCAGGTCCTTAACAGTTTTCAGGATAAAGATTGTCCAAAGCATTTTGCTTCCACTGCTTCGTGGATTTGTTCATCGGAACAAGGGGAAGGTTCCTCTCAAGTGTGGGTACCCTGATGGCGCTTGAGTGAACCCAGACGCGTAAAGGTACTGCCACACTCTTCGCAGGAGAAGGGCCGCACACCGGTGTGTATCTGTTGGTGCCTTTTCAACCAGCTCCTCTGGGCAAACGCCATGCCACATTCTTGGCATTTGTGTGGCTTTTCCAGCCGATGGATCTTTTTGTGTCTGGAAAGCAACCTGGGTTTACCGAAACACTTGCTACATACCGGGCAAGCGTAGGGTTTGGGATTTTCTTTTGCAGTATTTCTCACAGCAGAGTCTAGATGCCTGGGCTTCCACCTGTCACTTGAACTGTGCTGCAGGACGGACCAGTGATTCTTTAAATTTGCTCTTTCCAAAACAACACTAGAGCGCTCAATCTTGTGGAAGCTGCGGAGATGCCTCCAGACGTCAGCCGTCCGAATGAAGCCTTTTTGACATACAGGACACTTGTGCGGCCTCTCTGCAGAATGGATGAGTTTGTGCATCCGTAAATTGGCCGCACGGAAAAACTCTTTGCCACAAAACTGGCAGCGGTATGAATTCTCAACCGCGTCCAACTGCTTGCATTTTTCTATCTTACTGACATCTGGGAAGCATTTCTCCTCCTTCTTTTGCTGGGGTGGAAGCTTCTCGTTAGACGATTCAATGAGAATAATGAAATCCTCTTCCTCCTCTATACCCTGAAGGTTGTTAGCATATTCGGAAGGCTGGTGTTCCAGATTTTTATCGGCGTAATGCAAATTATATTTGACATCGACAGGGACATATACTCCAGGGGTAGCTGAATTCCGTTGCCGACGGTAAGCTTTTGAACGGGCTGACAAATAACTTTTCTGTATTTCACCAGGTAGTTGAAAAGGTAAATTGCTCCCAAATGCACTAGGATTGTCTTCAGAACACAAAAGCGACCAGGAGCCCCTTTCTGCTTCTAGCCGGAGGCTTGCTTTACACACAATACAGTCACCTTGGAAGTTGCAAGGTTCGTTGGCTGGAGCCCACGCTATCTGCATGACCATGTTGTTGTCTTTAGAGGTTTTGCCTGTTGCCTGAACCAACAAATTACCACCACCCTGTGAAAAGAGTGAAAATGGCTTCATTACTGCAATTTCCAATATTCATAACCGATTAGGGATATGCACAAATATTCTTAGGTGTTCGAAATTCGATTGAATGCATCGAATTTCGACATTGAATCCAAACAGAATGTCCCAAAATTCAAATTTAAACATTCAAATAAAATTTTGAATTTCAGACCTATTCATTTTAATTATCCAGACATTCGTATGTGTACAGGTTCATACATGATGCATACTTGATGATCTGCATCTTTCCTGCATATGTATGCATTTGTACGGATCTGTACGGGACGAAAACGAGTTGCATACGGGATAACTACAGGATGCATACAGATGTGTACAGATGCATACTGATGTGGGGAAGATGCATACGTGCACATACAAATGTGCAGATTCAAATAAAAAATTCAAATGAACAGACTTGCATTTGCTAAATTTGAACTGAATCTTGTTAAATTTGAATTTAAAATATTCAAACCGAATCGGATTTTTGGGTATTCTATTCGATTCACATAGAATGTCAAAAAAACTGTCACGCACATCTGTACAACAGATCAAAGACATCAGAATAATAGTTCTGCAATGGAATGCAAAGTGGCTTACACTGAATTAGTTCTATTACATCAATATTCTACATACATTGAAACTTTCTTGCAGATTTGAGAAATTTATTGTCTTTGGATTATATTCTGCAAACAAAAGTGTGATTCCCCACTGATTTCACTGAAATATGTAAACATATGGCTCTTCTGCTTCCAAGGCTTCTTAGTTAAAACTAAAAATCAAATATTTGCTATGATCAGAAACCAATACCAAACCATTTTATGCCCCTCAAAAAGAACAGGGAATTTGGCTACATTGCCACTTCTGTTATCTATCTATAAGCTCAACAAAAGTTGCAATTTTTACTTCACAGCAAAACAATTCAGGCTCCAACTCATTAAGACCATAACATTTTTATTGGCTAATTCTGATCTTTCACTATAAGCTGTATTTGTTGACATTTATTTTTGCTTCCCAGGAAGTAGTGCTTATAAGGAAATATACTGCAGCCTTAATGAGTTCCTACAACTGTAAAGCAAACATGGAGAGGAAAGTCAATCAAACCAACCATCCTTCCTGCACTCAGTTTATTTTGATTAATATCAGTAAGGATAATCATCAATAGGGTAGAGACTGAACGTCTTTGCTGTTTTTAATTAATTTTATTCCAATGCAATTAGAGATCCAGAGTCCATCCTGAAGAGCAGAGATGCTACCAAAAGTCAAATGGAAATATGCGGCTGAACATTTTATTATGGTCATCCCAGGAAACAGCTGGCACAAGGTTAGGTCTAGTGGTTAGGGAGCCGGACTCTTATCTGGGAATACTGGGTTTGATTCCGCACTCCTCCATGAAGTCAGTTGGGTGACCTTGGGCTAGTCACAGCTCTCTTCTGAGCGCTCACAGCCCCACCTACCACACAGGGTGTCTGTTGTGGGGAGAAGACCAGAAAGTTTTGTCAGCCGCTCTGAGTCTCCTTAAATGGGTGAGAAAAGTGGGGTAGAAAAACTAACTCTTCTTCCTCCTCCACGAAGTCAGCTGGGTGACCTTGGGCTACTCACAGCTCTCTTTAGAGCACTCACATCCCCACCTGTGTCTTTTGTGATGAGAAGAACAGAAAGCTTTCTCAGCTGCTTTGAGTCCCTTTAAACGGGTAAGAAAAGCCAAGTCCTCCTCCTCCATGAAGCCAGCTGGGTGACTTTGGGCTAGTCACAGCTCTCT
>MTQE01001134.1:9731570-9743581 GCA_014337955.1 Aspidoscelis marmoratus | reverse complement strand
AGAATCCTATCCCTTCTACTTTTATTGTGACCATCCACCGGAAGGATAGAATGTTGAAATTTGCAGGACCCTCTGTTCTCATTGTTTCATCCAACAGTGTAGCGGCACATGAATAACACATGGAAATGTAGAACACTGAAAGGTTTTTAAGGCAGAAGTTCAGCACATCAGCAATTGTTTCCATAGCAACAGAACAAGGTATAGAAATTCACTGCAACATAAGGCTTTATGTTCTGTCTTGGGTAGGTTTTCCTCTGTGGGTTTTATAATGCAGTAATAGTAGCATCTGCCCTGATTGCAGTGTGGAGGGTGGACCAAAACAGACATGGAAAGCCACACAACAGTGATGATGCCCATTATCAACTGCTAACAGTTTTGTTCAGGGCGCTTCGATGAAGATAGCAACCCAAACAGGTTCTCTCCAGTGTCCAGCTGTTCCTCATGATTCATGATTTAATATCTGCCAGTTTGATGTGCCTTTGAGTGAGCCAGTTTGGTCTAGTGGCTAAGGAGCCAGACTCTTATCTGGAAATACTGGATTTGATTCCACACTCCCCCATGAAGCCAGCTGGGTGACCTTGGGCTAGTCACAGCTTTCTGCTGAGCTCTCACAGCCCCATCTACCTCACACGGACTTCTGTTGTGAGAAGAATAGAAGTTTTGTCAGTTGCTTTGGGTGCCCTTAAATGGGTGAGAAAAACAGGGCAGAAAAGCCAACTCTTCTTCTTCCCCTTCCTCCTTTATGAAACCACACGGGTGATCGTGGGCTAGTCACAGCTCTCTGCTAAACTCTCACAGCCCCACCTGTTTCACAGGGTGTTCTGTTGTGGAGAGAAGAATAAAAACTTTGTCAGCTGCTTTGAGCCCCCTTAAATGGGTGAAAAAAGTGGGCTAGAAAAGCCAACTCTTCTTCTTCTTCTTCTTCTTCTTCTTCTCTGATTGATTGTATAGGGTTTTGCCATCCATGGCTTAGTACAAGAGAGGGAAGGGAATGTCTCATGGCCAAAGGAAAAAAAAAGAGATGCGGTCCACACACTAAGGAGTGAGGTACAGATCTTAAGAACTGTATTAGCAATGACTACATTCTGTATCTCCTCCCTCACTGCATGTGGACTGTACCCTCCCTTTCCTTCTTTGGCCATGGAACATCCCCTTTTCTCAGGTCTGCCTGCCTGTCTGCTTAGACAGATGAAGGAAGGAATGACAGTGAGTTATTCTGTACACTATTCCTTAGACCCATCTCTCCCCTTAGTAAGTGTGGGTTGTTCCTTCTTTCCTCCTTTGGCCATGAGGCACTCCTCTCCCTCAGGTACTCCCACCTGTATAAATAAGGCAGTGGTTCTCAACCTGTGGGTCACAACCCCTTTCACAGGGGTCGTTATGAAGTAGCAATGAAAATAAGTTTATAGTTGGGGGTTAGGGTTAGGGTGGGTTGGGGGGGTCACCCCAACATGAGGAACTGCATTAAAGGGTTGCAGCATTAGGAAGGTTGAGAACCACTGAAATAAGGGAAGGGAGCAGTCATTTACCTTTCCTTAGACTTATGTCTCCCATTTAGCACATGTGGACCTGTCTTACTTCAGGCTGCTGTATGACACTCTCTTCCCTCAGGTACGCATGCCTGTTGGATGAAGCAACTGAATTTAAATAGGCACTGCTTTCTTTCTATTGCCCTTGGTATTAGAGGGGATGGCTTCATAACTTCTTGGTATAGTTAGGGGAAAGACCATTCATTCAGATCCTCTTATAAGCAGCTTCTGAAAAAATATAAAGATGAAAGGAGCAGCGGCTATGAGGAAAAAGTGAAGGGGAGAAGGAGAAATCTGTATTAGCATGTGGATGTCAGGGAAAGTGTTGGCTAAGCTTGGAAAGTATGGACAACGGATTCACCCCCCCCCCTCTTCACTTCCCTAGAATGTTTTTCCAGGGAAGTAAAGGTTCAAATGGGCCCTAGGTTCTAGCCTTTAGAGTAGTCAGTGACTGGTTAAAACATAACCTTTCACCCAGGTCATGATGCTTAGTTTCCTCAAAAGTGTTGTCCACCCAGTAAGATAAAGTTATATTTTATAAAATATATTTTATATCATTATTGTTTGGGCCCTCAATGGGACCTTTAGTGGGATATAAATATGCAAATACATAAATACATTAAAAAAAGTCAACTGATTGCTTTGTTTCACCTTCTTGGTGCTTATTTCAGATGCTGAAACTTCCAAAAGCAGCTAAATGTCCTATTTGGCCTTTACTATAGTGCTGTCATTCAAAGTTATTTTAAAAATGTTGTGGATGGTTTTTGGCAAACTCAGTAGCTTGACTCAAACGCATATGAAGATAACTGAGTCATAAAACATTTTTTAAAAATCTGTGCATTGATACACACACTTTTTAGCACTCTTTTAACGTTTCTTATTTTGGTAATATTGATTATAAGCAGATGTCACTTTTGCTTTCCCCCGTGCAAAAAACAGCTAGAGGAAAACTATGAAATTAATTTCATATTTAACAACACCCCATCTCATTATTTTTAGCAGTGTAAGTAGGTGTAAAGAAGAAACGTGTGTCAAATAGGGCAGGTGTACAGAGGTTGTGGCCCAAATGAATAGTGATGTGTGCAAATTTTCTAAACATTTGAAATTCGATAGAATTTGATCGAATGTGGACATTCGAATTTGAATAGAATGTTTTCACATTTGAATTTAAACATTCAAATCGAATTGAATTATTGAGTATTCGATTTAAATTGCATTCGTACACACCCCTACCACTATTTTGCAATACCACTTGTATTGCTGATCAGCCATGGAAAATGTTATGAATAATGTAGTGAAAAGGTTGGATTTCCAGGGATATTCAGAACACAGATTCTGTGAATCTTCTGAAAAGAAGTTTTATATTAGGCCCACTTGGCCTTTTTTTGATGCCAAGATGGCAGCCAGAAGTCGTTGGTAGCATAAGGACCAACACTGATGGAGACTCAAAGGATCCTCACAGCGTGCCAAAGATTGATACCCTGAGTGTTCCCTGTGTGTCACCAGCTACAGCCAGAATTCTAGATGACCACCATCTTGTTCCATTTTAAAAAAGGCATTACTTTTAAACTTCCTCTTTTTCAATGAGGAAATAAGTGCTCTGTGACCACCAGTATCCGTATCAGCTTTGTTTCTTTGGTTCACTAGCATCAGACAGAAGGGTAAGTTATAAATTTGGTAAGTTTGGCCTAGTGGTTAGGGAGCTGGACTCTTATCTGGGAATACTGGGTTTGATTCCGCCCTTCTCCATGAAGTCAGCTGAGTGACCTTGGGCTAGTCACAGCTCTCTTCTGAGCTTTCACAGGTCCACCTACCTCACAGGGTGTCTGTTGTGGGGTGAAGAATAGAAAGCTTTGTCAGCTTCTTTGAGTTCCCTTAATTCCCAATGAAAAGCAGGGTAGAAAAGCCAACTCTTCTCCTTTTTCTTCTAAATGTTCTGCTTCATAGTCACAAGATGGTGCTATTTCTCTTTGTGTGTGATTTGGATTTTTAGGGCCATATTCCACTAACAGAGAGGGATCTTTTTGTTGAGCGAGCTGTTCCATTTATCACAGAGAGAATAGTTTTCTTGTTTATAATTTTGTTCCTCTTCACAACTAATTAGGCTCTAAATCCTTTTAGTTACAGGGGGGAGAGGTCACATTGCAACTAAGTGGATCCAACTGCTCACGTATTGTTTGGAAACACTTAAACAAACCCTATGTCCACAAGCAGTACAGGGGGAGGCAGAGGACTGTGAGCATTTGCACGCCTCAGTACCATGACCGTCTACCATTTCCAAGGAAACAAAGCTGCCTGTGGCTAATGAGCAGAACATGTGCTATAAGATGTGAGAAGCAGCTGCCGGTTGAATCAAAAGATCAGCGTTCTTCATGGCCACAAAACCTATAATTGCTGTGCACATCTTTAGAGTGTTATCCGATGCTTTCTGGAGGCACCGCTGAGGCTGCATCTACATGTCACTTACTTATTCCACTATATTTGGATATTCAGGAATAAAGCATGGATATTCCAGAGTACCCATGTTTCATTTTAGAAAATCAAAATACAGCAGAATAAAGAAACAACATCTAGATTCAGCCTTTGCTCCCAATCCCCCTTTTCCCACACACGGTCAAAGATCTGGTTCCTCAGGATCCAGATCTTTAAGGTGGGGTCCTCCTGGAGATCCAGATCTTGAAGATGCCTGAAGACCTCATTGTGGACATCTTTTATCAGGTCCACATGAAATCCAGATTTAAGGGTCTGAAGGACCCATTAAATCTGGAGCTCCCCTGCCCTCATGAGGACAGGGCCTTGCAGATGGGGCCTTCAATGGGGTCCAGGTGGGGACAGGGCCTTCCTGATTGGTACAATTCAGGTACTAGTTGGATTCCTAATGGGGTCTTAGAAGGGTTTTAAGTCCTAGTGGAAAAAGGCCAATGGGTCCAGTTGACTTTCATCAAGGAGCTTGGTGGTTCTAGTCCTATCCCATGGAGGGGCAGGGAAGTCCCTCCACAGACCCTCAAGGCAGGAAGATCCTTTGGAGATGGACAGACCTCAGTGTCCCTCCAGTGGATTTTGAATGGCCTTTGGAAACATGAGCATAGAGTCAGTGCATTCCCAAGTTCTCATGCCTTGTGCTCTTTACATTCTTTCCATTCTCTCATGCATTTAAGAGAAAACTGAGCCATAAAGACTGTATGAAAATGAAGAACTTTCCTTGGCATGCAAATCTTGGAAATGGAAGAAGAAGAGGAAGAAGAGTTGGGTTTTCTAACCCATTTTTTCACCCATTTAAGGGGACTCAAAGCGGCTGATGAAGCTTTCTGTTTTTCTCTCCACAACAGAACACCCTGTGAGGTAGGTGGGGCTGTGGGAACTCAGAAGAAAGCTGTGACTAGCCCAAGGCCACCCAGCTGGCTTTGTGGAGGAAGAAGAGTTGGCTTTTCTACCTCATTTTCTCACCATTTAAGGTGACTCAAAGTGGCTGACAAAGCTTTTCTATTCTCCCACAACAGACACCCTGTGAGGTAGGTGGGGCTGTGAGAGCTCAGGAGAGCTGTGACTAGCCCAAGGTCACACACCTGGCTTTGTGGAAGAGTGTGGCATCAAAGCCAGTATTCCCAGATAAGAGTCTAGCTCCTTAACCACTAGACCAAACTGGCTTAGATTCAAGGGAAGACTAACAGCTTACCAACGGATATTTCCTTTTCTGAAGAGTAACTATAAATCTGCAACCAGGTATGTTCTGACAAGGGGATAACCCAATGAACACAAATAGAAATGAGCAAGTACTCCAACCTAGACGTCTTTTCTTCTTTATAGGGACTAGGGAATGTGTTAATTTACCATGAATTACAAAAGAGCCCTCCCTTATGGGAGAATGGTAAACGGGTTCCTCCTGATAAATCTCTTAGTACAGTGTATTATTTATTTTATCTTCTGATCCCATAAGCATCACTAGTGCTGTTGCCCTAGTAACATAAGGGACATTTTAACAAAAGCTGAATATGTAATAAAATCAAGAGGTGATCTTTAGCCCCTCATTAAGGAGGAATACAGCATGCTATAGCTTTAATGCACAAGCATATCAAGGTGGCCTTTACTTACTATATCACAAGTTTAACCAAGTTTACATTTGGCTGCCTCCAGACCCCATATGACAGGTATCCATCCTACAACTGGGGCTGCTGCACCAGCATTCCATCCTGTAGGAAAACTAACTCACCACTAGGAAAACTGAGAACAATATATGGGGAAGAGAGGTACAGGAAATCCTAGAAACCAATTCTTGAGCCTTATGATACTAGCTGACTCTTAGCAGAATTCTGAAAGCCATCAATTATTAGTTACCCATGCTAATAAGATAAGGGTTGTGCACAAATATTCATAACGTTTGTTATTTGTACGAATTCGGACATTCACACATGAATCGAATGTTACGATATGTGTATATTAAATTTATATGAATACAAATGTTTCTGGACATTCATATGAATAGTTTGGACGTTTGTTAGATTGGGAGTGTGGAAAAACAGAGCAGCAGTCACATCCGCAATGGGTCCTGACTGCATTTGACATGAATTGACAGTAGGGGTATGCACGAATGCAATTTTCAGGATTCAATTCAAATTGAAAATCTGAACATTTGATTTGATTTGAATCTTTAAAATTCGAATTTAAGCAAATTTGAGTCAAAGTAAGCAAAATTTTTATTCAAATTTGCACTTATGAATTTCAACATTTGCATGTGCCCATACACATCATTACGCATCCCGCACATATCTGTATGCATCTGTACATGTCTGTATGCATCCCATAGTTATCCCATATGTGAGAAAGATGCGTATGTACAAGTATGCATCATGTACGAGCCTGTACACATGCAAATGACTGCATAACTCGAATGAATATATTGGAAATTTGAAATTCATTTGGATTTTTAAATTAGAATTTATGGACATTTGATTTGAATTTGACTGTTGAAATTCATGCACACCCCTAATTGACAGTGGATTAAAAGTGGATTCAGGTCGGATTTGATGTTTTCAGAGCATAGATACGTTATGGATATGTATCACATAGGTATTTGTTCATATCGGATACATATTGGATATGTATTCATTTGCATCCAATACATATTGAATATTCATACAAATACCTACAAATAGATTTGTATCGAATAGAATTTTAAACCATTTTGAATGTGTTCTATGGTGCTGCTCCCCCATGATGGGGTATTGCGCTGTTTGCATGGGGGCGGCTGTATCCGCACTCAGCCCACATCCGGCCCGCTGGGAATGGCATGGGTAGGAGTAACATCCAGTCTCAGTCCTGCAGCCAATCGCATGCATGCCCAATCAGAGCCAAACGGCTTGCATGGGGACATGGCCGTAGTGGCTGCCTTGGACTAGATCAGTGGTTCTCAACCTTCCTAATGCCGCGACCCCTTAATGGAGTTCCTCATGTTGTGGAGACCCCCAACCACAGGGGCAGAGCAGCTGGGAGGTGGGAAGGAAGGTTGGTGGGAGACTTGTCGTGACCCCTCTGAAAGGGTAGTTCGACCCCCAAAGGGGGCCCGACCCCCAGGTTGAGAACCACTGGACTAGATCCTGTCTCTCAGTCTAATCTACCTCAGAACATTGTTATGTGAAAAGAAGAAAGGGAAGGTGACTAATACCTATGGCCTTGAACGCTTTGGAAGAAAGGCAGGATTTAAGCCTCAGTGCCTTGTTTCTAGTTTTTGGCCCTTTCTGCAATTGTTGGTGATTTGAATTAAGGAGCCCTTTGAATTAGATCATTTTTCCCTGACATGCATTTTTTCCTTTTCCTTTTATTATTTTATTAAATAATAGCGTACTTAACTTACGTACATATATACCTACGTCAAGTATTTGAAGGTTGTAACCTTCCCAGAGACCTTCGGGTATGGGGTGGGATATAAATGTAAATAATAAAATAAAATACATAATAAGTAAAAACAAAAACAAATGAAACCCTAATGGGTTGTTCCACCTGGCTTTTACTGTGGATTGAAAATGATTTGAATTTTCTTTGGACTCATTACAGATTGGGTTCCTACATTTTCTGAGGAGTAAATCACGAAAAACCGCAATAAAAAAACCCTGAAAAAACAGCTCTCTCATTTTTGCTGCTAAAATGCTTTATCTTTATTTCTTTGGGAACAGTACCCCAGTTTTTTTTTGGGGGGGATGCATCATGAAACAGGTGGGGTTTCACCTTGTAGGACAGCTCCTTGCCACCCCTCCTTTGCAGAGGAGTTTAAAGTGTTCAAGCCTCTTTCCCTCAGCAGGCTACTTCACGGTGGATAAAAAGTTTCATTTTCACCCACTTCACACTGGTAACAAGTAACAAGTAACAAGTTTCACTTTCACCCATTTCACACTAATAAAAAGTTTCATTTCCTGCCCATGCTTTCCCCTCAATTCCTAGCAACTCTATTTGGGAAGTATTGTGGGCATTGTGATCCAAAATATCTACAGGGTACCAAGTTGGCAAGAGTTTTTATTAGATGAAGCTCATTTTTCAGTCCTCAAACCAGCGACTGCACTGCATTTTTAAGGGAATGAAGCAGAAATGAAGATGTCTTCCACGAGCAACCTTCTTTTATTCTCATCTTTCTCAACACAAGTACCACTTCTTTCCCCTCCAATTTCCACAGCATTTTCCTTTTCTCTGGAATGAAAACTTAGCTTTGTTTCTTTTTCCTGTTACAAACCTTTCCCTCTAATTTGTATACAGTATTCTCACCCTGTGGTGACTGAGAAATGCCACTGTGACAAATAGCTCATGTTGCTGATATGAAGCAATTCACACTGCTGCTGCCCTGGCTGGCGCTGACAGACACAAGGCCAAAACAGATGACACAGGAGCATGTTCTGTGGTTTCAAGGCAATTCACATTATCAGTTGCCAATCTTTGAGTTAGGATGATTTTTGTCCCCCAGTGTCACTATGAAGTACAGGAGTCCAGTTCTTTGACTCCACCAGCTTGGTGTAGTGGTTAGGGAGCCAGACTCTTATCTGGGAATACCAGGTTCAATCTGCCCTCCCCCATGAAGCCAGCTGGGTGACCTTGGGCTAGTCACAGCTCTCTTCGGAGTGCTCACAGCCCCACCTACTTCACACGATATTCTATTGTGGGGAGAAGAATAGAAAGCTTTGTCAGCCGCTTTGAGTCCCTTTAAATGGGTGAGAAAAGCAGAGTAGAAAAGCCAACTTTTCTTCTTCTTCTTCTTCTTCTTCTTCTTCTTCTTCTTCTTCTTCTTCTTCTTCTTCTTCTTCTTCTTCTTCTTCTTCTTCTTCTTCTTCTTCTTCTTCTTCTTCTTCTTCTTCTTCTTCTTCTTCTTCTTCTTCTTCTTCTTCTTCTTCTTCAACCCCTATGCTCGTTCAGACTAAGAAGGATCATCTGCCAATTTTGATGGAAACTTTCTGTGTAAAAAAATTTAGGGTTGCAGTAGGGATATGCATGAATATTCGTAGGCATTTGAAATTCGATTGAGTGTGCCGAATTGAATTTTGGATCTATTTGTTCAAATTATCTGAACATTCATATGTGTACTGGTTTGTATACGATGCATACTTAAAGATCCGCACCTTTCCCGCATCTGTATGCATATGCATGGATCTGTACAGGATGAAAATGGGTTACATGCGGGATAACTACAGGATGTACATGGATGTGTACAGATGTGTACTTATTTAGTAAGAAGTAGGGATGTGCAAGAATATTCAAAATATTTGTTATTCAATAGAATTTGGTAAAATTTGGACATTCGAATTTGAATTGAATGTCCAGAAATTCATTTTTTAATATTCGAATGAATAAAAATATTTTGAATCATTCATATGAATCATTCAGACATTCATATGTATATGGATACATATGTATTACATACATATCCATATGCATCTTATTCGTATCCATACAAATCTGCATGAAAACGGGAAGCGTATGGGATAAAAACAGGATGCATACAGATGTGTACAGATGTATTCAGAGGCGCACAGATGCATATGAATGTTATCGAGATTCGTATCGTCAAGCACGTATCGAATATTCGTATGAATAGATATGAATGTATTCAAATTGGTTTAAATTTTTTCTCTATTCTCGCGAATGTGGATGTTTGAATATTTGATTCAAATTGAATCGGATGTCAAAACTTGCATTCATACACACCCCTATTAAGGAATGAGGACTCTTAGTACCTTGGAGGGGCACTGAAGTACCCAAGCACCCTCAAACCCCTTTGGCATGGGTTCCCGTGGAGATTAACACAGTTCTGTCCCCCACACATTGCTTTTTCAATGGCCTATGGAGACAACAGCCTTCGTCTGTTATGGGTGGCCAAATGGAAAGGAAGACAGAACTCTTAAATGTTTTGACAGCTAAAAAGAGAGAAGGAGCAGTTCTGGCAGGTGCAGGTGTTTGCTGAATACTCTGCTAGAACTCTTCACTACACAAAGATATAGTTAGTCACAAAATGTTAGGCTAGCAAGCCAGAAATTCAATGCATTTTAAACAAGCATCAGATGTGCAGAAAGAAACTTAGATATTATTTTAAACTTTTTTCAGTAAGATGGCAAGGGGCCATAATTATCTAGTTCTTTTCTTGCTTCCAAACTACTTTTCTTTAAAGTTAGCTGCAGGCTTTTCAATAATAACAATAATAATAGCCACAACAACAGCAAGAATAATGTCAAAGGTACCAGCCACTATTTTAATAACCTACTTTTCCACTTACATATCCACTTGTGTGTTGTTAGGCAAAAGGAGAGAGTGCATAGCCACACAAAGGAAAATAGGACTGTATGAAATGTGTGTTTGCTTATTTAGGCAGGATATCACCTATAATTTAAGTAGAGCTACCTCTCGCTACAGGGAATGGTTGTAGCTCAGAGGTAGAGCAAACTGCTTGGAAAGCAGAGAGTTACTGGTTTAATTCTGGCAAAGCACCTCTGTATCTCTGCCAAGAAAACTGCCTACAGGTGCCCACAGAGGTTTAAATGTTTTAACTTGTTTCCTAATTGTTTTAAAGGACAAATGAGTTTCATCAGCTGTATTTTGTATTTATGATATGGTCAATGGACCAATCATTAATAAATAAACTCTGCCTAGAAAACTGCACAGAGGTGCCCACAGAGGTGCCAGTGCAGTCAACCAGAGGCCAATTTGCACTACGACCTCTAGTCCATAATTAGTACAGCTCTGGTGAAGAGCAGATGGACATCCACTAGGCTGCTACAACCTAGAAACATCCCTGCCCTCGCCAAAGCTGTATTAGTTACTGATTAGATGTGGAGCACAAAATCGTGCTCCACGCCTATCCCAACATTTACCCCAGACTTACCTGGAGCATCTGATGGCAAAACCATTCGCTCTTTCTGCGAATGGGAGGGGAGCACATCAGCAGCACCCACGTGGCTGCATTGCCGGCTGGGATCGATTCCTGGTGTTGCCCACGCTAACTGGCTGCCGGCTGTGCCTGCAGGCTCAACGTGGTCACCATCAGGCAGGTTTCCGCGGGCCAACACTGCAGCAGCAGACTATATTTGTGCCTGTCAGTTTAGTCCATAGAAGTTCCTGATTTACAGAATCAAATGCTGCAGGTAGATCAAAGAAGGATGTATATAGGTTTCTGCACTTGAAAATATATTACTGTACATGTTTTTACCTTGACGGTGGTAAAGCTTAAGAAGAACTGGCCACAAGTAGAGCTAAAGGCAGAAGATGAAAATACTAGAGCAAGTCTTCAAGAGTAAGAACATGGAGGTCATGGGGGATTTTATTCAGCTGATCTTTGGAGATATGCACCATGGATGTAAAAAAGGCAAGATAGCAAATTATTTTGTGTTTGCTGTGTGCCATTTAATCTTCACCTCACCTTTTGTAGTTGTAGCCCATTACTGCTTCCTAGGATTTCAGTTACTCCTAATGAGGCTGGTATCATCCTCATGTTCCACCATGCGCTAGGCAAAAGCATTAATCATGTCTTCTTCCAAGCATTTTTCGCTAGCAGACGCCAATATCTTTTCTGGATCTTCAAGCTAATTCCTTTTATCTGTTACTAAGCTCATATATTAAAATGCTCCTATGCAAAATCTTTTTGTTCAATTATTTCCCCACTGTGCACAAAAAATGGCAAATACAACTAAGTGCCTTCTGTTGAAATAATTGCCCTGGGTGTTAAATTTGCTTTGTATGCAGTTGTAGGGACATACCCTATGTTTTGATGAAGTCTTTGGCCCAGGTCACATAAGTAGTTTAGGACGACCTTAGGTCATCTTCAGATCATGTTACTCACATTATTTTAATTTAATTCATTTTCCAAGCTGGCCTACCCCCGTGAGATTGTCTTAACTGTAGTCCTCATTTTTACAGGACTGAGAAGGACTCAGCCCATCCTGGCATCTCAGGACATCTCCACTTCCTCAAAGTGTGAGTGGGGGGATGGGCTAAAGGAGGCTGAACTGTGCT
>MTQE01001134.1:9696216-9726942 GCA_014337955.1 Aspidoscelis marmoratus | reverse complement strand
CCACCACCACGACAAGGCCACACCCATCGGGGGGATTATTATTATTATTAATCACATTGAGAAGAAAAGCACATAAAAAAGAAGGGCATGGAGGTTGGGGAGCAGGATTAAAAAAGAATTGCAAGCACACACCTTCACCTCCCTTAAGTGACAGAACAGCATCCAATAAGAAAGGAGATAGATTTGATGCAGGAAAGGGGTGGAGAACCAAGAGGATGCTGAGGTCGATCTCGGAGAAAGGTGTGAGCCATGTGACCCAAGACTGGGATGGTCTGAGGGCAACCTATAACAATCTACATGTGACCAGCACTGGTACAACCTCAGATCGAATTAATGAATGGGCTGCCCTGTCTTAGACTTGTGTGGCCAGGGCCTTTGTTGCCCTCACCATTGAGACTGGCTTGTTTTTGCCATGTCGAAACTACATTGAGTGGTTAAGTAGTGATGTTTATATATAATCTTTACACGTATATGAGACATTTGGTGAAGATGCACCTCTTTACACTGCCCTTTGCTCCAGTCTCCGAATGCAAGCACTGTCATTGTTTTAGCTAACTTATTTTTATATGTTTTATATTAATTTTAATATAAGGTAGTCTGAGGCCTTCAGGTGTAAGGTGGGATAGAAATATCAATCAACTGATCAATCAATCAATCAGTTGGTTTTGCCTCTTCCACTGCAGAGCATATTTAAAGCTCAGCCAGGAGCATAGCTTTTAAAACTGGGATGTTTATTGTGCAAATTCACTCCAAAAAGGAGAAAGACAGAAACTTTACAGCGATCACTAAATTAGCTCTCTCCATGGATCACTGTCACTGCAGACAGGAAGGAGAGGCGTCCCCTGAGATAATTGGGTGAATAAACTTTTCTAAAAGGCTCATCTTATATGCATCAGTGCACACATGCTAAAATAAAACTGGTAATTAGAGATCTCATAGGAACATAAGAGGAGCCCTGCTGGATCAGGCCGCAGCCCATTTAATCCAGCATTCTGTCGCACACAGTGGTCCACCAATTGCCCCTGGTCATCTCAAGCAGAGACAAGGGCAAACTTTCTCCTGCTCTCGAATGCCAGCAAACGGCCTTAGAAGCATCCTGCTTGTCCCCCCAGCCTGAAGATGTACTTAGGCATCCATTCTAGTAGCCATTGATACATCTGTCATCCATAAACTTGTCTGATCCTTCATCTTCTGGCAGCAAATTCCGTAAACGGATGACCCTCAGGGTGAAGAAATGCTTCCCCTTGTTGGGTCCGACTCTCCTACCCATCAGCTTCATAGAGTGGCCCCTGGTTTTAGTGTTGTGCGATAGAGAAAATAAATTTTCTCTGTCCACCTTTACTATACAGTGCATGATTTTATATACTTCAACCAGGTCCCCTATTAAACACTGTCTTTCCAGACTGAAGAGGCCTAGACATTGCAGTCTGATTCCATAAGGGAGGTGTTCCAGACCCTTAATCATTCTGGTTGCCATTTTCTGCACATTTTTCCAGTACCACAGTATCCTTTTTGAGGTGTGGTGACCAGAATTGTACACAGTATTCCAAATGTGGTCTCACAGATTTATAGAGAGGCAAAATGATACTTGCTGACTTGTTTTCTATTCCCTTACTAATTATTCCCAGCACTGATCCTCAGATAACAAAGAGCAAAATGCACGCATTTACCATGATTGCTGAATTGCCCCAGTCCTTATTCAACGAAAGAAAATTAAGGTAATAGGAAAAGTGAGATGAAGAAGAAGAGTTGGCTTTTCTACCCCGCTTTTCTCACCCATTTAAGGGGCCTCAAAGCAGCTGACAAAGCTCTGTTCTTCTTCCCACAACAAACACCCTGTGAGGTAGGTGATGTTGTGAGAGCTCAGAAAGACCTGTGACTAGCCCAAGGTCAGTCAGCTGGCTTCATGGGGGGAATGTGGAAACAAACTCAGTATTCCCAGATCAGAGTCCGGCTCCTTAACCACTAGATCAAACTATTGGGCAAAATAGAAGGTGGTGAAGGTGTTGGTGGCAATTATGTTGTACAAATAATTTTGAATGAAGATCCCATAGGAAAAGTAAGTGAGAAGGTGATGAGATGGAAGATATTTTGGGGAAAGAATTTTGAGTTGGAAGTCTTTGAAGTGGACACGGATGGAGCAGGAAAGACAAAGCTTGGCAGAAAGAGAATGTTCCTGCCATCATACCTTACCTGTTGCTCCTGGACACAGGCATTCGGAGGATGGGCCCAAGGGGCACGTGGAGAAATCACTCCCTGATCTTCTCAGTTCTCCAATTCTTGCATCCTGTACTTTTCAAAAGGGAACCAAACAGTGTTGCAGAAATGAGGAATGAGTAGGAAGTAGATGACAAGTAGCAACAGGTTCACAGAACTTCTGATGGAGGTGGCACTGACAGAAAACTTTTTAACATCTTTATCCTCCTGTATCTTAGGTCTGCCAGAAATTTTCTTCTCCCCTTTTCCATACACAATATTGTATTGATTATGATGGCAGTCTGTTTTGCATTAGACTGACAGACAATATACTGCCCAGCTCTATAAAATACTGGAGTATTGAGTCAACTATTGTGAAATCAGAGGTCTATGAAAATATTCCTCTGATGGCCCTGGGGAAGTAAGTAAGTAGTTAGGTGTGCTTAGTGGTGTTTTGCCAGAAGGGGATAGTGCGGGGGTGTGGCTTAGGAGCAGACCCAAGGGTGGGTGCCAATCGCTGCTTAGTTTGACCAATGAAATTCCACCAGCAGCCAGGCTGGAAGGCTATTTAAGCCAACACGCAGTTAAGGGTTCTTGCCTGGGGAAATATCTGACTGTGGTTAGGCCAGGGAGAAGGGGGCTGTTCATAACTGTTGCCAGGGAGAGCAAAGTTAGAGAAAGCTCTGTGATAGAGTAATGAAACTCTTGAGACAGATATTATAGGACTCATAAGCTGGAAGAGAATTAATGTGCATAAGTTTGCAACGTTGTTTAAAGTAAACCTTCCTCTGAGAGAGGGTTCACATTCGAAGGTCTTTCCTATACTAATCTTTGTTTTAATAAAATCATTTTGCTGCAGTTCAGTACAAAGCTAGAGAGAGTCTGTTATTAACAAGGTGACACTGGTCAGGCAGTCTGGGAAGTGAACAGAAAGTCAGTGAGCCTTGTTACATTATAGCTTCACCCAGCCAGAGGCAGGAAGGAGAGGCTTTTGGAACCTTTAGGTTGGTGTCAGTTGAGAAGAAGAGGTGGGTGCAAGGGTCTGGTTCAGGAGCCAGAAGACCACTGGAGTGGGAGACCCTCACAATTCCTATGAGAAAATATGGAACAAATGAAGTCAACAAATGAGGATTGTGGTTAGAGTGTTGGACTCCTAAGTCTCCTGGTTTGATTCCACACTCCTCCATGAATCCAACTGGGTGACCTTGGGCTAGGGACAGCTCTTTTTCTGAGCTCTCACAGACCCCCCTACCTCAAAGGGTATTCTGTTGTGGGGAGAAGAACAGAAATCTTGGGGGGGGGAGGTTCCACTTAGCACTAAGTACCCATTAAGTACCCATTAGGGACTCATTACGGACCCATTAGGCTCAGAGCAGGCAGACCCCGTTTCCACTGCAGACCCCATTAGAACCCGATTTGTTCCCACCTGTTCTAGAAGCTGGATTAAATGGGATTTTGTGTGGACCCCATTAAAGGTGTCTACAATCTGGTCACCAGGGATCAAATCTGGATTATACATTGTGCATCTGCACCACAATTGGGTTAATGGGGGCCAGGGGTGGTCTCCAGGGCGGGCACCATGGGGGGGGGACCCAAAGCTTTGAAACCGGTGGCATTCTCCTAAGGCAGCTCCTAAGGCAGCTCTGGAGAATTGCACAAGCTTTGGAGGTGTCTGCAGGGGAACTCTGAAGAGAAAGAGGTAGAATATATGGCCATTTCTGCAGAGCTGTTCTACGGAACTTTGGCCAGGCTCCAAAGATTCTCCGGAGCGTTTTGTCACAAATTCCGAAGAATCTCCAAAGTGGCTCCGGAGTTTTCCACCCACCCATGTGCATTGCACCCCCAAAGTGTAGCATGATAGACACACACACACCCCGCATGTGGGAACAGTTGGATGCTCCACATGGGTGCGCTGGCATTCCCACTGCGAGCACGCCTAGTTGAAAGACCCATTTCTTGGATCCAGATTAAGGGAGGTAAGTGGAACACCCCACCCCCCATGTCAGCCATTTTGAATTCCCTTAAGGGTGAGAAAAGCCGGGTATAAAAGCTAACTACTTCTTCTTAATCTTTTGGTTATTATGACCTGCCTTGTGACATTTTGGTGATGGGGGGGGGATATAAATTCTCATAACAACAACAACAACAACAGTAATTACAAACACAATAGAAATGAGGAATGCTTGAAAAGCCAGGTTTGCAAGTTAAATTTAGCTAATATTAAGTGCTAGGACAATTGAAATGTGGTGTAAAGTAAACTAATAGAAGAGTTTAGATGTGAGGATAGTTTTAATCAGTTGATTTAAAAGAACAGAAAATAATTCCAGGCAAAAGTCATTCTTTACAACAAGGTTTTATTTTTTCTTCTGACAAAAAAAAAAAAACATTTAAGTTTACAGATCTGTATTTTTGTGTGTGTGTCTGTGTTTTTATTTTGGATCCAAACAAGCACTTATGTTACAAGATATCCACCTCATCCACATGCAGTGCTGAATGCGTTATCTGGCTTTACACTAATGTGTTCTGATCCCACTCCAAGGAGCTGATATCTGGCTGCTTCTGGGAAAGATACTGACTTCCCGGAAGCTTCACGCTGAGAAAGCCACAAGAAAAGAGCTGCATGGTGAGCTCAGCATCCAACACGTAAGAGTTCAGCCTCCATGTTGCATTTGCTGGTCTTCCTCTTAAACATGGCTTCAGGAGCCTTCATGAGGCTTACCAGAGCTACCTGCCTCAGCTGACCAGATCGGTTTCCATTTACCAACCATGCACTTTGTTAGCGGTGTTTCAGTTCACCATTGCATTAGGCGTGTATTGAAACAAGGTTTGGTTTATCTTCAGCGTTAGGCAAAATAGAATTCTCCCACCCACCCCTTGCAGCATTTGTTGAAATTCTTTTGAGGTCATGCTCTGCTGTAATCTACCTTCTGCCTTGGAACTTTGGGCACCTGCTATGTTGAAATACTGTATGCAATCATAGTGATTGTCTTTGGGCAGTTTTTACAGACAAATCCCCTCCTTCTAGAATGCTTTGAGGCACAACAGTTCTTGGGACTTAACAGCAAGCCGAGAACTTAGCAGCAGAAAATAGTGCATCAAATTTAAATGCCTTCTCTTAGGCCATGAAGTATATCATTAGAAAAAACACGCATCCCAATACTTTAAAAAATAAATGACCTAGGAGATGGTCTGGAGATGGGAGTCCCAGGTTGAGTCTCCATTTACTGATGTGAGGCACCTCCACAGATCTAAGAAGGCCCCAGATGGCCTCTCTGTCTCCACCTTCAGCAGCAGTAGCAGCAGGGGCCTCAGGGTGCAAATGGCAGCCCCATTTTCAGCAGGCTCATTGGCAGAGGTGCAAATCCATGGTGCATT
The DNA here is from genome assembly GCA_014337955.1 of Aspidoscelis marmoratus. Lineage (NCBI taxonomy): Eukaryota > Metazoa > Chordata > Lepidosauria > Squamata > Teiidae > Aspidoscelis > Aspidoscelis marmoratus. Next base: position 9,721,371 of record MTQE01001134.1, on the reverse strand, counting down.
ATGCTTTGCAAAAGAGGCAGGGAGGACACCTCCTTTCTGTGGTCACTCCTCCCTGGAAGTAGATAACACAGTCTCAAACCATCTATCCCCTTTTGTTCTTCCTTTAACAGTTGTGTAGAAGAAGCTTTGCAGACAGACAGACAGACAGACAGACAAAAATTGCTTTCCTTCTGTTCTGAATCTTGCATTCATTATTTCATTGCAATACTGACTGAGCCCAATCCACTTCTGCTAGTGTTCTGTTGTGTATGGCTACCTTTCCCTGTACTGAGGTATGCAGCTCTGTCTGCATTGGATACATTGTGGAAGTAAAGTAGAAGAAATAAAGCAAGCCTATGAAAATGGAGTCCAGAAATGTTTGCACTGTCACACGGAAGTAAAGGTTCCAGATATGTAGTTTCCTTTACATTAATTAATCACCTCTAAGTAGTGGGGGAAACTCTTGTTCAGTCAGTATCCCTGCTGTAGGTATAAAACTTAGAAAATGACAGACTTAGACCTTTCTTATGTACCTGTCTTCCTCCTGATCACCTGTAACATAACCCAAATGTTGAGAATCTAATACTACCATATTTCTATCTATTCAAATAGATTAAAAAATTGGCAAGAGATGGTGATACCAAGTAAAGATTTTCGTAAAATTTTACAAGAAAGCAGAGTATATACTAAGGAGAGGAGAATGGAGAAAGGCTAAACAGGAGAAACTTGTGTGAAAACCAAGGTTAGGAAGTAAACTAATGCCAGTTTTTAAAATGCAGTTAATGGGCTTAAGCCCTGCTGAAATTCATATTCCCAAACCGATCAAAATGACTGTGAATGAAAAATATTGTTTCCCCCCCATTTGAATATTATTTGAGGTAATGATATTTGGCAAGTATTGTGTACTAGGTAAGCATGAGAGTGTCCTACAAGGATATAATATCATTTTTAATTTTTTTTCCAAATTTTTTTTAAAAAATAATAGACTCAAAATTATTTTATGAAAAGCGATGTAGTCTAGATTCCACTGCATCAACAAGACCTAGAAGTGATGAATCTGACATTTGACTGAGGGATTACTCTCTTTTTCTACTTAACTGAACTCTATAGTGTTTTTTTAACAAAATGGTTGGTTCTTTCAGTCTTTTTTGCCCTTTCCCCAAGCTAATAGTTTCAGATTTTTTTCAAAAACCAAAAAACCCTGCAGAGTATTATATCAGAAGTATGTTTAGAGCTTTCAGCCATTTGTTGAGGAGGTGGAAGAAACCATTCCAAATGGATTTTATAAGGACCTTTTCATAAGGAATCTAGTGCTGCATTGAGTCACCGCTTAATTATTTTGCTATATTTGGACAATCTGGAATAAAACATGGATATTCCAGAATATTCATGCTTTAGTCCAGACTATCCAAGTATAGTAGAATAAGTACCATGAGTAATGTTTGGATACAGTCTAGTCAGTATTAGGGATATGCACAAATGTTCTAAACATTTACAGTAAAACTCGATCAAATTCAATTGAATGTGGACATTTAAATTTGAATAGAATGTCTACACATTCAAATTTAAACATGATTCAAAACATTCAAAAGTTCAGATACATATGTGTTACATATCTGTATGAATCTCATATGTATCTGTATGCATTTGCACTGGTAGTACGGAATGAAAACGGGATGCGTACAAAATGCATACAGATATCTATAACACGTATGAATGTTGTCGACATTCGTATCTTCAGATTCAAATATAAAATTCGAGTGAATAGATTTGAATGTATTCGATTCGAATCGGATTTTGTTGCATTAGGATTCTAAACATTTGAATCAAATAGAATGCGGATATTCTATTCGATCTGAATTTGAATGCAAAAATAGTTCATGCACATCTCTAGACAGTATCCTTAACAGTTGTGTACAAGTGAACTATGAACAGGTCTGGGCAGTTTTTTGAGCTTTATCAACTTAACTTCTTCTTTTTCGCCATTACTTCGGATATAGGGACCCTGCCCTAGATTCTACATGCATCACATGTTTCAAGATGTACATATTTCTTCCAACTCATTCATCAACTCTTCCCCTCTCTTTTAGTAAAGAGGGCAGTTATTATTTAGCACTATGGTTGCATCCCCATGCACTAAATAGTCTGAATCAAATCCGAATTCTGTGAGAAGTGTCCCAATGCAAAGCCCCCTAACCGGGCTACATGCAGACCAAATCGCCCAAATCTGAGCTAAATTTAATCCTCTTGAAAAATAAGAGCATTTGCAAATGACTTGGCAGTTATATTAACAGATCCTAGTAATTCAATAGCACTCAAAAAATAAATTTAGAGGTATGGAAAAGTTGCAGGTCTGAAAATAAATGAGACTAAGGGTGTTTTTCCACTGTCACTAGAAGTACCCATTAAGTACCCATTAATGGGTACAAAAATGCCATTACGTACCCATTAAGGGGTACTTAATGGGTACTTCTAGTGACAGTGGAAAAACACCCTAAGACTAAAGTCTTAACAAAAAATATGTCAAAGGAACACCAAAAAACTTTTCAACTTAAATCAAGATATGCAGGAGAAAAGAAAGTCAAATATTTAGGAGTGACTTTGTCTAATCAAAATATTGCTCTGTACAAAAATATCTGAAAATCTGGTCAGGGATTAAACAAGATCTTTTGAAATAGTCCAATTTGGAGTTATCATTGATGGGAAGGATATCAGTAATAAAAATGAACATAATGCCGAGGATGATGTTTTTATTTCAAGTATTACCAATAATAACACAAAGGACTTTAGGAATTGGCAAAAAAACATCTTGAAATTTATATGGCAAGGAAAAGAGCCTAGGATAAGATTTAAGGTAATGCAAGATGCCAAAGAAAGAGGAGGATTTGGACTACCGAATTTCAGGTTATACCATACAGCATGCTGTGTGGGATGGATTGCCAAATGGTTTTGGTTGAAAGATCAAAGATTATTACAACTGGAAGGAGAAGGTTTAAGATATGGCTGGCATGAGTAATTGTGGTATGAAAAAGTGAGAGTTAATGTGGACTTCAAGAATCACTTTGTGAGAAATGCTTTATTTAAAACTTGGCTGAATTATAAAAATAAACTTTACAGGAAAATGCCGCTTTGGGTATCACCACGAGGGGTTGTTAAAGGAGTTTGGGGAAAGAAGAGATTGATTGAAATATGAGGATATGTTATATAAAAGATGATGCTAATGAATATGACATTAAAACAAGAGAACATTTAAACCAAGAGGGAAAAATATACAGTGGTTTACTTATGCACAATTAGCGGATATATATAGATGAGATAAATGAGTACTTAATGGGTACTTCTAGTGACAGTGGAAAAACACACAAAGAGAATATAAATTTTGAATGGGAAAAACAGGAGTGGGAAATGAAATTAAACAAGGCCAAAAGGGAATGATTGGTATGATGTATAAAGTGTTACTTCAATTTGAAATGGAACATGAACAGGTTAAAGAATGCATGATTTTGGATACAATATCTATATGGACCAATGGGAGAAAGTGTGGGTAAAGGATATGAAGTTTACATCTTGTATGTTATTGAAAGAAAATATGTATAAGATGATGTATAGATGGTATTTAACACCTCATAAATTAGGGGAAACATCACAATATTTCTACGAAACTGCTGGAAATGTAAAAAAGTTGAGGGTACCTTTTATCATATGTGGTGGACTTGTGAAAAAGCAAAAAAGTATTGGGTACTGATACTGGTAGTTGATGAGACAAATCTTAAAGAGAAATATTATATTTAAACTAGAAATCGTTTTTGTTGGGAATTGCAGATAACAGTATGGAACACTTTGATTCCATATATGGTAACAGCAGCTAGATTATTATATACACAGAAATGGAAGGAAGAAGAGACACCTACAGGAGAAGAATGGTTAATCAAATTGATGGACTTGGTAGAAATGGACAAATTCACAAACCTACTTAAAGATAAAACAATTGATACATATAGGAAAGACTGGAGCCTCTTCATTAACTATCTGTGAGAATTAGAAGTAATGACGGATGGTTTCAGCTAAAGACTACGGAGTTAGCTGAAAAGGAACAAGAGATATCCAAGGGGAGAACAGAAACAAGCAGCACGAAGAAGAGGAGCCAGAAAAATGGAGGAAGTCACATATATTTTTTTTAAAAAAACTGAAGTAATATAATAATCTGTTATCAGAAAATTGTAAGACTTTTTTAGGTTTTGAAATGTTTTTTAATGAATAATTTAAAAAAAAAACTGTTCTTGCTACAGTTTGGGAGGCAAGCCCTCATTATTTTGGAGGACGAGTCCACACATGGGGACGCTCCCGGGCTATTTGGGGAGGAGTTAGGGTTAGCAGGTGTGTTTCACATCCTGCGCTGCCATTCCTGTCCTGTGCGCTGGGGATCGCAACTGCTGGGCATTTTTAAACAATGATTAAAAAAACAAACCTCTTTTCTCCACAGTCCGATCGCTGGGCAAACGTAAAAGAACTGATCGCCCCAGTCTGACAGGTAAAGATGCAGCAATTGGGGGGGGGTCACCTGGCCCTTGCTGTCCCACAAGCCTCTTCCTACAAGCCTTATTCCATCCCCGCTCCCCAAGAAATCCTTTCAAAAGTGTCAGGATACTGGGTTCTTAAGCCGAATTCAGGGCGGACTAAAATGCCAGTCGAAATGTGACCCTGGGTGTGAGTGAAGCCTGGCAGAGCAAAAACACTGTATTGGTTAAAATATAACTCTGGGAAAAAAAACTGGGGGTTATTTCAGAGATTTGGAGTCAACATCAGGCCAAGAGTTATCCATAACATACACACTTAGGTCCCTTATTTTTCTATTTCAGCTCAAACCAGGAGTGTCAAATTCCTGAAGCTTTACAAATAATTTCAAGGCCTGTTTGATCACTTTAGTGGGAATTGTAAAGCTTCAATATCCTTCCTGCGAAACCTGTTTAGACTGAATTAAAACAGGATAAAACAAAGTGGGCATGGGGAAGAATGCTTCTGTTATGCCAATTTCAAGAGTCCTAAAAATTATTGTCTTTCTTCATCCAAACCCTTTAAGGGCCTGTCTGCATGCAAGCCAGCTGATGCAATTTGGACACGTGTGATAAAAAATCCACACTGTAACGTGGAATAAAGCATCCCTATGTGGTTTGGGGCAACGCAGATCCAAACTGTAACTGCCTGTCCCCATGGAACGGCAGGAATGAAGGCGGGGCAGCAGGGAGCGAAGCATTGCAGTATCCCCTCATCCACCCACCGGCAGAGCAAGCAAACAAGGTTATTTTCCCATTCATCCCCTCCTCCCCTGCCAGCCATGGACAAGGAGGGGATGAATGGGAAAATAACCTTGTTCTCTTGCTTGCTCGCTCTGCCGGTAACGTTACCTCCATTTACATTGCTGGGAAGGCAACACGTTTGCGCTGAAGTAGATGTGTGCACATTTGCTTGACAGTTCATCTGCTTCAGCACAAATTTGTTGCCTTCCCAGCATGTAACATTACTAGCAAAGTGAGCAAGCAAGTGAGCGAGGTTATTTTCCCATTCATCCCCCCCTCCCCCGGGAGTGTCCTCATGGCACTAGGACAATACGTGTTAGCCCCTTATTTCGAATGCAAAACACTTATGAATTGGGTTTTTTTAAAAACACGTATTGACTCCCGCATGCCATGTATTAGGGCTTTGTATGTGGACGCTCCCGAGGCAGACACGGAATCCTTTCAGATTACTTTTAGCATGCGGATGGGCCCTAAGAAGTAAAAGCAAAATATAAACTGCATCTGCTCTGCTTTTTTTTCTAAGTAGGACCTACTGAGGTAGAAATATGTTGCAAAGGTGTTCTGAGAACCTTCAGTAGCAAGCAGGTAAACTATTTGTATAAGCTCTGCATTCACCATGAAACAATATTTGCACAAATTCTGCTAACAGCCTTTGAGCCTCTTTCATGCAATTTTCATGCTCATACATGGACATTTTAGCCAATGTACATACTAGATTCAAATTACAGCTGCACATTAAGCCAAATTATGCAATACGTAAAAATGCCCTAAAGCCAACCCACAGAATGACCCTAGGGCTCAGCTACACAAATTTAATCCAACTTCAAACCATAACATCAAATATTTTCTTTCTTTTTTAAAAATCAAAGATGGGTTTTTCTGGGTTAGAGAATACAGAAGGAAAGACCACTTGGCACTTTGCTCTGAAAGTAGCTTAAATGTGGATTAAAACTTAGGTGTAGCCGTGTTCTATCTTTGCTTTACTGTTATTCCCTCCCAAAGAATCCATGGATTTGTGTTTGAATGGGATTGCTGAGATTGTTTTGAGCTGTTCCTGACTTCCTCATAAAGCTGCAGTTTTCATGGTGCTCAAAAAATGAAATATGTTTAAATCTGTAGTTTAGGCTCTGAAATGCATTTGTGATGGAATAGATGGTAATTTGTGTAGTGAAAATAGAAAGAAGCTTGGGAGATTGTTTAACCCAGTGGTTCTCAACCTTCCTAATGCCACAACCCTTTAATACATTTCCTAATGTTGTGGTGCCCAACCGAATCCCAACCCCCAACCATAAAATTATTTTTGTTGCTGCTTCACAACTGTAATTTTTCTACTGTTATGAATCGTAATGTAAATATCTGATATGCAGGATGTATTTCCATTGTTACAAATTGAACATAATTAAAGCATCACATTCACATCAACCACAGCGGAATATACCTCCAATACTGCTGCTTTCTACACAGTAGCTGCTCTCTACTGTACTTGTATGGGGTGTATGTGATGGGGTTGGCACAATGATGTCATCATGCCAGGTACTCGTATGTGGGCGTATCTGCATGTGGGTGGACCCACCTGGAGACGGATAGACGAGCGCTGTCTTGGTTCCTATCTGTTTCCTGATGGTCTTCGATGCCCCTGTGAAAGAGTAGATTGACCCCCAAGGGGGTCACGACCCACAGGTTGAGAATCACTGGTTTAACCAGACTGAAAGGGTGGTATTTATACTACAAGTTCATTCATTAATGCTAATGCAAAGGAACTGGGGAAAGTTAACATGTGAACAACCATTGCTTGAGATTACTTTCAATAATATTTGCTTTATGTTACAAGTAAGAGCTGTCAGATGTACGAAGTGCTGCTATTGGACATGCAAACATTCATATGCCCTTGAAGATGAAAATTTCTCTACATGTAAAAGATATAAATCTGATCACACACTTGCAGAAGAAGTTTAGCCAAGTGGGACTGGAGAGCTCTTGAATCCAACCAGGGGCGGTGCTTTTACTCTGTGTAGGACTGGTATTAAAGCCAAGGTTGGGAGAAAACAATAAATAAAAGGTACCTTGCAGAAGCCAGATTGGGTTGCTATGGCAAGGGAGATATAGCTTGGCATATTGCAGGAAACTGTGCCAGTAGTGCTGCTAGTCCTGCAGCACAGAGAAAGATTAATCTTTCTGGTGAGAACACTAGACAATCATTGTGGGGCTAGGAAAAACAAGTTGGCAGCACCTAAAGGGCCTAAGGTCAATCTTTTCAGAATTTTACTCATGTTCTTTATTAGTATGCCTGAAAAACTAGAGCCCTAGTATTCTTTGGGTGCCCCCAAATTTTGGAATGCCCTCTCTAAAGAGGCCAGATTGGCCACATCTTTGCCTGCCTTTTGTAGGCAGGTGAAAACTTTTTTATTCCAGAAGGCTTTCTTAGCCAAATAGTAGATATTTAGCCATTTTTAGTGTAGTTTTTATATTATGATGTTTTAATATGTTTTTAATAATTTAACGTTGTTTATACATACGGATAGTTTTAATTTTGTATTGAAGTTTAATGCTGCACGTCGCCTTGAGTTCCTGCCTGGGAAAAAGGCAGGATATGAATGGAATAAATAAAGGAAATAAATAACAAATAAAAGGAATAGATTTTTGTCTGAAATACTGGAGAAGTCCTGCATATAAGGGAAACCTTTACTGAGATCAGAAGACCAATAATTTGATTCAGAATGAATTAGTACCCTATGTTTCTTTACAGGGAGGTATATTGGAAATGGTGAAACCGCACCTACTGTGTCTGTCAGCTGTTTGCTAGAAAACAGATTACCATAGCCAAATGAAAATTATGGGCAGCTCTGTTTTTCCATAGTCACTTTGTAAACTTTATGTTCTGGGAAATATCAGATATAGCATCCTATAGATGTTCTTCCTGTACTGGGGTTTCCTCTCCTTCCACTGCTGTCTACATACACTGACTGAATAGCAAAGAATACGTTGTCTGGCACTGCGATCAGTGTGGAGAAGGGAAAAAATGGATCTGATTTAGGAGTTATGTTGGGACAAGCCCATGAAATGAAGCACAAGTGAAGAGGCCACTTATATCAGACAAACATAATAACAGATCACCTACAAATTGGGATGCACCCGCAGAGCCATTCTGTTGCATTTCTTCCCTTGAAACTGTACAGAGTCCCTGCTCTTATCTTTTCACATAAGCAACCAGCTGTAGAAATTACGTACACCTCTTCCCCCGCCATTCTGCTCACCCATCAGGTTGATGCTTGGAACGCAGGAATCCGTAGGAGTCACACAGTTTCAACCATTAAAATATCTAGAAAGGTTCTGAGAACTTTTCTTGAAGAGGTTATGATCCTTTCTCATACTTATGGGCCTTAATCTGTCCCTTCATCCTTTGCCAGACATCAGCCCATCATTTGGAGGATAATAGAATGATCTCACTCATACTTCTTTTTCACTACACCTTTTGTATTTGTACTGTGACCTTTTTTTTTTCCAAACAAAAGCCGGCTTACCCATAAAAATCCCCTTTTATTCTGTAAGGAGAAGTAAGTAATGATCCATTTGCCCAAAATCAACTAGCTTCCTAAGGAGAGGGAAAGGATGCCCAAACAGATGTGTGTGTCATGAGGAAAAACGCCTTCAGAGACTAGATTGGATATCTGGCAGCATATAATAAGGTGTATTAAAAAGAGAAGAATAGATGCAATTGAAAGTACATTCTGTAATCTTACCACAGTGACCAGCTGGACACTGCGTTACTTTCAAATTGTCTGACTCCAAAGAGATAATAATCCTATAGACAAGGGTGGCAATATCTCCTTGCTCTACCAGGGAGGGAGGGAGGAGAGAAAGAAAGAGGAAGGAAAGGAAAAAGGAAAGAAGCACCAGTGATGTGCATGAAGCCCTTTCTGATAGGTTAGATCAGTGGTTCTCAACCTACCTAATGCCGCAACCCCTTAATGGAGTTCCTCATGTTGTGGAGACCCCCAACAACTGGGACGAAGCCACTGGGAGGTGGGAGGGAAGGGCGGCGGGAGACTTGTCGCGGCCCCTCTGAAAGGGTTGTTCAACCCCCAAAGGGGTCCCGACCCCCAGGTTGAGAACCACTGGGTTAGATGATGCCAGATTTCTTTTACAGCTTGTTTGAGGGATATTAGATATTTGCAGATCCCAGAACAATATGTGGAGTTCTTAGTAGCTTCATAATAAGAATCTCTTATATTCTGCAGCTTCACAGAATTCTCACAGAACTAGATGCTCCTTACCTCTGAGACTGAGGGTAAGGGGACATTATGGCCTTTATGTAGTATATACCAGCTTATTAAAATAAATCTCTACATGTGTGCATCTTTATATATGCAGCATATAAATACACACACACGCACGCACATATAAATATACTTTCTACACATTCCAAAATCAGAATATAAAGATATGCCCAAGAATGATGGGTAGGTACATACAATTACTGTAGCATCAGCTCTCTCCACCTTCTGCTTTTTGCCACATTACAAAGCCCAGCCCTCTTCTCTGACCCACTGCCACTACACCCTTCCTCTCACTCACCACACCCTTTCTTTCAGTTTTTGAACAAGATTGGTTCAAAAGCCACATTGTAATGGGGCCGGGGACGGCCACTGTGTTCTCTGTCCTGGAGCAGCTCTGGATAACTTGCTCAATCCTGCCAGCTAAATCACAGCAAGGATCACCAAAAGAAGGTAGGATGGGTGTCCTAAGGGATTAACCACATGCACCCAAACCACTCAGTTAGTTTTTCTTCTCCATTTTTTTTTACACTAGGATTGTAGGGAACAAAATGATTAAACAAACAAACAAAACAAAACCCTTGTATCTCGTATGGATTGTTGATGGCTTCTTAAGTATCTTCTGCCTCTTCTTGAGGGACACTCTTAGCTTTTGGGGAGCAGATGAAGGTTGCTGTTGCTGTATTTTGCTTTCACTCAACAATCAGCTGAGCTTCTGCTGCATCCATAGTTGCAGGAGCTAATCAAATGCTTTTATGTGCAATTTTTTTTTTGGGGGGGGGGCAAACTAGATTGAGAGGAATCGACGGGTTGGGTTTTGTTGCACGAAGGCTCTGTTTCTGCTGCACTTGATTTCCGTGGGTTTTTTTTTTCATCTCATATGTGGCAAACAACATGCGTCAGCAGAGAGGAGGCAGCCTCTAGCACTTGTCATCTTCCTCCGTATCACTTAGTACATCAATGCCAGCCCCGTACATCACTCCCTGTGATGCCCCTCTTCTCCTCCTGCGGTAGTGCCCATTGGGCATCTGCCAGCTATGCCTTGAGCGAGGGCCTGAGGCAATCGTATTGGAACGGCCAAGGCTGGTGGCCACAGCAGCCTCAAAGGTGAGGGTTTCCTCCTCACCGCAGTCTGAAGTATGGGAGTCATCCTGGAGCATCAGGTAAGGCTCTGAGATGTAGCGCTGAGGGGTCGAGAGAAGGCTCTGCTTTCCCTGCGGAGAGCTGGAAGATTCAGTCAAGCAGGCGTTGTTTGTCTCCAGGACTCCAGAGAGCAGAGGGGAGCCACCCTCACTGTCATCAGGTGGTGGGGAGGTATCACCACAGTGCTGCATCATGGCAGCATAAGAGATGAGGGGACGTGGTTTTGGTGGTACTGGAGGGAGCTGACGGCGACTTCGCCTTGGTGTGCTGGTGTCAGATATAGAAGGGATGGAACTCTCACTTAAGGAACCAGTGCCCTGCAAAAGAAAAAAGAAAAAGAAAGCATGTGTATAGACAGCTGGGATAGGCTTTGCAGGTCTCAGCTGTCTGCCCTCTACTCTGCAGAGAGTGCTGACAAGAAGAAGGAAGTTCAAATTAGTAGACTCACTTGTGTCTGCAATGACCAATGGGTGATAGTAGGTCACTGGGTGTGTTCCCAGTGCTAAAGAGTGAGGATTATTTCTAAAGCCTGGAATGGCCAATGAGAGATAGTATGTCACAGGGTGTGTTCCCATTCAAGATTTAAAGAGCTTTGAAATAGTTTTGAACACTCACCATTCCTAAAGTTTTAAAAGAATCCACAGTTTCTGAGGATTAAAGGTCCAGTAACGTGGATCAAAAGAGGTTTCGGTACAGGATTTAGAAATAATCCTCACTATTTAGCAAAGGGAATACAAACAGTTTTTTTTGGGGGGGAGGGAATCATGCTTTAGGGGTGTTCTCAGTTTCTCCTGATCCAATGATAAGCTGTGATTTCTTCCCCTTTTCCCTAGGCTCTTGCCATTACATCATAAGGATTTGGGGCTCAGCTGAAAAGGAAAAGTGAGCAGAGCCTGCGGTAGCTCACAATGTAATGAGATATCAGAACATAGCAGGGAGTGAGCCAAAAGTGATGTTACTGAAAGAGGCAGCAATTGGAAAGACTTTGGCCTCGATGCCTTCCATTTTGTGCTGATCTGCCCTGTTGATACAGTGTAAAGCTGGGGCTCTTAAAAGCCTGCCTACTTAGTCCCTCCCTCCCTCCCTCCCTCCCTCCCTCATCCATCGCCATCATCCCCTGCTATTGTAAGGCAAGAGGGAAAATTATATTTAATGTTCTACTGAATTTTTAATAGGAGAAAGAAATTGTGCTATGGTGGAAAGAAGATGAGGGGGACAAGCGGTGAACAAAAGCTGAGACCTCTTTTGATCTATGATCTAATCCAATTAAGGCTTATATAGAAGGTGGGGTTTGAATTGCCTGCCCCAATGAAATCAGGGCTAGAGAAGGTGGATTAGTGTTGGGATGATAACAGGAGGGCCACAGACATGCCTCCAAGATGCTTTTGAGCCCCACCCCCAAGATATGAATGCAGCCTAAGTTCTGGATTAGAGGGAGTAATAATAGAGTAGATTAAAGACTTTTTGAATTAGACTAACACGCCTATTTCTCTGATATTGACCAGAGTAGATTAACAGTGCTATGAACTAGACTTAAATGTTTTCAAAAGAGCAAATGCTCATGTTCCCTCATGTTCCTTTTACTTGCATTGTTTGGACAGCTTCATTCTCACCTGTCTATTTGGAGTTTGTGATCTGCCTTCACTAGGAGATCGAGAGTAATGCCGCTCTGGAGAATCACCATCTGCCTGTGGGCTCCTCTCCTCTGAGTTGCATCGGGAGATGTCTGGAGAGAGCAGGTGTTTGCGTTCCTTGGACCGGCCTCGCTCTCTGCCTCCTGAGCGATGTGTATCAGATCGATGGCCTGTACAGGAGATCAAGAGTTGGATGAGGCATCCATAGAGGTCTTCTGCATTTCTATTTTTTTTTAATTAACAATAACAAAAACAATAACAAAACAGGGATTAGATAATTACAGAAATACCCCCAACTTTATCTCAGACTTAACAGAAGTTTGCATACATCCTCTTTCAATTTATTATTTAATCATGCACGGTATAGAAAAGGTGGATAGAGAACATTTCTTTTCTCTATCGCACAACACTAGAACCGAGGGGCACTCTATGGAGCTGATGGGTAGGAGAGTTGGATCTGACAAGGGGAAGTATTTCTTCACACAGAGGGTCATTAGTTTATAGAATTTGTTGGTGCCGGAAGACATGGTAACAGCTACCAGCCTAGATGGCTTTAAGGCAAGGTTAGACAAATTTATGGATGACAGATGTATCAATGGCTACTAGAATGGATGCGTAAGTACATCTTTCAGACTGGGTGGCGGGGAAGCAGGATGCTTCTAAGGCAATTTGCTGGGATTTGAGATTAGGAAAAGGTTTGTCCTTGTCTCTGCTTGAGATGCCCATGAGTATTTGATGGGCCACCATGTCCAACGGGATGCTGGACTAGGTGGGTTGTGGCCTGATACAGCAGGACTTCTCTTATGTTCTTATGTTTACATCGTTCCTGGCAGTATAGGTATAGTCCTTTCGGCTATCTTTCAGCTAGAAACTTAACATATTCTCCCATCAATCTTAACCTCTTCTGTCTTAAAATATCAAATCTAAACTGTTCTATTAAATAACTGTACCAGGTTTCTAAATTACATTTATCCACTACCTTCCATGAAGCTGCTATCATTGCGAGCGTGGCCTTCAGCAATTGATCTAACATGCATTTTCCCCCTCTTCTATGATTTGCCCTCTATATTTACAATAATGCCGGTTCTGGGTACATCCGGATGTGAGTGGTCATGATATCATTAATTTCCTTAAAAACCCATCACATGTGGTGATAAGTTCCTTTCATTCCACAACCTTGCCAGCAATTAGAAGTGAAATTCAGAACAACATAGGCTAATTGGACAGGAGTCCTATACCATTTCATTATTAGGTTCATACATAACTCCCTTATCCTTAGATGTTTTATTTTGGGTCTGCATTTCTCAAAGCAATTCTTAATTATTGTAGTGTGTCTTGGTCATGTGTGTAATCTTTGGAGTTCATTGGGAAAAACTGGGCACCGTTCCCTAAACCAGTTAAATAATAAGAATATAGCTGTTCCTCTAAATACCTTTCCAGTTGTTAGATGAGATGATCTAATAGTGGTCACCCACTATTTCTTAGTGTAATTTAATTGATAGGATTGCTGGAAAGGTAGAATGGGAAATGAAGATGAGTTGGGGACATTGAGTTTTTTAGAGGAAAGGTGAAGATTAATTGCATTATCCCACTCAATCGCGAATCATGACTTCATGGGGTGTTTTTCCACTGTCACTAGAAGTACCCATTTCGTACCCATTAATGGGTACTTAATGGGTACTTTTAGTGACAGTGGAAAAACACCCATGATGACTTTATGAGGTCATTCACTTTAGTTGGGTGATAAGGTCACTGGGGTCAAATAAAATAGCACAGACCCATTTGGAAAGCCTGATCCATCTCTAACTGCACTATTATATAATGCTTCAGTATGGAAGGAAATACACTAGCAAGTGTGCACCTAAACAAAATATGTGTCTTCATAATCAGGATACTGTTTGGTTTCTGATAAATTCCACTGGAAAATCTGTATGTCAGTCTCATGGGCCAGCTGTAACTACAATTGTTCCTTCTATAACACAGTTTGTTTTTACACAATTGGTAAAATGTGGCATTCTTTTTTAATGCAGTCCTGGAAACTCTGAGTAATGTGATTTGGGGCGTTTTTGCACTTCCCTTCTCGTCTGCTGGGAGGAAAAGAGGCGCTATTAACCAACATTGACGAGCACTTGCACTTGGCTCACTAGTCAACTTTAGACACACCCACACACCCGTAACTGAATACTTACCTGATTCGATTGCAGGGCCAGTCGTCTTCTGGGTGCTGCCATTTTGGCTGCAGCGCCCTCCATGACTGCGCATGCATCAGTGCCATGATGATGTTGATGCTCCATGCATGCACAGTCACCTCTATGGTTGTCTGAAGTGCCAGTACGCTTGCATGGCACCTCAGATGACCCCGGAGCATTGGTAGAGATGTGGATGGCTGCTGCCTGGACACCCCAGGTAAGGTATTGGTCATTCATGCTCCACACCTAATCAACAATTAGTGAACTTCTGGTAGGGATGTGTACGGATATTCAAAAATTTGAAAATCCAATTCGAATTCAACAAATATCAACATTCAAATTCGAATCAGATTTTCAAAAATCCGAATTTTTGAATCCAGATTGAATTCAGATTTTCAAAAATCCAATATGGATTTTCAAATAATTTGACGGAATTCGTCATTGTGTATTACGTGCGAATATCATGTCTATTTGCTCTTATAATATGGGATGCAAATGAAACCCAAACATGATAAAAATGGGATGCATAATGGATTCAAAAATCAGATATGCATGTTCCCAATATTCGAGTTTGAATCAGACTTTTGAAAATACAGATCCAGATAATCCAGATTCGAAGTGGATTTTCAAAAATATGGATTTTTGAATTTCTATTTGACTTGAATAGAATATTTGAATATTCAATTTGAATCAAGTTTGAATACAAAAAAATCATTTGTGCACATCCCTAACTTCTGGGAAGGTAGGGGATGATTGGAGACTGTAGCAGCCTCCTTGAAGTCCAGGTGCTCTTCACCAGAAGTTCACTAATCATGGGGTGTTTTTCCACTGCACTCCTTTAATCGGGATCTAAGAAGATCCGGATCTAGGGAATGGGTACTTCCCTTAATCCAGTTCTAGCAGATCCGGATTAAGGGAAGTACCCAATGTGTTTCCATGGGTGGTCTAGCACCCAATAGCAATGGGTGCTAGCCTCTCTGCTGTGGAAACACCTGAGTACCCATTTGGAAATCTGGATCTACCCACAAGGGGTCTGCCTGTCACCCCAGGTGTTTGGTGGGATAGGGGGTGCAATCTCCAAAGTCATTTCCAAATCACTTCAAAGTCTGTGCAAAATAGCTCTGGGGTATCTTTGAAGTCTGTGCTGCTCTTTGGAGTAAACTTCCAAGTGACTTCAAAGTGACTTTGGAGTCACTTCGAAGTTCACTCCGAAGATCAGCACAGACTTCAAAGACGCTCCAGAGCCATTTTCCCAGACTTCGAAGTGACTTCAAAATGACTTTGAAGCTTAGGTTTTGGGGCTCCCCCTCAAGGGTGCCCCCTCCCTCTAGCCTCCCTCTAGACCCCATTGCCAAACTAACATGGAAACAGGCTCTCTTTAATCCGGATTTTCTGGCTGAAAATCCGGATTAAAGCCCAAAAAGTACCCATATGATCCGGATTTCCCAAGGCGCAGTGGAAACAAATGTGTCCCTAATGGGTGCTGTGCTGGAAATGGGGTAATCCGGCTCTCACCCAAATGGGTCCTTAATGGGTGCTAAAATGGATAATAAGTGACCATGGAAAAACACCCATGTACTACTGGCTGTAGTGCAAATAGGCCCTTGGTCTCACATTCTTCTGGAATGAACAATGGGTGATATCATGCCATGGTACTGTTGTAAACTCTTGAATCTCCTGCAGTTAACTTATCATGGTAGACTACTGAAGGCTCTCACAGTGCCATTGACACACTGGTAGGCTACGTCTCCCTTCTGCAGCACAACACACCTACTAGATGTTTGTGTTGCCCCTTCTACAGTGCCCATCTTACAGTACTTGACTGGGACTCAGCAGTTCTGCAGTGCCATTTATTTATCTTGGTAGAGTGGTCACCTTTGGTCCCCCAACTCCCTGTTTCCCATAAGTGGAAGTTACTTGCATAAAACATTTTTACAATAGATTAGGGATGTGCATAAATGTTCTAAACATTCAAAATTCAATCGAATTTGATTGGATGTGGACATTTGAATTGAATGTCTACACATTTGAATTTAAACATTCCAAATGAATTTTGAATGTTCTAAAACATTCGTTCAAATAACTGGAAGCATTTGAATTACATACATATCTGTTCGAATCTTATACATATCTGTACTCATTTGTGCTGATAGTACAAGATAAAACGGGATGTGTATGAAATGCATACACATACGTATAACACATACGAATGTTGTCACCATCCATATCTTCAAACACGAATGTTGTCAACATTCATATCTCCAGATTCGAACCTAACATTCAAACAAATAGATTCAAATGTATTCGATTCAAATCAGATTTTGCTGCATTCAGATTCTAAACATTCAAATTGAGGGTGAATCCCCACAGCAAGCTTATTTCGGATTCAATACAGGTTCAATCCTCACAGACCCCGCGTCAGTTTGGCTTAACATGCTTTCTGTGTGTTAAATCACCCCAAAGCGTTGTAAATGTTAACCCTCTTTTCAACAGGTCTCACTCCGGATCGTGCATTTGATACGTGTTTCATTTTTTAATGTGAGGACCCTACCGTTTTAAGGGATGAGAATCCATGTTTAGGGTTTCCCTCTCCCAATAGCTTGCTTCCAAAGACAGTGATGTCAGTGTAAAAATCCAACCTTCACAGCAGCCACTACACTGTAGCAATCCAGCCACTTTGCACCTGATAACAATGTTACAATTTTGTGCAATTCTAGCTCTTTGGAGTTCTGACCTTTAAAGGGGAAAGGAAAGCAGGGGCAGGTTCTGGGAGATGTGTGAATGTTTAAAGCCCAGTTGCTTGAGTTGCTGCTGCTGCTGTGTGTCCTGGGCAATGGGGAGAAGAGGGGAAAGAATTGCTGGCTGCCCTCTGCCAGTTTTCCTCCATCCAGGCAAGCAGCAGCCACCTGGCCAGACTCGGTGAAGGGGTTCGTTATGGGTGGCACGTTCACGCCAGGAGGAAGAGGGCAGGGCAGCCCCAAAAAGTGGCTTTCAAAAAGTAGCCACTTGAATCCCCCCTTGAGTCACCTACACCACGTACGATCCTCAGAATCTGGATTGAACGCGATTTAAGTTTAAAGTAATGGGAACAGGCAAATTTGCGTTTGCATCCGGTTCTATTATTTCGGTTTAGGGAAACCAAATTAAGCTTATAATGGGGATGTGGCCTGAATGTTTGGATATTCAATTTGACTCGAATTTGAATGCAAAAACAAAAACATTCATGCAGATCCCTAGTGGGGGCTGACCAGATAGTTAGAAGAGTCCTGCCTACAGTTCTGGAACACTGGGAGAACATAGGGATGCTTCATTCTCCCTGTGAACTTTTTTACTTCAGAGAAAAGATAAGTTTACTTTTTTAAAAACTTATGACTGGTGTTGTTCACTGTAGTTTAACACACTTCTCTGCACTTGATTGTTTTCTTGTGATGACAATGTTAGAAGAAAACAACCCAAACATCCATGAGTGATTATGATTTCAAAGTCATAACGGTGTTCCATTATTTAGAATTTTAAAAGCCGATCTCCTACAAGAAATATGGCTTCAGTATAATAATATGATTGCAATATCATACTATCTTAATGAAAACACATTTCTCTATTGCGAGGACTCTGTAGGTGAAGGGCACCAAAAATACTTCAAACAAACGAGGTAGGAAGTCAATCAGCTGAATTGGTTCCCAGGTGATCAGAAATATCTCTCAGTTTAACATGCTCTAGTGAGGGACAGAGGACTGTAGGGCAGAAGGGAAAAGAATAATAATACTTTGTGATAAGATGTAACCTTCATATTTCGTTATTGGAAAAAAGCATTTTATATTCTTGTAGGGATACAGAGACATGATAAAATGCAGGCCTATTCTGGCTTCCTATTTGTTGGGGTTCGAGCACGCAGGTAGGATTCTTGTAGTAATCTTGATCAACATTTGCTTCTTGTGCTTAACAAAACCTACGTTGCATACAGAGGTCGTATCTGGATATTCTGGAAAAAAGTGTTAATGTTTTTCTAAGAGGTATTGGGAAAGAGACAGTATTGCCAAAAGCCCTGAGGTCAGCATTGCTTGGTATCCTTTTGCTCTTTGGTCCACTTCAAAATGTCCTTCCCCTATCTGGTATCAGTTCCAACCCCTCACTGGTGATTACTGGTGATTTCCCCATCATTCTTTTTTTAAAATCCTTCTTTGCCACACTTCTGCACACAAGGAGAAGTATTTCTTCAACCAGAGGGCCATCAGTCTATGGTACTTGCTTCAGAAAGAGGTATAGTAACAGCCTATATAGTCTATATAGCTATAACCAGCCTATATAGCTTTAAGAAAGGGTTAGACAAATTCATTGATGACAGGTGTATCAATGGCTACTTGAATGGATGCCTAGGTACATCATCCAGGTAGGGGAGACAGGCAGGATGACTCTAAAGGATTTATTTGCAGGGATTCAAGAACAGGTGAAGGTTTTGCCTTTGTCTTTTGCTTGAGATGCCCATGGGCAGTTGGTGGGCCACTGTGTGGATAGGATGCTGGACTAGATGGGCTGTGGCCTGATCCAGCTGGGCTAATGTTCTTACACTATGGCTAGTTAAAGTTCCTCTACTCTTTCCCCCACTGCCAGCTTTCCTATTGAGGAACATCTTAGATGAAAGAGACTCTAAGTTGCAGGAAGACACAGACAGGCAGATATGTCATCCCCCAGTGGAGCCATCATAATTTGCTGACTTTCTCTTTTTTCCTTGCAGCGCTTAATAAAGAGAGGTTCTCTCTCCCAATTACAGATTTTGCTTCCAAAGCCTAGCAGTGAATAAAGTCCCTGCAGTGTTGTAAAGAGAAAATGGACTTGATAGGGAAAGAAAAGAAAGCATTTCAGGAAAATGCAAGCCTAGAAGTGCCTTAGGCTGCCAAGTGTGCCTTGGAACAGCAACAGAGGTTTGTATCTACACATGTGTGAGGAACGGGCAAGAATTTCCACCTCCCCTCTTCTTAAAAGATGAGGAGATACAAGTTGCCCACCACAAGCTCATTTTGTTTGGTTGACAAATGTCTAATCACTAATGGAAATGAGTCAGTACAGTGGTACCTTGACATACGAGTTTAATTCGTTCCGTAACCTTGCTCTTATGTCAAATCGCTCGTATCTCAAAGCAATTTCCCCATTAATCCATTCCAGCTCCCAAAACACCACCTCAGTTGTTTTTGTTATGCACTGTACTGTATTTACATACTCGTATCTCAAATCTTGCTCTCATCTCAAAGCAAAATATCACTCGCTCGGCAGCTTGTATCTCAAAACACTTGTATGTCAGGGCACTTGTATGTCGAGGTACCACTGTAGTACCTTCCAGACTAGCAGAATAAATCTGCAGTTATAAAAAAAAAAAAATCACAGCTTACCTGCTGCAAAGCCACATCCTGCCATGTGGACTAGAGCAGCCTCCCATAGCTTCCTCATTGGAAGCTGTGAGAGTTTGCGTTGGTGTGCACGTCACATAGGATAAGGCTGCTAATGAGAGTTGAGCCACCCTCCCTGTTCTCGTCGGCTCTTTGCGCCGTTCCATCCAGACTGGCGGGAAGATTCAAAGTTTCTTAATACTGCACTGCAAGTGCTGTTAAATCAGCATTAAGTAAATTTGCACTCGCGTTGGTATAATGTGTCGCTACTATGATCTAGCGATCGTGGTGTGTGATGCCTCCAATGCGGCTGCACATTCTGCTGTGCAGTATTAACAAGTCTGGACACACCTGGTGCTTTAGAGAAGAGGCAGCAAAGAGAGCCGAGCTTTTGTGAGTAGCTGGGATTCCATCTCTCAACAGCGTCCTTTACTGGAGCCCCTTAATCATTATACTGAGGTTGCAATCAGACACAGAAAAAAAGCAGCTCTGAGGCAGCTTAGAAGAAGGAGAAGGAGAAGGAGAAGAAGGAGAAGGAGAAGGAGCAGGAGGAGAGTTGGCTTTTCTCACCCATTTAGGGGGACTCAAAGTAGCTAACAAAGCTTTTCTATTCTTCTCCCCACAACAGACACCCTGTGAGGTAGGTGGGGCTGTGAGAGTTCAGAAGAGAGCTGTGACTAGCCCAAGGTCACTCAGCTGGCTTCATGGGAATCGAACCTGGTATTCCCAGATAAGAGTCTGGCTCCCTAACCACTAGACCAAACTTAAGAGGTGGCTTTGAGGTGGGATTGTTTACACACCAGTCTGCTTTTCTCCCTCTCCTGAACATTCTGTGCCAGAAAAAGATGAAGGCCACATATTGTCCCTCTGGCTGCATTCCCATACAAGTTTAAATCTGAATCAAATCTGTTTTCGGGATTGGGAGATCCCATTTATTTATTTTTTATTCCTGGATGTTATTAAGAGTATCCTGCAAAAATCTGCAGAAAAAAAGTCCTCACAAAAATTGTTCTCAGTCCCCTTTTGGAGCCGAGCCCACATATTTTTCGCCTTTAGGAACAACACCAGACTATTTGGGGCAGAAATATATCCTTCTGACCCATGCTTGCCAGATGTGGGTGGGATTTCATGGCTGTGAAGGCCTCCCCCCTCCCCTTGCCATGCCTGTTTTGAACACACTGTAATTAGGAGAGATATGTCACAGGAAAACTTTTTTAAAATACAAGCCTCAAGAGATACATTGTAACAAGGCTGGCACAGCAGGGGAAAACTAAGCCACAACCCTTCGTTTTACAGAAGGGAGGGGAGGGGAACTGAAAGGGAGAGTAATAGCCCCTCCCCCCCTCCATGCAAGCTTTGAAAGGGAATTGCTTTGCGCTGTCGGTTCTTCTCCACTCCTGTTTAAGCTCAAAACTGCTGCCTTCCTGGCAACGTGAATGGAGGGATGGAGCTTCCGATTTGAAAGGGAGAATTTAAAAGGGATCATTGCTTCTGTTGCAGCTGATTCTGCAGGGCAGGGTTAACAGGGTTTGGACAGGGGTGGAGATTAAAAAGCCCTGTTTCTCCATGCTGGGTTTTTTGTGGTTTGAGTGGGAATGCCAGTATTTGTATTCAGCCTGTGTTATCTTCAAGGGAATGGGGACAGCCAGATTGTGCACTCGGTCCTGAATCCAGATTTTAAAAATCCAACCCAGATTTAAAAATTCAAGTGGGAACACAGCCTCTGAGGACCTTTTTTTATATTCAAATACTGTCTGAGCTTGAAACTTTTCTTCCTTTTTGTCATACCCATATGCACAAATAAATTGAGCTTTTCTGACTTAATAAAAAGAGAACATTTCAAAAGGAGGAGCAGCATAGATCCTTTGCATGTTTTTTCCCCTTGGCGCTGCCATTTTTAAACAATTTCATTCATCGTTTGAACCACAAGATATGGCACATTTGCCAAAAACCCATATTTAATACACAGTTTCTACAAATTTGCCAGTACTGTTGAGCTTTGGAATGAGTCTTTAAGGTATGTTTGCGAAAAACAAGGAAGATACTGTTAGTAACAAATTTGAAATATCCACACACAAAAATGACAATTTCTCTCACACACAAAAGTGGGGGAGTTAGTTAAAGTTCTCTACGTAGCTGCATTACAGAGAATAAATTGAGGTGGGGGAAATAAAGGAAATAAAATTGAAAGACAGCTGGTGTTCCAAAACACCATTTTGAGACATGTTAAGTGAACACTGCAGACATCCCAGTTGTATACTGGTGTTCTTTCTATATTTTGGTAATTAGATCCAAATTTCACCACTGTCAAGCTGGTGGATTTCTCATGGACCATCCCTTGCAAAAATGAGTATCTCATTCCTCAGATGTTTGGGATAATAAGTAACAGGTTTCCTGTGGAACACCAGTAAAAACTGAAGCAAAGAATAATTACAGAATCTGTTTATGGTTTCTGTGGAAATCATTGGAAGTAATTGGCTTTAAGAAGTACAAGCTGTTAATTGGCACAAATCAATCTGCTTTGCTATTTAAAGGAAAGGATCAAACTTTAAAATGGATATCCAAAAGAAAATTATCTTAGTGGAATAGTAACTTAAATCCCCAAACCTCCTAAAGTAGTAAAATTGCTGCAGAAATCATAGGAATAGAAATATGTTCTACAGAGAAAGCCCATATTATGTATATATTTATCTATAAAAATTATTTTGAATAATATGGTTAATACTTTCTTGTATTTTTATACTGGAACAAAAATTAGTTATTTTGATTTCCATGACTCATCACAAGTTCTGAAGGGCCAGCTACAAGTAGGGCTGTCCTCACACCTGGCTGAAACAGTTGATTTTATTAAGAAGCCAGATTAAAAATACACTAATTTGGCCACACCCAATAGTTTATAATCCTTTCTCAGTTCATCCTCAGTTTGGGTCACTTTGCTCACACCTTTCTGTTCCTGTCCTGAGACTCCTTTACAAGACTTTTTAGATTTCTACCCCTCTCCAGTATCATAACACCCCTCGTGCTCTGATAGGATGAAAGTTCTGCCACTCAACAGCGTGCAATCACCCATTGGGCGAAAGAGAAGGCAAAGCAGGATCTACCCACTATAATCAGTTCAGCCCCCTTTAGTCCTCTTCCCTGATCATACCCCAGAAATGAAAACAGATTAACCACTGTACAATGGCTTGGCACCTGTAAAAATCTGAACTCAGGAAAGTCTGATTGAAGGGAGGAAAGTCCACAGATAAAATGGTTTGGAATAAAATGGTATGTGGTGGGGTCTGACAATGGACTGAAGAAGGATTAAAGTGAGGGTGTGACCATAGCTTAGGTTTTAATCCATCCTCAGCAGAAAACATCAGCAGTGACAAATGAATTCCACCTTGGGATAGATAATGTGGAACAAAAATGGGTAGTTACTGTGCTAATGCATTTCCTCACTCTGATGACAGATTGAATAAGGATTAAAATTCAGGTGTGGCTGGACTTCTCATTGAAAGAATTACATTCAACGACCTTTACCTGAATCTGTATTTAGACGCCGTGAAGAAAGATGTAGTGCAGAATGGTAACTGCGCCGCCGGGATTTGTAGGTGTTCTCACTGCTTCTTTCCATGGAGAACTCATCTAACCAGGAAGCATTAGTCCGCTTGTCTCGAATAGTAGAAAATGAGCGTCTCATAGAGCCTGGGTCTGTAACTACCTGGAAGTGTGGGCCATGAGATAGTTAGAAGTTGGCATGGGCCAGCCAGCCAGCATTTAGGAGGCACTTACCACTACCAATTCAGAAGAGAAGCAGAAAGGAACGGAGGACCACCTTCCACTTAGATTTACATCTATCAACTTGAGATAACATATTAGTAAAAACTGCGCCACTAGTATCTCAGGCTTCCGTCCAAGTAATACTTTGATAGAAAGAGTAGTAACATCTGGGACAATGAGGGAAAGCTGACCTGTGATGCCTCCAGACCATATTTTGATCTGTGGCCATTCAGTGAGACCAAAGACAAGACTCCAATTGCAACCTCATCCCTCCAGTCCAAGAATTGCCCAGACCTAAGGAACTATCTCAGATGGCTTTTCCACTACTTTCTTGTTATCATGTTTCTAATGAGTTGAAGCAGAGAGACTATGCACTTTGCTGGATCATTGGGGCTAACCACATACAGGGAATCTGGGACCCTTTTGATGCTGTTAAACTACAACTGCTATTCCTGGCATTTGGCAAGATTGTCACCAGCTGGCAGGAATTGAAGTCCATGGTTTTCTTCAGAAAGGTTATGTAGCCAATATTCTGTCTTGGAACAAAACTAGAAATGGCAAGAGAGCAAGTGAAAGAATGGAATCCAAAGGCAAGGGTGCATAGTTAAAATGATAAACGGAAACAAGGCTGCATTTACTGAAGTGGAACAGAACTTTGTTTATCCACACTTTGCACCATTTTGGTATCCATTCTAAATATATATTCATTAGTAGCAGTCAAATTCTATCTGTTTTAAGTTTATGGCTTAGTTTTCACTGCAATCGCAAACCTGCATCGTTAATACTCACTTCTTTAATACTCGCTTCTAAATAATCCTATAATACTGCAGCTATCTCATCTACTTTCTAAATAAGTGATGAATTTTGTAGACTTTTACCATGCACACAAAATAGTAGAGATGTGCACAAATGCTTTTTGGCATTCAATTTGAAATTTGTACGAATAGATCACATTCGAATGTGATAAAATTCTATTTGATACAAATCTATTTGTACGTATTCGTATGAACATTCAATAAGTATCCGATATGAATGAATACATATCTGATACGTATCCAATACAAATGAATATGTATTGGATACGAACAAATACATATCTGATACAAATAGATACATATCTGATATGAATACATAACCAATATGTTTCCCCAGCTTAGCGAATGTCCAAATTATTTGTATGAACGTCCAGAAACATTTGTATTCATTTGAATGTTAGCATATGAATATCATAATATTCGATTCGAGTTTTAATGTCCAAATTCGGCCAAATTCAGCCAAATTTTGAATGTTATGAATATTTGTGCACATCCCTACAAAATAGTGATATTACCAGACATGATGCGTTCACAGCTACATTTCAATCCAGATTCAGTCCACTTTCAGAGTAACAACACAAGAGCTAAGTAGCCAATCATTTTCTTTCTACTTTATCTAACCTAAAGTTGGATTTTCTGAGTTAGATAATGCTGAAAGAAAATAGCTTGACCCTTTCC
>MTQE01001134.1:9665202-9693102 GCA_014337955.1 Aspidoscelis marmoratus | reverse complement strand
CTGTGACTAGACCAAGATCACCCAGCTGGCTTCATGGAGGAGGAAGAAGAGTTGGCTTTCCTACCCCACTTTTCTCCCCCATTTAAGGTGATTCAAAGCAGCTGACAAAGCTTTCTGTTCTTCTCCCCAAAACAGAAAACCCTGTGAGGTGGGTGGGGCTGTGAGAGCTGCGACTAGCCTAAGGTCACCCAGCTGGCTTCGTGTGGAAGGGTGGAATCAAACCTGGTCTTCCCAGATAAGAGTCCAGCTCCCTAACCACGCGACTAAACTGGCTCAGACAAGTTACTAACTATGCTTTTTGCATTTAGAATTCAAGGTGAGATAGATAATTTATTCTTTTTTTCCCCTCTGAGGTTTTGGACTCTTCAGCATTAGTTTATATTATCAGAGAACCAGATGATATGATATCGACAGTACAAGTTACCTTTTTGCTCCTAAAAGTAAGCAACAACCTCCTGTCGGTAAGGACCACGTATCTAATATAATCTCTTATTCCTATTGTCCACTGTTTCACTTGGTTTTACCTGGGGATCCACAGTCAGGCGTGGCATGGAGGAGGCCCTCCCAGATACAGCACGTTCCTGAGTATCCACCGGGAGGTAGCTGCCACAGTTAGAGGGTTGCACTCTTTTAAACTCTCTAACCTCTGGCTCCTGGAAATAAACACACAGCCAAACTCATGGGATTTTGCTTGATTACACAGTTTGCCATCTTTTGCCAGCGTTGTTTCCACCAGTGTTATAAGAAAGGCTTTCAAAGAGGGGGATACGTAAAAACATAGTGAGTGCTTTAGCATGAGAGATGGGGAGGTAGAGAAAGAGAGGAAAAAGACTTTGAAATTCTTTACCTGGAAAGGTAATTAGAGTTCTGAATCATTTTAAATCATTGCTTCTGTTTTGAAAATAGTCTAGCACAGAAATTCAGTGTAGTTTCTTTCACTGGATTGTTATTCTTACATAATTAGGGATGTGCACGAATATTCGAAGGTATGTGAAATTCGATCGAATTCGTCCAAATTTCAACATTCAAATTTGAATTGAGTGTCCATAAATTCGAATTTAAACATTCAAACGAATTTTGAATTTTGAATCTATTCGTTCAAATTATCCAGTAGGTGTACAGGTTCATGCACAATGCATAACTGCATGTATACATCTTTCCCGCATCCATACACAGCTGTACAGATCCATAAGGGACAAAAACAGGTTGCATATGGGATAACTACAGGATGCATATGGACATGTACAGATGTGTATGGGATGTGTAACAATGTGTACTGGTACATACGAATGTTTTCGACAGTCGTAAGTGCAAATTCAAATTTGCTTAATTTGAATTGAAATTGGTTAAATTTGAATTTTAAAGATTTGAACCAAATTGAATTTTTGAATATTCAACTCGAATTGAATCCAAAAATTGCATTTGTGCACATCCCTATACATAGCCATCTGGATTTAAGTGGGTAGCAACTGGAAGGAACCCCAGGTTTCAATTTCTCCCCTTTTTGCATTGTTCAGATGGTTTATGTTTCTTTGGTCATACTGGGAAGGAGGATTAAGGAACAGAGGCCTAATCACTAAAGTAGGTCACCTGAACCTGGTGTCCTTTCTGGGGTTGGTACTACAGTTTCTATATGCTTCAACAAGCACAGTGCTAATGGAATTGTTACTCAAAGCACGTGGTGCCCGCCAGTTTGGAGAAAACTGTTTCTAACCATCGTTTTAACCTTTTGAATACAAGCCAAAATAAACCTCAGACTTGGATGTTAGCTGTAGTTTAGCATGTCATCCAAAACCTATGGCTAATTTTGACTATAGTTGGTAAAATAACCCAGCCTTGTGAACTATGACTTGAATTTGGCTTGTCCCCATTAGTCATTGGTAAAATTTCACTGACCAGTATTATGGCTGGGATCAGGCACCTTTGGGGAGGTTTAAAGACGAAGAGTTGGCTTTTCTACCCCGCTTTTCTCACCCATTTAAGGGGACTCAAAGCGGCTGACAAAGCTTTTCTATTCTTCTCCCCACAACAGAACACCCTGTGAAGTAGGTGGGGCTGTGAGAGCTCAGAAGAGAGCTGTGACCAGCCCAAGGTCACTCAGCTGGCTTCACGGGGGAATCAAACCCGGTATTCCCAGATAAGAGTCCGGCTCCCTAACCACTAGACCAAAGAAGGCTTTGAGGTGGGATTGTCCACAAAGAAGTCTTTCCCTCCCCACTCTCATGAACATTTTCTGCTAGAAAAGGTCAATTAGAGAAGGTTTGGGAACACGGAGGTCACACACTGGGTCTCTGAGGCACCCCTTTTGTTCTGTCTGGACACAGCTTAAGACTGTTCAGATTTAGATGAAATTGCCATTAACGGAAAACAAATTTTAACATCCAGACTCCACCTCATGTGCAAGGGTGCCTTCAGAAGAAGAAGAGTTGGCTTTTCTACCCCACTTTTCTCGCCCATTTAAGGGGACTCAAAGGGGTTGACAAACATTCTATTCTACTCCCCACAACAGAACACTCTGTGAGAGCTCACAGGGGAGCTGGGACTAGCCCAAGGTCACCCAGCTGGCTTCATGGGGGAGGGTGGAATAAAACCTGGTATTCCCAGATCAGAGTCTGGCTCCTTAACCACTTAGAACAAACTGGCAGACAGTGAGAAGAAATTTGAGATCTCGCAATTATCTCTCTGCCACACCAAATGACAGGAGGCAATACTGTCTCTTCACAGAATTGCTGCTCTTGCAAAACACCTGTATGTAGGAAGCGCTGACCCAATTTCCTTTGGTTGTTTTTTTTGGGGGGGGCAGGGTGCTTGCTATATATGGATAGT
Organism: Aspidoscelis marmoratus; assembly: GCA_014337955.1. Taxonomy (NCBI): domain Eukaryota; kingdom Metazoa; phylum Chordata; class Lepidosauria; order Squamata; family Teiidae; genus Aspidoscelis; species Aspidoscelis marmoratus. The sequence continues at coordinate 9,690,276 of MTQE01001134.1, read as the reverse complement.
TTTGCAAGAGTAGTGATTCTCCAAGGAAAAACAGACAAGGTAAGTGATCTGGCATTTTGGAAAATCACTATTTTTAATCTGCGTCTGGAGGCACATAAAGATTCAGTTAGGCTCCTTCTCATAGTGTTGAACTACCTCCTGGTTAATAGTTGAATCAGCCCCATGATTGTTATAATATCACCAAAGAAAAAAGTGTCTGGCCCTAACCTGCATGTAATTGTCCATTTGGGGCTGATGTGCAGCATGGCACATGAAGGCAAACTATATGTTTGATTTTTCTAAAAATATACAATGGATACAATTTTTTACTCTGAGAAGCACACAGAGCAGACTAGAAATGCACATTTAGGTAGCACTGTAGGGTAACAAGTGTCAGGTGGCACACAGATGTGCACACATGCACAACCATATACACACAGACACCAGTGCTGCTGACTGAATAGTGTGGGTGAATGCATAGATCAGAGGTGTACATTCATATTTGTATGATGCATTTCAACAGTTTAGTTTTGACCACAGACACCAGCAGTGAAGACAAGATGAACACAAACCCCAGATCATCAGATACCCTTTTCAGCTCTGAGCAAATTACCTGATAAATTGACTATATAAAGGGAAAGCACCAACCTGTAAAACATCCATCGTCAACAACACCCATCAACATTATCTCTAACATAGTCTTCAACTGCCTAAATGCAGAATTGTCTTCTAGAATATACACTAAACATGGCAGAATGGTATACTAAAAATCCAGCTTTTTAACTTTTTACAAAGGTTTTTTTTTTTTTTAATCTAAGAGAATGCAAGCAAACCTTCAAGTAACTCACTATTCTCTGGTTACTAGTACAGTTGAGAAATAACTTTTAAAAGTGTGTTAAAAGGTTAAACATCTGTTGTAAGTTGAAAATTATGTTAGCACCTTCAAATTGTGTATCTAGGAGGAAACAGAGGCTGATCACAGAAAAGAAGAAAAAGCAGCAGCGTTGGCTTTTCTACTCCACTTTTCTCACCCATTTAAGGGGTCTCAAAGTGGCTGACAAACCTTCTGTTCTTCTCCCCACAACAGAACACCCTGTGAGGTAGGTCGGGCTGTGAGAGCTCAGAAGAGAGCTGTGACTAGCCCAAGGTCACCCAGCTGGCTTCATGGGGGAGGGTGGAATCGAACCCGGTATTCCCAGATAAGAGTCCAGCTCCCTAACCACTAGACCAAACTGTCTCACAGAAAAGGCACTCAGGAGAATTGTGCTATATGAAACACATTTCTTGGGTCCTTTATTGAGCAAAAACACAAAGGGAAGGATGTTAAAGTGATCTGAAATGTTCCAAAGTAGATATATATATATACGTCTATTTAAACTTGCTGTCTTCCAAAAAATGCAGAACACTGCTCCTTCTTTCTCAGGGCCATCGTGGTCATACTAGTCAGAGGTGGTGGGAACACTAGTCCCAACTTGGAGATTACCAACTGAGCAGGCAAACAAGGGATGCTTGCACACAATGTTCCGTACAACGGCTTTTAGAAAGACTGGCAAAATGCAAAAATGCCATTGCCAAGGGCAAAAATACAGCATTTTCAAGGAATAAAAGTCTTCCTAAATTCCTGAAGGAAAGAGAAGACAAATTTAGTAAAAGTTTTAATATTGCCAATATATTAAATCCAGAGGGTTCTTGCATATGTATATGAAAACTAACACTAAGATTACATTTGAGACGTTTTTAGAAATGTCTTCCAAGCAGGACAGGAGAGAAAGTGTTTGTAAACAGAGCATTGATTTACCAGAGACTGCTGTTCTTGGTATTCTGCATGGGCTGAATCCATACACGCCAACTGGAAAATCTCTTGAGGAGACAGTGGGCTTAGGGAGGGAAACCCACTTCGGCTACCACTGCAAAATAAGACACATTTAGATACAAGAAGTACTTTTAACAATATCTGCTTCTACATAGCCCTGTGCCAATGGGATGATGCCATCACTACTGCTACTTATTCAAATGCGCCATGGATTCATGCAGTGCTAGACTGAATGGCCAATATGGGGGGGGGGGTTTCCACTGACCTCCCTTAATCCGGGTCTAATATGATCCAGATCTAAAGAATGGGTCCTTCAACTAATCCAGATCTAGTAGATCTGGATTAAGGGAGGTACGCAATGCATCCCCATGGGCGGTGCAGCACCCAGTAGCAATGGGTGTTAGCCTGCCTGCAGTGGAAATGCCGGAGCACCCATGTGGCAAATCTGGATTGACCCATGTGGGGCCTGCCCATCACCCCAGGTTTTTGGGAAGACAGGGAGTGCAATCTCTATGGATGCTCCCCCAGAGCCCCCCTTGACCCCATTGCCCGATCACTGTGGAAACATGCTCCGTATACTCCACATTTGATGCCTGAAGACCCCATTTTAGACCCCTTTAATGGGGTCTACAGGGAATCTGAATTATAGGTTCTCAAAGACTGATTCAGTCCAGATTTCCCCTAGAACTGGTAGAAACAAATGTGGCTCTAATGGGGTCTGCAGTGGAAACAGGGTCTTCCTGCTCGGAGCCTAATGGGTCCTTAATGGGCCCTTATTGGGTACTTAGTGCTAGTGGACCCCCACCCCCCCACCCCAATCACCATCTTCCAGATGCAACAGTTATTTGCATAACACAGTTTTCAGTTGGTGGATTCCAAGAACCAAGCATAGTTTGACACCGTATGATCGGAGACCACAATGAAAAACCATGTGCTACCGATTAGACGGAGAAGGCACTAGTAAACTACATCTGTATTGCTGCCAAGAAAACCACACAGATTTGTCCAATTAGTCAAGCCTAGTACAGTCATATTTCTATCTTAATCAGCTTATGGAAAACAAAAAAGGCATTATTGAGGCACAGCTAAGCACGCTAAAATGAAGTTGGAGATGATACATATAATTTAATTCTGTACCACTCAAATTAGAAGGAATTAGAAGTAGTTAACACTGAGTATATTGTGTAGGAATCTCGAGAGTAATTTCAATTTGCTGTGAGCAGAAAAAGAACACCTTTTAATCATAAAACGTCACTATTTATGTTTTTCCCCCAAATAAAAATATCCTTGTAATTTTAAAGATTGTGTAATGTGTGGTGTTCTTTGGCAAGCCAAAATCAGTTCAGTGAGAAGTGAAGCAGAGAAAATCTTTCCACAGCATCCTATTTGGATCTAAAGCCTACGCTCAAGGAACTTCTGTACATGTAGGAGGTTCTTTCAGTGATATTTTTGTACCGAGTTATTCAAAGTCTGCAGTTTGAGTTTGGAAAAGGCTATTAACATTTCCCCTTTGTTTAGATATAGAAGGTAGTTTTGACCTAGAACAGAATATGGAAAACATATGAAGGGAAATGGAGAATGTGTTATAAAAGTAGTCCGCAATTTAGGGATGTGCATAGATATTTGAAAATTCGAATATCCGATTTGAACCTGTCAAATGTTGACATTCCAACTCGAATTGGAGTTCTGAAAATCCGATACAGACTTTTGAATAATTCGAATGTGTGGTGTCGTATCTGTCGTATACCAATCTGTGCAAAAAATATACGTATCTTGCACTTAAAATATGGGATTAAAACTGGATGCATACAGGATAATAGGGATACATACGGATTTTTACGGAATGCATACAGATATGTATAACAAATAATGCTGACATTCATATCTTTAAATACGAATCTAACATCCAAATGTATGGATTCAAGTGTTACGGATTCAAATAGCATTTTATGACATTCGGATCTTAAAAATCCAAATCGAATGGGATTTTTTGACATTTGAATCCAAGTAGATTCGAATACATTTGTGCACATCCCTGCTGTAACTCCTTCCTCCACTTCTAATCTAGCTTTTATTGTTAGAGCAGCTTGTTCATTTTCATGGGCAGCTTGCGGGATAGGCAAGCAAATAGCATCATATCTGCTATCATATCGTTGTTGCTGTTGTTTAGAATGTTACATTTCAGTGGCTATTATTAATACTTTCAGATTTGTTTTAGTTTCATCATTCAGGTTTTTTTCCCTGTTGTCTTTAGATATTCCTAAATGATGGGTTCTTAGCATTTTCTAACCATTTTCTAGCATTTCTGTTTTATTTTTCATCTGCCACTGCAACAGAACAAGAACAGCGGCAGAGCTTTCACTGTGAGCTGATCAAAAGGCACGCAAGTCGATTTTACATTAATTTGAAATTATTTAATGAGATCACATCACAGTAAAACAATGGCTGGGGACGCAAAGAGTTGCTGGTTCAATCCACAGCATCTCATGTGAGAAGGTAATAGCAAACCACTTCTGTATCTGCCAGGAAACTGGCACAGATGTTTCCATGGAGCCAACAGATGTTGACTTGAACTCAGTGGTACCCCACAGCAAAAAATTAGCCCCCTTTTTCCACGCATAAAGATCTGGATCTTTAAGACCCAGATCTTTGAGATGGGCTCCTCTTGGAGATCCAGATCTTGAAGATGCCTGAAAACCCCATTGGGGACACCTTCAATCAGGTCCACACAAAATCCAGATTTAAGGGCCTGAAGGACCCATCAAATCCAGATTTCCCCTGCCCTCATGGGGACAGGGCCTTGGAGATGGGGCTTTCAGTGGGGTCCAGGTGGGGACAGGACCTTCCCAATTGGTACTGACACTGTGTCCTGGCAGTGCCATTTCTACCACCAACACAGTACTCCTGTCCACCTGCACAGGCCACAGGAAAAAGCCATGTGCCCCTTGAGCCCTGTAGAAAGTTTTAGAGAGATGCCGTTCTAACAAAAGAAAAAAAAAGGGAGGGGGAGAGAAGTAGTCTGGTAAAAGTCCAGTAAAATAGGGATGTGCACGAATGTTGCTGTTTTTTTGTATTTGATTTGTATTGAATCAAATGCAAGAAAATTCATATTCATTTCAATAGATCCCCTTCGAATGTAGTGGGATTTGAACTTGATACAAATGTTCAATCCCATACGATTCCCATACGAATGCATACAAATCCCATATGAAGCTTCATACAAATGTATCAGAACATTGTATTTGAATTTGAATGTCAGTCTTCAAATGTGCTAACATTCAATTCAAATATGAATGTCCGAATTTGGCCATATTTGCACTGATTTTGAATGCTAGAAATATTCGTGCACTTCCCCCACAGTGAAATGAACACTTCTATAAAAGTAATGGAAAGCTATTGCTTCTGGAAATAATCATGTTATGGGGAGGAAAAGTTCTGAAAAATATATTAACATTTTGTATTAGGGGTATTCATGAATATATTTTTTGCATTCGATTTCAAGTCGAATCAAATATTTAAAAATTTGATTTGAATAAAATAATCCAAATTTCCAAAAATCCACTTCGAACCCGGATTATTCAAATCCTCACATTCAAATATCTGATCCAAAAGTTCTATTCGATTCATCGGCAGCAGTTGTATCCGTTTTGTGAATTTGCGCAATTCCGTATGCATACCATCTTTATCCCATAAGCATCCCGCTTTCATCTCGCATTATGAGCACAAATATTCACACAAATTCATATATGATATATACGAATCTATTCATTCTAATTATTCAAATATCTGTATCAGATTTTCAAAAATCCAAAATTCGTCCGAATGTGCAAATTCAAATGTTTTAAAATCCAATTCCAATTCAAATGTCAATATTCGTCAGATTCAAATTGGATTTTTGAGTTTTTGAATATTCGTACACATCCCTATTTTGTATACTTATTGCTACATGCTATCGCATCTTGCCTTGTGGGTCTAAAAACAGTGATGTTGCAACAAACCCAGTATATTTGTGGTCATTGGACCTGGACTGTATTCTGTTCCCATCACTGCTATGGGCTTCCCCTACTTTTTCCTATCCTCTCATAATTGATGAATTATTTCTCAAAACTGTTCTTTCATCTCAACAACAAAAAAGCAGTAAAAGAGTTAAAGTCTTGTTCAGCCTCTACATTCTGATTCCAAAAAGGTTATAATTCTCCATCTAAGAAAGTGCAGTTCTTTTCAAATTTGCATGAGAATAATTGAACGCTACACATTCACACTGAGCTACAGAAATTCTTGACTGTAGGGCAATGAGATCAGAATTGGTGGAAAGAAAAGTAATTAATTAGGCAGAAACCAGTGGGAGAAGCTTTAATAATATTAAAAAAGAAAGATAGTGAGGAATGTTCAGACCCCATAGAATTTTTGTTCCTCTGCTATTTTTAGAAAAAGATCAGGGTTTATTTCTGTGTCCGCGAACATGTGCGTTAGATAAAAACATGGACCAATTGTAAGAGAAACGTAGGATATTGCAGCAGCAGATAATGATCTTATTTGGGTCCCTTTTAAAAATGAATGTGCAAAACATGGCCTTTCTACGTCTTATCTGAAACCACACTTTGTCTTTAGTTCCACTCCTAGAACATTACACTGTAGGAGGAATATATATTCCTTACTCAAAAATTATACTTACAGTCCTGAAAGTGTGTCTTGTTGGAGGTAAGGCAAAGCTTTAGCATTTGAAATGATCTCCTGAGGAAGAGAGGAAGGCTCCATACGCTGGAACATTGGGGCATTTTTCTGAATTAAAAAAAGAGAGGGAAAGTCTCAGTTCATGATATTGTTTAGACAATATTTTTGTATATATTAAGATCTATGCTGGATGCATCAGGGTAAACAATGCTGCATTTTTCACATATCTGATCACATACATGTGCTGAGATGGTTCTAGATTGATCCAGTTTGTATTGAAATGGAAGGGGGAGTCTGTTATGTTTTTATGTGAATTAGCACCCCAGTAGTCTGTTTAAAATGTTCTATCTAAAATGAAACTGGGTTCCAGTTTGACACACTGATCAATGAATGGTTCATTCTGTGCCTGCTTCTTTAAAATTAGGCACTATGTGTGATCTCGGTCACCTATATTGATACTGTAGCGGTTGCACATCTAGACTAGCGTGCCCTTTGCGTAGCACCCTGGTAGCAAACGTGTGCCTGCACACGCCGTCCTTCCGTCCAAACTGCTTGGTAAAACGCTGCCACCACCGGAGCTGGTCTCCAGACAGGGAGTTTGAGCTGGGTTTTGCTGTCTGGCTCTCTCTGTGACTTTAACTCTTCCACTGCCAGGCAGCGGACACAAACCCCACAACCTCCCACAAACACCGTCAGGGAAAAATCCTCCCTCCGCGTCCTTTCAGAGCCCCAAAGATTAGGCAGGACGTCTGGAACTGGGTTTTAAAAAAGTAATAAAAGTTTATTCAAAATAACAAGTCTTCAGGCAAAATAAAAGAAACACATGGGCACAAAATAAGGCAGTACATAAAATACAAAGTAACAAGGCTGAGAGATTAGGCTATCTTGTGAGGTAGCTTAAAGAAAGTAAAACTCCCATCTCTGGAGTCACAGACGTAATGCCTAGCTCTGACATTACTCCTGGATACATGATAGGAATATCGCGGGTGATACACTCAAAAGAATGCATACAGTGGTACCTTGACATACGAGTTTAATTCGTTCCGTAACCTTGCTCTTATGTCAAATCGCTCATATCTCAAAGCAATTTTCCCATTAATCCATTCCAGCTCCCAAAACACCACCTCAGTTGTTTTTGTTATGTACTGTACTGTATTTACATACTCGTATCTCAAATCTTGCTCTCATCTCAAAGCAAAATATCACTCGCTCGGCGGCTTGTATCTCAAAACACTTGTATGTCAGGGCACTTGTATGTCGAGGTACCACTGTACTTTGGAGTCCAAACTGACCTTTTCTTATACAGAATTTTCCCTCAGGTGAGTACCATCAACCAATCAGGTTTGAGTTCTTACAGGTGTGAGAAATTAACATCCCTACATTCCAAAGTACTCTGTTGATCTCAGTGTGAGATGGTAAGTATTCCCAGGAACACTACCCAGTTCCTTCAGCCTGCATTTCTGATAACATCTAATTACAAAGACCAGATGTGGCATAGGAGTGTGAACCTTCCCACCAGTTAATTAAAGGAATACATCCCCTTTTAGAGTTCTTTGCTTCCCAAAATGGTTCCTAATTCCTATTGTATGTTGCAAATGGAGTTATTTCTGCTTGACATGCTGGGGAATGTACAAAACCATACCCCAAATGCCATCACAGATACATAATCACTAACTGGTTACTCAGTTGCCTTTTCCAATTGGATTATTTGAGTTCCAAGGGTTACTGGTATTAACACTGTTGGCTATGTGTATCATTTACGTTTTGCTGCCAAACAAACTAGATCACAGTTGACTGTGCTGACAACCAGGAGAGAGGGAGAGTTGAACAGAAGGAACTTTTGACTACAAAAGATTTAATTTCTCTCTCCCTTCCCCCATTGCTTTTGCATTTTTTTGGAGAAAAGAGGCATGCTGCTCTGCTCCTCTGGTGCTTGTGACTTCTGCCTCCAAGCTCCTTGTTTCCAACATGTACAGGATATCCTCACAGTTCACTTGAATGAAGGATTCTGCTTCCTTACTGGATAAGATATATCTGTTCTTGTACAAAGTAGTCACCTGCCTTCAATCCCTATGCAGATAACACAAGCATCTAAACAGCAAGCAGCAAATCATTTCCATGCTGGTCCTAAGTAAGCAATGCCAATATGCCACCAAAGTGAAAAGTAACTGGAACCACTGGCCAATCTAACTTGGGGAAAAATTCCTTTCCATACTGATATTTTAAAGCTAATCATTATTTAACCATCTAAACTGTTCATACTGTGAAGCTAGCTGCTCCACTGTGGTATCTGATCATTTCTCCTCTTCTTTAAGTGAGGAAAAGGAGCATTTAACATTTCTCAAGGCATTACAGTCAAACCCAAAGGGTTGTTCCCATAGGAGTCATTATCTCATGACTTTCTTCTTGTAATTTAGAACAGCAAACACCTTTTTTGTGTCATGTCCTAATTTTTCACTTGGAAGGTGAAACAAGCTGTCAGGCATAGCTCCTTGAAACTCAGAACATAATTCTTCACCCCAAAGACTTCAGTTCCAGAATTCTGAAATCCTGGAGGGCTGAGGAGCTTCTACGGGAAGCTTCTGAAATCTTCTCTCTCAGAGGAGTTGGAGAATCATGTCTGTGCAATTTGGTGGAGAAGCCGAGGATCCAAGAGGTTAGGGTCTGCTGTTAACCCTCACGGAGGGCTTGAAGGGGTTGGGGTGACAAGATCATCTACCACTGGGACACATGTGGAAAAAGAAACTGCATTTGGAGAAACATGATTAAAAAGGCACTCACTCACTCACTCACACAAACTCTCTCTTTCACACACACACACACAAAACACACAGAGACACTCTCACACACACATGAGCACACACGAGCACACACTATTTCTCCCTCTCACACACACTCACTCACACACATACTCTCTCTCTCTCACACACACACACACACATGCACACACAAACTCTCTCTCTTTCTCTCTCTCACACATGGTCTGGATGCAGCCCAGGTTGCCAGAGAGGCCACTTAGCTGGGAAACAAATGTGAGCTCATCTGAGTTTATTCATGGAGAAACATGACAACTAGGTTAATAAATAAAAACAAGCTGATAAATTTGTGAATTGAAGACAACTAGTTCCTGAAGACATGCAAATACTTGCAAATAGAGGGCACCCACATTCTCCTAATAAGACTAGTTTTCAAAAAACCTTAAAGCACTGCATTAACTGCTAATACCACAGGATTATTCTCTTCCGAGAGTGTAACTGTACCTGTTCTTCCAGCTGCTGTCTTTGTTTCTTAGCTTTACACTGCTTATAATAATCCATTATCATCATGGCTGCGTAGATCTTACCAACTGTGAGGTCTGTGGCTAGAATTGAAAGGGAGCATTTTACGTTAACTGAAACAGATTTCTTCAGGTTTGATAACAATTCTGGAGAGGTTTGCATGAAAGATTGTGTTAGTTATATGTATGAATCATGACTCTGGTGTCTTGCAAAGCAGGAGATGGAGGCAGGAAAATGTGAGGCAGATGGAAGACATATGCTTTCAACTGGTAGGACCCTGATTTATAAAACACATTTTCTAGAGAACCATAGGAATCTGCAGTTGTATTGAATCAAACTGCTGACCAGTTTGTCCAGGGATTTTTCTGTATCCGCAGTCATTAGTATGGTGCCAAGGGAAATAATGTTATCCTTTAGCTTTTCCTCTGGTGTCTCCAAAGCTTTCAGTGCCTTCTCACTGCCCCCTTTGTTATGAAATAGCAAGAATGAGTCCCTCCCCTTCCTTTAGAATTGCTTAAAGGAGTCAAGGGGAAGAGCATTAGCTCTCTTAAAATGGCATGATTTTAAATGTATCACCCACCCACATCAAATAATTTAAGTAGTCTAGGGGTGTGTACAAATGTTTTTTTGGCATTCAATTTGAAATGAATTCAATGTTCAAAAATCTGTATTCGTACAAATAGAGCACATTCCAATGTGTTAAAATTCTATTTGATACAAATCTATTTGCATGTATTCATACGAAACATATCTGATATGTTTCTCCAGCTTAACAAGTGTCTGAACTATTCATACAAATGTCTGGAAACATTTGTATTCGTTCGAATGTTAGCATACAAATATTGTAACATTCTATTTGAGTTCCAGTGTCTGAATTCGGCTGAATTCAGCTGAATTTTGAATGTTATGAATATTCATACACATCTCTATTAAAGTTACTTTTATACTTGCCTCAGTTTTCTATAGCACCATTTTTAGTTAGCAGTTGGCAGATGAAACCACCTTAAAGAGACGTATGAGGTTTGGAATGTTAGAATGTGGGTTTTTAAAATTATTGTTTTATGAACTTTTAAAGTATGGCTTCCAGCCTAAGTTAAACGTAGGATTTGAAGAAACAAAACAAACAAAATCCCAACATTAGTAAGGTCTAACCATATTACTATATTGCATTCATTTCATTTTCCATTTAGTAACCATTCCTAGTAGGAATGTACACAATTTTTTTTTTGGGGGGGGGCATTTGATTTGAAAAGAATCAAATGTTTGAAAATTCATATTCATATGAATAGATCACATTTGGATTTGGTTAAATTCTATTCAGTATGAATGTATTTGTACATGACCCATACAAACATTTGATACATATCTGATACAAAGAGATACGTATCTGATACGAAGAGATACATATCTGGTATGAATAGATATGTATTGGATATGAACAGACACGTATCTGATACGAAGAAATAAGTATCTGATTACGAATAGATACGTATCTGATACAAATAGATTTGAATCTGATATGTTTAATGAATGTCCAAACTATTCATATGAATGTCCAGAAACATGTATTTGTTTGAATGTTAGCATACGAATATCAGAATATTCAATTGGATTTTGAATGTCTGAATTTGGCTGGATTTCAAATGTTACAAATATTTGTAGATATTCCTAATGCCCAGGTGTGTGTGTGTGTGTGTGTGTGTGTGTGTGTGTGTGTTGCACACAGATATCCAAGCAATGAGACTCACGCTTTGGCATGGGCACCAAGAGATCCAGCATCTTCTGGGAAAGGTGAGGCCAGATGGTCAGGATCTCCTTCTGAAGCTCAGAGTCAAGCTGCTGCCAGTCTGCACCACCTAGAAGGAAACAATGAAAAGGAGACTCAGTGGACATTGGAGATTAGGGAGCATAGAAGCTGGAATCATTATTTTGTTCCATTTATACCTCATTCTTTCTCCCCAGAGGTCTTTACAGTGGCCCACTGGACTGGTTTAAACAGAAGCATTTGACCTGCCCACAGGCTGCATGCTAGACCTTCAGGATGGAAAGTACCCAATCCAGATATAATACTTCTGTCTCTTGTGCCACATTGGCACCACAGTAGGAAGTACCAATTCATAAGAGAACGTTAGCTAAGGTCAACTAATTACAAATTCAGCCCCCAACAGGTACTTTAACATGCCATGAATAAAGGACTCCTGAAATTTAGTTCACTTGCAGAAGCAGGTCTTTATCCCCACCCCCACCCCCCACGTCTTGAACTTCAGACTGAGCAAGAAGGATGTCTGCTTCTGCTGCCACAAGTCAGTGAAAATTCCTCAAAGTTGTATGACTCCCTTGTTGTTTAGCTATCCCCTCAAGCTTAGAGGTGGCAACAGGAAAAAGGCACCCTTTGCTTTTTCTTGGTGGAGAATACAGGACACATCTGATTAACAGGTAATTGTCTCCAGACCAGGTGTATAGTAAACAAGGCTTTGGACAAAGGATAAGACATAAAAATCTGCCCGTGTTTCATCCCAAGAGTAAAATTACAACAAATTTGATCTAATAGTCTTTGGCAACATCCAAAATCATCTGCATGTACGATGGACCAGTCCCTGATTTTCTGTTCTAAGAGGAAAGGGGTGCAGAGAATGATGCCTTTCATTCCAGGAAGAAGATTTGGGCTTGAAATGATTCTTGATATCCCTTTTATTTCAGGACACAAAGTACCAGAAATGATTATTCTTCCAGTCCTTCTTTGCTTTGATGTGTCACTACTTGCTAAGGATGTGCACAAATGTATTGTTTGCATTCGAATTCAATTCAAATCAAATATTCAAAAATTCCATTCAATTCGAATTTCAAAAATCCAGATATTCATAAATCTGATTCGGTTCTGAATTATCCGGATACGTACTTTCAAAAATCCGATTCGTATCTAGATACACGAATGTCTATAAGATTCGTATCCAATATACGAATTTGTGCAAATACATATTTATCCCATATGCATCCCGTTTTCATCCTGCATTATATGCGCAAATACATATAATTTTCACACGTATTCGTATACAATAGATACAAATCTGTTCATTCGAATTATTTGAAAATCTGTATCGGATTTCCAAAAATCTGAAATTTGTCCGGATGTGTACATTTGGATTTTCAAAAATCTGATTTGAGTTCAAATGCCAACATTTGATGGATTCCAATCCAATATTCATATTTTTCAATATCTGTGCACATCCCTACTACTTGCCCTGGCATTCTAGGTTGAAAGCTGCTACCATCTATATCACTGCAATCAACTATTCATAAAGTAAATCCTGAAAAAAGTTGGAAGCCTGAGTAAAGGGCTAGGGAGCTATTTAAGGCTCAACCAGGGTAATCCTGTAAATGCAGCTGTGTGCAAGTTCAGGCCCTTTCTGCACTGGGCCTTATATCCTGGAATAAGGACCTGCCATCTACGTGCTAGTGCAGACTATAGTAAGCCACAGGAGAGCCTGCCATGATCTGTATGAGCATGCAGATGGCAGGTCCCTATTGCAGGATATAAACCATAATAAGGCCCAGTACAGGAAGGGACTCAGATCTTTTGGATTCAAGCCCCAGCAATACTTGGATTTATCCATGGTAGGGAGCGTGCACAAATGTTTTTTTTGACATTCTGTTAGAATTGAATCAAATACCCAAAAATCCAATTCGAATCTAAAATTCAAATTTAACAAGATTTGATGCGTATTTACCGAATTTGAACCCATTCATTTGAATTTTTGATTCGAATCTGCACATACGAATGTTGACAACCTGCTTCCATCCCATACAAATCCGTACAAATGCATAAGGATGTTGGAAAGATGCAGATCTTCAAGAACACATCGTGTATGAAACCGTACACATACGAATGTCTGGATAATTTGAACGAATAGATCAGAAATTCAAAATTTGATTTGAATGTTTACATTCGAATTTTGGGACATTCTATTCGAGTTCAAATGTTGAAATTTGGCACATGCAATCAGATTTCGAATGCCTACCAATATTCCTGCACATCACTAATCTATGGTGTAAATTATTTTCCCTGCTTTGGAATAAATAACTTGAGCTTTTTTCTTTTCTTTTCTTGCTTTCTTTCTTTTTGCTTGTTGGCTATTGCAGAACCCCACCTTCTGTTGAACCTATTCATTTTAGCTCCTGTTCACTGCTTTGTCTTTCTGGAATTTTACCCAGGATAGAACTGACTTAGGTCAATGAACCCTTGTTATGGATTTGATTACCATTGCATTCAGCTGGAATGAGGGCCTAGCTACACTCTATCTTTGCTAACATGGACTGAAGGTATGGCTAAAGGTTGAGCCAACCATGGTGGGTGACATCAACCAATTCTGAGCAGCTACCATAATCAGACAAAATTTGCCCAATGTTTGAAGCAGCCATCGCTGTTGTTGTTATTGGCTACCACAAAGTTGTGACTGACTCCTGGTTGACTGCATGGCGCCTGCATGCAATTTTCTCGACGGAGATACGGAAATGACTTTTCTTTCAGGAAGACACTTTAAGCTCAAGTGGAGGCTATGGCCAGGAGTGCCTATTCCCAACTATAGCTGGTGCATCAGTTGAAGCCTTTTTTTGGGCAGAGATGACTGGACCACAGTTATTCATGCTCTGGTAACCTCTAGATTGGCCTATTGTAATGTGCTCTACATGGGGCTGCCCTTGAAGATGGTTCATAAGCTGCAGCTGGTGCAGAATGCACCTGCTAGACTGCTTACCGGGACAGCTGACCAGGTGCACACCACACTGGTCTTAAAGAGTTGTGCTGGCTGCCGATTCACTACTGAGCCCAATTCAAGGTGTTAGCTTTGACTAAATGACTTGGGACCCAAATATCTAAGGGAACACCTTCTCCCATATTGACCTGCCTGTGCCTTAAGATCTGGAGGGGAAGCCCTCCTGGTTGTCCCACCACCCTCAGCAGCAAAGGGGGTGGGCACCCAGGAGATGGCCTTCTCAGTGATGGTCCCTAGGGCTTGAAATAGTCTCCCCTTGACGTGCTTCTGTCACCTTCACTGTACACATCTAGGAAGGCAGTGAAAACGCACCTCTTTGCCCTGGCCTTCAGTTAAATGGGGATACACTTTCCCTTCCCACTTACAATGTTGTTTTAATATATACTGTTATTGTTTTCATATATTGATTTTAAATGTTGCTACCCACCCTGAGACCTTTAGGTATAGGGTGGGAAAGAAATACAAACTATAAGTAAATAAAGTAAATAAAAATAAGGGGCTGAGGATTGAACCACACACCCTTTACTTTCTAGGCAGTTTGCTCTACCACTGAGCTTCAGTCACGCACAACTAGAAATGAAGGAGAAATTTGAATTACCAGTATTAGTTTGCTTTACAGCTTAGAACATAACTGTTACTAGTTAAGCCTCTTCTGAGCTCTCACAACCCACCAAAGCTTTGTCAGCTGCTTTGAGTCCCTTTAAATGGGTGAGAAAAGCAGGATAAAAAAGCCAACTCTTCTTCTTACTATTACAGTTGGCACTCGTGTCTAGATCCTGCATTTCAATTTCAGCACAGTTAAAAAAAAATCTAACCCATGAATTGAAATGTTGGCCTAGAATAATTGATACATGAATGTCACATAACTTGTAATGAATGCCAGTGAAACATAAATGTGACAGAATTACATTGCTGAATCTATCCCTGAGCCCCAAAGAAGCCAACTCTTTGAATCTCTGTCAAAACTGTTTTTGACTTTCACATTTTTAACTTTAAAATGTTTTCTTCTTCTTCTGTATTAGGTCATTTCACAGTGCTAGATAAAATTCAACTGCCTGAAAGTTAATTGTCGTACAAGACAAAGGGCACTTCTAAGTGGGAGAAAATGCCAATTAGCTCATAGAAAAAAACTGTAGAAGCATAGCTTTCTTTACTTGTTTCACCTCAAGGTACCAAAAAATATCTTTAATGAAAGGAGCAACATTTTGCCATTCGGCTGAATAAACCCTCCCTGCCTGGAGAAGAAAAAGCATTACTTTTCATGGGAATTCAGGCCATTGAAGACATGGGAATTCCTCTTCCACAGAGTGGCCTTTATGCTAGCTGACACTCCCTATCTGGCCACACAATACCTTGAGGGCACCTTTTTATTATTTGTTTATATATTTACATTTTTATCCCACCCTATACCTGGAGCCTTCTGGGAGGGTAGCCACATCTATAACCAACACCATTAAAACAATAACAGCACCTGCCAGTGGGAAGAGAAAAGTGTATCCTCATTTAACCGAAGGCCAGGGCAAAGAGGGGCATCCTCCCTGCCTTCCTAAACATGTACAATGAAGGTGATATACGTACCTCAAGGAGGAGACTATTTCATAGCCTAGGGGCCATCACTGAGAAGGCCCTCTCCCAGGTGCCCACTCCTTCTGCTGCTGAAGGTGGTGGGACAACCAGGAGGGCCTCCCACCCAGATCTTAAGGCACAGGCAAGTAGATATGGGAGTAGCCATTCCTTTAGATATTTGGGTCCCAAGTCATTTAGGGCTTTATAAGTTAGTTAACACCTTGAATTGGGCTCAGTAGCAAATCAGCGGCCGGTGCAACTCTTTTAAGACCGGTGTGATGTGCATCCAGCCAGCTGTCCCGGTCAGCAATCTAGCTGCTGCATTCTGCACTACCTGCAGCTTCGGAACTGTCTTCAAGGGCAGCCCCATGTAGAGTGCACTACAATAGTTTAGTCAGGAGGTTAACAGAGCATAGATAACTATGGCCAAGTCATCTCTGTCCAGAAAAGACTTCAACTGGCACACCAGCTGTAGTTGGGAATAGGCACTCTTGGCCACAGCCTCCACCTGAGCTTCAAGTGTCAGTGCAGAGTCCAAGAGCACCCCCCAATTTCACACTTGTCCCTTCCATGGCATTACAACACCATTAAGGACAGGGTGTCTCCCAACTACATGGACCTGAGACCCTGTGGCACCCAGGACCTCTGTCTTGTCTGGATTCAGCTTCAATTTATTGCCCCCCATCCAGTACATTACCGCTTCCAGACACCTATCTCGCCCTTCCTGCACTGAGCCTTATTCTAGATTATATCCCAGGAGTTTGCCATCTGAATGCTAGGGCAAACCATGGGCAGGACCTGCTGTACTCTTCACCAGCACGCAGAAGGCAGGTCCCTATTCTGCAATATAATCACAAATAAGGCTAAGTGAAGAAAGCACCTTAGCAGCAAGGTACCTAATATTTTAGTTCCTTAGAAAAGAAAGGTCTCATATTCTTTGCATTTTATTTAGATACATTCAGGGTAGGGATGTGCACAAATGCATTTTTTGCATTTGAATTTGAGTCAATTCAAACATTTGAACGTTCAATTTGAGTAAAAATATCAAAAATCTGAATTTTTGAACATCCGATTTGAATCTGGATTATCTGGATCCATATTTTTGGAAATCTGATTTGAATTGAATGATACGAATGTTGGCAACATTTGTATCTGGGTTTTGAATTCGTGCACATCCCGTTTGCATCCCATTGTCATCCCATGTTATAAGAGCTAATAGATCCAATATTCGGATGTGATATAAACAGATCTATTCAGTCAAATTATTTGAAAATCCGTAATGGATTTTCAAAAATCTGAAATCCATTCTAATTTGGAAACTTTTAAAGTTTTGAAAATCCAATTCGAATTCAAATGTCAATATTCGTCAAATTCTAATTGGATTTTTGAATTTTCGAATATCTGTGCACATCTGTAATTGAGGGAAAGGTGCACAGTTAACGCCCCAAGTTCATTTTGATTCCATTCAGACAGAGATCAAAGTTCATCTTATACTTTGACACTTCTCTCTTTGAGTGTAAATATTCAACCCATTTTGACAGAATGCAAAGTCTGTGCCATACAATTTTCCTTAGATCCAATAACGGAAGGTGGACAGAGAACAATACCTTCACGAACCTGGTTTTTACAGGTGGTAATAAAAATGTCTTCTCAAGATAGTTATGTTTTCAGAGAAGAAACACAACTTTCTGTATTTACAAATAGGGATAGAAAAGCTCTCCAGAGATGCTGTTGGATGGCAACTTTCTTAACTCCCAAGCTCTATGACCGATGATTAAAGATCAGTAATGGAAGCTGGTTTTACCCACGTGCAAAAATTAAGAAGTCATCATTATAATGAAAAAAGAACAGCATGCCAACAGCTGAGATCCCTTATCTCTCTCAGAAACAAGTTGGGTTTTTAAAAAAGTTTTCAGTTGCAAGTTAATTTTTGGTAGAGGAGAATGCTTTCAGCAGCTATCCACCTTTTTTTTTTTTTGCCTTGCAGAATACTAAAATCAGTGTTGTGCTAGAGACAGGGAACAAATTCTCCCATTTCTCCCAGAAGGAAAGATGCTGATGTCTCTGACTTTATTTCCAGAAGGGTGAAATGCCATCTACCACAGGCAATACTTGTACAATCAGTAGGGGTGTGCACAAATGCAATTTTTGGGATTCAATAAGAATTGAATATCTGAAAATTCATTTTGAATTGAATCTTTAAAATTTGAATTTACCCACATTCGATTTGAATTAAGGAAATTTGAATCTATTTGTCTGAATTTTCAATTGGAATTTGCACATACAAATGTCGACAACATTCATATGTCCTTGTACATATTGTTACACATCCCGTACACATCCGTACACATCCCGTATTTATCTTGTATGCATCCCGTTTTTGTCCCAAACGGATCCGTACAAATGCGTACAGATGTGGGAAAGATGTGTACGTGCAAGTACACATTGTGTTCATATCCATATCCATACGAATGTCTGAAAAATTCAAATGAATAGATCTGAAAATTCAAAATTCATTTGAATTTTTAAATTTGAATTTATAGACATTCAATTCGAATTTGAATGTCCAAATTCAAACAAATTCAATCAAATTTTGAGTGTTTCAAATATTCACGCACATCCCTAACCACCAGCAAAATATTAACCTTCTCTCAA
The DNA here is from genome assembly GCA_014337955.1 of Aspidoscelis marmoratus. Taxonomy (NCBI): domain Eukaryota; kingdom Metazoa; phylum Chordata; class Lepidosauria; order Squamata; family Teiidae; genus Aspidoscelis; species Aspidoscelis marmoratus. Next base: position 9,671,539 of record MTQE01001134.1, on the reverse strand, counting down.
TTCTTGATGAACATCCAAAAAACTGATCTTGAAATTAACACAAAACTAACAAGGAAGCAGGAGGTGTATCATAGTGACAGTGACCGTACTATAAAAGAGTTTTCGTCATCTTAAAATGTATTTACTATCTTTATCCAGTCATTTATGAGAGGAACAACTCGGTAGGCTGTTGGATCACGTCAGAACTTTTAGATGTACTGTAGCCCAGTGGTACAGCAAACAGCCTGGAAAGCAAAGTTCTTCCAGTTCAATCCCCAGCCTCTCCCCAGAAGTAGACAATGGCAAACCACTTCTGTATTCCTGCCTAGAAAACTGGATGGAGGTACCCCTGGAGACAGCCATGCAGTCTCCTAGAAAGATTCCTTTTGATAACTTGTTTGGCATTTCTTCCTTAGCCTTCTGTCTCCCACTTCAGCTTTACCTTTAGCAATCTTAATATCCAAAGCTGTACGGATCAGTGCCATCAAGGTGGAAGTGAAATGAACAGTGTTATCCTCAGCCACAGGCATATTCATCAGGACCAGCCTCTGTACGGGGTTGGGGGTGAGGAGGAGAGCAGGCAGAAAACAAGACTGAAAAACTTATAAGGGAGACAAATGAGTCAAAATGCTTTAGGATGCATAAAACTGTACTGCCAAAAAGGAGGCCAAGGATCATACCATCCGTTTCCCCCCCCCAACAACTGGGATCATATACCCCTTTCAGTGCCCCCACTTTCTGTCTTCTGCTGTATTTAATCATCTTATGAGGCATACATGTCCTTTTAATGAATTGGAGCAAGAAGCAGAACTTTAGAAGGAGACATAGTCCCAAAGGACCTTTTCATCTCCATATTCAGAGCCATTTTGAATCCCATCTCCTCCAGTTACACTGGATCCGTTATCTCAGGATAGCATAATTTCAGGGCAACATCCTTGCGCCCCCTTTTTGATTTTTTTCAAGGGTTATGATTGGCAGCACATAATTGCTCATGCAATGGTTCCAACTGATTCTCAGGTTCAACGGGGGAGTAGGGAGAAGGAAGAGCGAATGAAGAGAAACCAATGGCCAAGGCAGGGATGGGTGGGTCATGCTACTCTTACCCCAAGAAGGGAAACTGAAATGGCCAAATCCACTTCCCAGAGAACATATGTTGTTTTGTGTGTCATTTTGTCACCCTTACTTGCCAACCTCACTCTGGGGACTTTCTGAACCCAGAGTCATTGGGGATGATATAGGTCCGAACCATGAACATGTTTCCATATGCATAGGAAGGTAAAATGAGCTTGTGTGCTTCTGGAATTATTTAAGCACAGCTTAGTAATGTATTGTCAAAAAAAGGGAACTCTTCTGGATAATGCTAGATTGTCAATTCTATATGAACACCCTGGAGCATATCCTTTTAGAGTCCTCTCTTTTATAAATTTAAATTTCAGGATCTGAGCTTTTGAACTTTTCACTGCAATCCTCGTAATAGAATCAAGTACTCTTTTGACAATGGAGCGGAGTCTGTTATCCCACTTATTTCACATTTATTGAGAACTGCAACCTTTTACTTGCTCCTAGGGGTGGGCAAGAATGCAGTTTTTGGGATTTGATTCAATTCAAAATGAATATCTGAAAATTCAATTTGATTAGAATCCTTAAACTTTGAATTTATCCACATTCAACTCAAACTGAGTAAATTTGAATCTATTTGTTTGAATTTTCAATTCAAATTTGCACATATGATGTCGACAACCTTTGTATGTGCCTGCATCCGTATGCATCCCTTATTTATCCCGTATGCATCCCATTTTCATCCCTTGTACAGATGAAATGTGTACGGATGCAGGAAAGATGCGTACAGGCAAGTACACATCATGTACGTATCTGTACACATTTGAGTGCCTGAATAATTTGAATGAATAGATTTGAAAATTCAAAATTCATTCGAATGTTTAAATTTGAATTTATAGACATTCTATTTGGATTTTTAAAGTCCAAATTTGAAGAAATACGATTGAATTTTGAATGTTTTGAATGCGCACATCCCAATTTGCTACTAAGGACTGAGAAGTTACACAATGCTATATTCCACATTATCCGCTTTCTATAAACTCACAAGACCTTCTTTGGTTCAATTTCAATGGAAATCTATTTCCTGGCTGCCTCTCACTTTTCTTGAGCGAGCCATGCAAGTGTTCTAAGAGTATGGGTGGAAGAAACCAAGCTGCACATTCCTTAAGAATGCCTTCTTAGAAACTTGATTCAGATGCAAACCAAATCAGCAGTGTTTGGTCAGTGTTCAGCTCTGAACTAGTCCATGCTCAATTTGATCCAAAGCAAGTCCTAACCTACATGTGAAAATGAAAGTTGCTTTTCCTCTTCCTGATTCATTCATTTGGAAGGACTGGTACCTGGCCTTCTCATCTGCCTGTTGCTATTTCCATTGTTATTTTGCTAGAGACAACCATTCTGTTGACTGGTACACTAATTTAGGGCAATGGAGAGGGTATAGAAAGAATTAGGAAATTTGTCTAAGGCTGATGACAGGCAAGATTATGCACCACATCTCCTTCGGCCTTGACCAGAAAGACTGAGAGATGGATGCTAAAAGGGTTGCAAAATTCTCTTGCAGTTTTATAAATGTGTAGGGTTTGAATAATATTTGCATGCTTGGCAAGTGCTGAAGCAACTGAATTAGCAAATTCTGGAAAAAGTGATTAAGCAACCATACAACATGTCTTTGTTCTAGGGGTGTACACGAATGCATCTTTGACATTCAATTTGTAACAAATAGAATGTTGTAAATCCATATTCATTTGAATAGATCACATTTGAATGTGGTAAAATTCTATTCGAAATGAACCTATTCATATGTATTTATACTAATATTCTATATGTATCGGATACAAATGAATATGTATCCAAAACGTATCCGATACGATCAAATACATATCTGATATGAACAATTACGTATCTTATATATAACATATCCGTGCTCTGAAAATGACAAATCCGACCTGAATCCACTTTTAATCTGCTGTCGATCCATGTGAATTGCAAATTGGATCCATTGCAGATGTGACTGGTGTTCTGTTTTTCCACACCCCAATCTAATGAATGTCCAAACTATTTGTACGAATGTCCAGAAATATTAATATACGAATATTCACATATTAATATTGTAACATTCAGTTTGTTTATGAGTGTCCGAATTTGTATAAATTCGTACAAATAATGAACTGATGCACATTCCTAGAACTTATTTTGTGCTTTTGGTTCCTTAAAAAACATCTTTAAAGCTCAGGTGTTGTACCCCTCCTTTGTGAGTTATGTAACCCCCAACATATCCACTTAGCCAGCCCAGTTTGGGATGTCTAAGGAGTACACATACAGAAAAGACGGGTAATTTGAGCTTTCTATTGTCCCTTATGGCTGAACCTTACAAACTGAGTAATTCCCAAACTCTGGAGTTGGATGGAAACCTAATCAGAAATCTGATTTAGAGACTTTGGGTGAACAGAACTCTGCTGGGTGCAGACAGGTTCAGATGTAAAATGAGCTCCTACCCCTATCTGAGGTGGTTTGCTGAGCCAAGTCAAAAATAGTTTGAACGTGATGCGAACTGAACCATGAAAATAGTTTCGGCACCCATCCTGACTTCTAATGCAGTACTGTAAACAGATCCATTATTGGTGGGCCACTGTGTGAGACAGGATGTTGGATTAGATGGGCTGTGGCCTGATCCAGCAGGGCTCCTCTTATGCTCTTATGTTCTTATTTATGAATCATCAATAATTAAACTGATGAATTTTCATGCAGTATAGGTCATTTATCCCAAAGGCCACAAATAAGAATCCCTACTTGCAAGTAAAAAACTGGTTTTGGTCATCCAGTTTGCAAGTAGGTCTTTTTGTTTGAGACCTTGAAAACAAGTCAATAATAAGGGATGATTGCAACAATACTCTATTTAATACTGTAATATGATCTACTATGCATTTCTTTACACAGAGATGAGGAGTCTGTGATTTTCCATATACATCCAGAGTACAATTTTCATCATTTCTACCCATTGGTAAAGCTGAATGAAGTTAATGGGAGATGGATTTCCCAATCTAATCCAAACAGAGATGTGCATGAATGTTTTTTTGACATTCTATTCAAATCAAATTGAATATCCAAATATCAGATTCGACGTGAATCTTTTAAATTTGAATTTAACAAGATTCAATTTAAATTAAGCAAATTCAAATCTATTTGTTCAATTTTTTAATTCGAATTTGCACATACGAGTGTTGACAACATTCACATGTGCACGTATGCATCTCCCACATCCATACACATCTGTATGCATCTGTACACATCTGTATGCATCCCGTAGTTATCCCATATGCAACTCGTTTTCGTCCCATATGGATCCGTACAAATGCATATGGATGCGAGAAAGGGTTAGGGAGCTGGAATCGAATGTTCAAAAATTCATTCATACAATAGAAACAATTTGAATGTGTTAAAATTCTATTTGATATGAATCTATTCGTATGTATTCATATGAACGTTCAATATACATCTACTATGAACAGATATGTATCTGATACAAATAGATACATACCTGCATATGAACAGATATTTATCTGCAATGAATAGATACGTATCTGATACATTTCCCCAGCTTAATGAATGTCCAAACTATTTGTACAAATGTCTGGAAACATTCGTATTCGTTTGAATGTTAGCATACGAATATTGTAACATTCAAATGTCCGAATCTGGCCGAATTCTGCCGAATTTTGAATATTACAAATATTTGTGCGGTTCCCTAAACATGACTAGCTGTTTTCTTTCCACATTATCAAACCCAAAGGTGGATTTGATAATGCAGAAGGAAAATGGTCTGTTACTTTTCTGATATATTCTTTCACTATAAAAGTAGATTAAAATTTAGATGTAGTCCCCAGGCATGTCACACGAACCTTTACATACATTGAAAGAATGCACACATATGCCAGGGGTTCACTTGATGCAGCTTATTCAGATAGAGTTCCTTCACATGAATAGATCTCTGACTAGGTTAGGTTCCTCTACTTGAAGAAGCATGAGCAACACCTATTTTTATATACGGAGCTCTTCTTTGGACTTTGGTTGAAGTTGCAAAGATGAAAATTGACAAAAGGGTGTTGAATGCCAATGAAATAGTCAGTGAAGGTGACACCAAAAAATTAAAGATACATAAACTGAGTGTGATAATATCAATATTATTATTTAACACCTAATTTAAGTATCTTAGGGAACCCATACATACAGCTTCAGAATAGGGTATCAGTATGCTGGTGATATTTTCTGCCAAAGTGGCAATGCTGCTGAAGGGCTGCCCCAGTGTCTGGAATTCATGAGGCTCTGGAAAACCCCAAATAAACTTAAAATAGTTTTAATTGCAACAGCAGAGGGAACCTGTGATTAGGGGTGTGCATGAATGCATTATTTGGGATTCGATTTGATTCAAAAGGAATATTCAAAAATTCAAATCGATTTGAATGTTTAGAATTTGAATGTATTCAAATCGATTCATGTGAATGTTCAATTAGTATTTGCATATACAAATGTCAACAATATTTGCATGTCTGTACACATCCGTATGCATTCATTAAGCATCCGTACACATACAAATGTCTGCATAATTCATATGAATGTTTTAAAAATTTGAAATTTGTTTGAATGTTTAAATTTGAATTTATAGACATTCGATTCAAATGTGAATGTCAAAATTCAAATGAATTCAATTGAATTTTAAATGTTATGAATATTCATGCACATACCTACCTGTGATTAGGGGAGTTTTAGCCAACATCAAGTTTGGACCATCAGGCTTTAATTTGAGTGGCACATGCCCTGATCATTCTAGAATAGATTACTGCTAGCTACCACTGGCTACCAATTCCTTTCTGGGCACAATTTAAACTGTTTTAACTAATAAAGCACTATATGGCTTGGGACCAAGATACCTGCATGACTGTCTTATCCGCATGAGCCCACCAGGCATCCTTCTTCTCAGTTCCATTTGGCAGGAACAAGCGTGAGGGCCCTGTCAGTGGCTGCCCCTAAGCTTTGGAATTCCCTCCCCATGGAGGCTAGGATGGCCTCATCTCTTCCTGCCTTCCATAAGCAGGTAAAAACATTTCGGTCCCAGAGGGCTTTTTAATTTTTGTCTTTTATCTTTTTGCATTGTTTCAGTTATATGTTTTATTTAATAATCCACTGGATTGTTGTTTTAATCTTGTCACTTTGAGTCTCTTCTTTGAGAAAAAAGTGGGATATTAATTAATGAATTTAATAAATAAATAAATAAATAAATAAATAAATAAATAAATAAATA
>MTQE01001134.1:9644719-9665009 GCA_014337955.1 Aspidoscelis marmoratus | reverse complement strand
TAAATAAATAAATAAATAAATAAATAAATAAATAAATAAATAAGGCATCCCAGAATTAAGTAATGCCCAGAAATCCAACCACATAACTCCTATGCTATACTCACTTCACTGTCTCCCATTTGCTGTCTCATTCAGTATAGGGTCTGGATTATTACCTTCAAAGGTCTTCAGGGTCTTGTCTCTGCAGACCCTTGATGATTGCCTTTTGCAACCAAGTAAGGCTTGTCCTGTGAGGAGCTCCCCACTAGATTTTTTACAGGTCCTTAGTGCACATAAAGAGACCCTGAACGAGGAAAAGTGCTTTTTCAATGGCAGTCCTAGTATTATGTAGGGATGTGCATGAATATTCAAAAATTTGAAAATCCAATTCGAGTATCAACATTCGAATGTGAATTGGATTTAATAATATTTGAATTTAGACATTGGGACGGATTTTGGATTTTCCAAAACATTCATTCAAATATTCGAATGTACATGCGTATCTGTGCAAATATTATACATATTTGAGCTTATAATACAGGATGAAAATGTACAGATTTGAATGTTGTGGATTTGAATCGGATTTTCAGACATTTGGATTTTAAACATTCGAATTGAATTTACAGACATTCAATTCAAATTTGAATGCAAAAAATTCATGTACACCCCTAGTATTATGGAATGCATTGCCATTAGGGATTTGCACAAATGTTGTTTTGGCACTTGATTTGAAACAAACCGAATGTTCAAAAATCCGTATTTGTACAAATAGAAGGCAATTGAATATGGTAAAATTCTATTCAATACAAATCTATTTGTACATATTTGTATGAACATTTGATAGGTATCTGATAGGAATGAATACAGGTATGTATCCGATACATATCTGATATGAACAAATGTGTATCTGATACAAATAGATACATATCTGATATGAACAGATATGTACCTGATACGAACAAATATGTATCTGATATGATTAGATACATTTTTTCGAATGTCTGAACTATTCATACGAATATCTGTAAACATTCGTATTTGTTCAAATGTTAGCATACAAATATTGTAACATTTGGTTCCAGTTCAAATGTCCGAATTCAGCTGAATTTTGAATATTAAGAATATTCATGCACATCCCCAATTTCCATCTCACCTTTGAGGAATAACTTTACTATGTCAGTTTTAAAAAAACCCAAGACTTTCCCCCTACTATTTAGTTATAATCTTGTTATACATTTCCTTTTGTTGCTGTAAGGTTCTGGTTTTGTTATCCTGTTTTGGGATGTCCCTGTGTGCTTTTGTATCTAATGGTTATTTTTACTTTTCTGTCTTAGTATTAATTTTGTTCCCCACCTCATTAGGAATAGGGAGAATACAAATAAATAAATAAATATAATACAATTACAATGCCTACTTCAAGAAGACCTTACAAAAATTCACATGAAATACAAAAATAATAGGCTAGCAAAAAAACTTTAACTAGTTTCTTTGGAACAAGTTACTTTGGATGAAAATTACTTCCATTATTATAAATCTGGATTTTGTTATGATATTGCTTTCATTTTAAACATTCTGTTCTTCTGAATATACACCTGCTGTTTGAACAAATCTGTACAGCTGCTTTTGAATGTCATGAATTTTTGAACGGCTTTTTGGAAGTAGGTACAGTATTACAGTTTTGTGACATCGTGTTCCAAATTTAATTTATGTATCTTTAATTTTAAAAAAGGTGGATCATCTCCTTAGATGACTGCTTATATAATATGTTATAGATTCTTTTTTAGAATTTGCTTCTAAGGAAAGTTTTCTCAAGCTGAAAGCTTTTGGTTCTTGAAAAAATAATAATGGTGCCTCCATTATCCACTTCAGTGCCATTTGACTCATGTTTGGCTCCTATGATATAATAATCTTTATTGACCCTGGCTGCATCTCTAAGGGAGGGTCATTCACATTCTACTAACTGAAATCCTTTTCATACTGTCTGTATACAAACATTTCCTTCAGCATTACATACTAGGGATGTGAATGAAGATTCATAACATTCAAAATTGGGCCAAATTTGGACATTCAAACCTGAAATGAATGTTCCGATATTTGTATGCTAACGTTTGAACAAATACAAATGTTTCTGGACATTCGTACGAATAATTCGGACATTCGTTAAACTGGGGAAACATATCAGATATATATTTATTTGTATCAGATATGTATCTATTCATTGGTGTTTTTCCACCGCGCTCCTTTAATCCGGATCTAAAAAGATCTGGATGTAGAGAATGGGTACTTCCCTTAATCTGAATCTAGTAGATCAGGATTAAGGGAAGTACCCAATGTGTTTCCATGGGTGGTCTAGCACCCAATAGCAATGGGTGCTAGCCTCCCTGCCATGGAAACACCAGAGCACCCATTTGGAAATCCGGATCTAACCACAAGGGGTCTGCCTGCCACCCCAGGTGATTGGGTGGACAGGGGGTACAATCTCCGAAGCAGCTCCGAAGTCATTTTGAAGTCACTTTGAAGTCTGTGCAAAATAGCTCTGGAGCGTCTTTGAAGTCTGTGCTGATCTTCGGAGTAAACTTCAAAGTGACTTCGGAGTGACTTCGAAGTCACTTCGGAGTGACTTCGAAGTTCACTCCAAAGATCAGCACAGACTTCAAAGATGCTCCGGAGTTATTTTGCACAGACTGCGAAGTGACTTTGAAATGACTTTGAAGCTTAGGTTTTAGGGCTCCCCCCCCAGGGTGCCCCTCCCCCTAGCCTCCTATAGACCCCATTGCCAAACTAACGTGGAAACAGGCTCCCTTAATCCAGATTTTCTGGCTGAAGACCCCATTGTAGACCCTATTAATGGGATCTACAGAAAATCTGGATTAAAGGCCAAAAAGTACCGATATGATCTGGATTTCCCGAGGTGCGATGGAAACAAATGTGTCCCTAATGGGTGCCGTGGTGGAAATGGGGTCATCCAGCTCTTACCCAAAGAGCTCTTCTGCAGCCTTCTAGGAGCCTTCCTGTCCTGATTCTCATCTGCATATGGGAAGGAAGAGCTGGTTTTGGATTTTGTGCCCCCCCCCCCCAGGTCAGCATCAATCTGACTTAGGATGTTTTTCCACTGTCACTAGAAGTACCCATTAAGTACCCATTAATGGGTACGTCCTCACCTCTACTTTTCTAATTAGATTGGGTGCTTTGAACATATCACACAAGTGCTGTGCTAATTTCTTTTGTCCTTTGTTTACTTTTCGGACTAAACTTAAGTACACATCTTGACCTTTAAGGCTCTCAATAGTTCTGTTTCTTGAATGTTGTGCTTTGAGTATTTCAGTGAAATAAATTGGGTGTTCAAAAGGTCTTCTCAGACTTGTTCCAGACCAGGAATGTGTACGAATGTTCTAAATATTTGAAATTTGATCAAATTTGATCGAATGTGGACATTCAAACTCGAATAGAATGTCTTCACATTCGAATTTAAACATTTGAATGAATTTCAAATGTGACAAAACATTCATTTGTATGATTCAAAACATTTGAATGTACAGATGCGTATATACAGATATGAATGTACAGATATGTACACATATGTATCTGTATGCATCCCGTACGTATCTGTATGCATTTGTGTATTCGAAATTGAATTCGAATGCAAAAATAAATAAAATAAAATAAAATAAATGTGCACATCCCTGTTTCACACCATTGTAATACCCTTTCTAATTAGATCAGTCTGGCAGAATCACTGAAGTTGTTTCAATTCCAGGTGAAAATCTTTTTATTTAGTTGGCTCAATAGAAGGTTCACCAGACAGTGACTCTCTAGAAACCCAAGTTTTGGCAAGAGAACTGCATAGATGTATCTGGAGTCATCTGGAGTGGAGCCCAATTCAAGGGCACCTTAACCTCACCTTCTCAAAAATAATTATTTAATTGTATTTTACAGGGTGATGATGATTTTTAAATTGTGTTTTCTGGTTTTATGAGCTGCTCGGAGACCTCTAGTTTGGGATATCCACATAAATACAGTAAACGAGTTAAACTACAATCACTTTATCCACAGAATTCACACTAAAGTCAGCTTTTAGCTTTTTATAGTGGCATGCTTACATTCTTTACCCAAGGGAGTATTTTCAATGGAAAGTTGCAGTTGCTATGAGTCACCGGGAGGCTACTAAATACTTAAGCTTTGAGCACAATGCATCTCGAAAATCAGATAATCCTTCTGTGTATAGTGCAGGTTTCCCCCCATAAACTCACCCACCAACCCACCCTTCCATCCAGTTTTTCTGCTTTCCCCACACCTTGCTGATCAATAGCCCATAAAGGAAAGAAGGGTTGTTCTACCTTATAAGCAACTTTGGAGGGACATCTCTTGCCGAGGCCTAGTGGTGGGGACATGAGAGTCAGCATTTCATACATCTCAGTGTAATGGATGCGGCCACTGCTCATGGAGGGGTTGCAATAGGACAAAGGGAAGAGGGGAAGGAAGGGGAAGATGCAAAGAAACAAAAGAAGAAAACGGCATTCCCAGAGATCAAAAAACACAAACCAAATAGAATACAGGGTAAACAGAGAGAAAACAAACAAAAAGACAAAACAGGAAAAGAACAGGAAACTCATTAATTAATGCAAATCATACATGACAGCCTGTGCTGATGTAGATTTATAGCACCCCTCACACAGACCCAGGGATGTCACTAGTAGGAATTGCCTGCCTTTCTGTATCTTTGATGGTGCTTTTTATGGCCAGTTCTTCCAGATGCAGCCATTGACCTTCAGAGTTTCCAGGGTTGTGTGCAAGTGGTATAAATCAGGATACACAACACTCCAGCAAGGGGTTATTCAAAATATGGTGGAGCCCTTCTCAGTGCCCACGCAGAAGCAGAGCTGCTCGACAAGCCCTAGTCCTCTCTTCTCTAGAGGTCACGTACTTTAATTCGAGTCCCATAACCCCTCACTGGTGTGCCATGTACCTCCCTGTCTGGTGACGTCTATGCAATCAGAAAGCAGCTTCTTGCATAGGATGGTTGTAACCCAAGATCACTTGGCAAAGGAACGTGATCGTTTGCTTCCATCTGGCCCTAGGGATGGAGCACTTTCCCACCATGCACTGGTGCAAGACATGCTAAGTGGCTTAAAGAAACAGAAGCGGGAAGAAAATTCCACATGCCATGCTTCTTACCCACCCTTGCCCAGTTCTCTCTCACATGCGACTTAAGATCACCTGACAGGAGTTTAAAGAGTCTCCACAGAGGCAGCTGTTTGGCTTTCTGAGGTTTAGTGACCATTTGGCCCTCCCCTCCCTCCCCCAAATTTTAAAGTTAACATTATCATCACTCTGTAGACCGTATTCCTTGTTTGGTGACTGTCCTGCCGCAATATGCCAGCCCTGTACTCTCTTTTGCCTTTGTAAGAAAGTATTAGGACTCAAATCTTCTGAAAATGCATCTCCTGACATAGAAGCTTTGTTTTAAATCCTTAATTGCAAATATAGGTATTAACTTACAGGAGAAAAAAAAAGCAGCTGTGATATATGATAGATGTATGTGATGCATGATAAAGAAGAGAAATACTTCAAGCTCCTGGAATGGCATGTGGACTGTATTCAGTTGTCTAGCACAGTGGTTCTTCAAAGGCCATGATTTCATTTCAGACCTTCTTCAGTCCATCTTCTGATCTCAGTGCTCACACCTTTTCATTTCTATCCATTTTATTTGTGGACTTTCCACACTCCATTTAAACTCCCCAGGGTGGAAAGTCTACAAATAAAATGGACAGAAATGAAAAAGTGCAAGTTTTGCAAACAGAAGATGGACTGAAGAAGGTTTAAATTGAAGGTGTGACCACAGCTGGACAGTGGTCCTCCAAATGTTCCAGAACAATAACTCCCAGCATTCCGTTTCTAGCATTCCATGCCAGAATGTGGTTCAGCAACATCTGGAGGACCACACATATTCAGAACAATATTTGGAAATACTTGGAAGACCAAAGTTTGTTTTACCGGTGCTAACATATAATAACTTTGGCTTCTTGTCTTATAGTGAAAGTCACCAGCTCTGTCTTATTAAAATGTTAACAGAGTTGTAAGCTAGACAAATATGAATGTATTTTTGTTTAAAGAGTGGGTTGCTCTTAAAAAAAAGTAACTTATTCAACTGTATTATTAATTTAGGTTGGAACTGTTTTTAGTTATTGGGTTTTTTTCACATTTTACTTTCTTTTCTGCTTTATATACAGGCTTCCAGAAGGTCTTTAGGTGTGAACTTGGAAGGAGCAAGGTTGGTTCATGTTTTCTTTATCTCAGGGTGGTTTTGAAGAAGAAGAAGAAGAAGAAGAAGAAGAAGAAGAAGAAGAAGAAGAAGAAGAAGAAGAAGAAGAAGAAGAAGAAGAAGAAGAAGAAGAAGAAGAAGAAGAAGAAGAAGAAGAAGAAGAAGAAGAAGAAGAAGAAGAAGAAGAATTGTCTTTTCTACCCCGCTTTTCTCACCCATTTAAGGGGACTCAAAGTGGCTGACAAAGCTTTCTGTTTTTCTCCCTACAACAGACACCCTGTGAGGTAGGTGGGGCTGTGAGAGCTCAGAAGAGAGCTGTAACTAGCCCAAGGTCACCCAGCTGGCTTTGAGGGGGAGTGCAGAATCAAACCTGGTATTCCCAGATAAGAGTCCAGCTCCCTAACCACTAGACCAAACTGGCTCACAAGCACTCTCTGGAATTTCCAACTTTTTAGATGGATATTTTTCAATTTGATTTGTTCTCCCAGATTTAAGCTCTCTATAGGCCTGGGCAAAATATCGCAACATGGGAATTATAAGTAATTCTACGGTGAGCAATGAAGCAAATCAAAGCACGGACATCTTGCAGCAATATTCTGTGAGAAAGAACATGACAGGACTCCAAATTACCATGAAGTAAATATCAAAAATGAAGGAAAAACGGCAACAGCTTGCTCAGACTTTCATAGCCACAGGAGTAATGCGTCTCTCATTAAAAGAGTTTCCCCCCCCCCTTTCAGATCTACAGAATGTCTGATGGCTTGTGAAAATCTGGTGCATCCTTGATAGATGACTATCAATTTGCACAGTGGTTTTTCAGCTGGTTGTGGTTAACTAGGCAAACAGATGGTCCAAGATCCCAGGACTTAAGCGACTTTCTTCCCTACCAATACAACGAAACCTATATTCAAGAAAGAATTGAAGGAAATATTTGCACAACATCCAAGAAAAATTTGGCCTCTGAGATAAGTGGCTCATTATGTCCCCGATTCCCTTGTTTGAGTCCAAATGCTGCTGTTAGTTTGGTTTAGTGGTTAGGGAACCGGACTCTTATCTGGGAATACTGGGTTCAATTCCGCCCTCCCCTACAAAGCCAACTGGGTGACCTTGGGCTAGTCACAGCTCTCTTCTGAGCTCTCACAGCCCCACCTACTTCACAGGGTGTTCTGTTGTGGAGAGAAGAACAGAAGATTTGTCAGCCGCTTTGAGTCCCCTGTATCTCCAGTCTCCACAGGATGCTTCAGTCTTTGGCCCTCGTAATCATACAACACCAAAATGGAGTCTGAAAGCTTATCTTGCTTGAGCATTCATGTTATTATTATTATTAGTTTGTTTCTATAGCACTGTACGTGTTGTCAAAAAGGGAAGCTGGGTGATATTCTCTTATAAAGTTGAGCAAAAATATACCCTAAAAAAATTGAAATACTGTTAAACTAATGTCTGAAATATTTCTTTGAGTGTCCAAAACATTTGTATTCATACAAATGTTAATGTACGAATGTCCGGACATTTGATTCATTTACAAGTGTCTGAATTCGTGAGAATTTGTACTAGTAACGAATAGTACAAATATTCGTGCTTGTTCCTAGTACTGAAGCAAAGTAAGAAGCCTGTTAAGTGGTCAAGGAAGGAAGGAAGGAAGGAAGGAAGGAAGGAAGGAAGGAAGGAAGGAAGGAAGGAAGGAAGGAAGGAAGGAAGGAAGGAAGGAAGGAAGGAAGGAAGGAAGGAAGGAAGGAAGGAAGGAAGGAAGGAAGGAAGGAAGGAAGGAAGGAAGGAAGGAAGATCCTACTCCTCATTGGAATGCCCTCTGGTAGCAGATAACCTGGTGGAGCACTCACACCCAAACATCAATACAATCTGGTAGGGGGAAAAAAAAAAGCAGATTCCAAGTTGATAAAACAATTGAATTTGCCTGGGATTCAGGGGGACCTGTGTGGATTGTCAAATTTCAATGTAGTCTCTGCAAACCACAGTTAGTTCTAGTTCTCAGAGAAATAGTAGTGTAGTGACTTCTTAGAGCTGCAGGCAAAGTTTTCTACACTCTGTAGCCCAGTGGTTTCCCTCCCTGTTTGCTTGTTCAGCACCTGAGACAGCGACATCAATTTATTGGAAACACAAAGGGTAAAAATGTCATCTGTGTCTTTTGACTAAATAGTATCTCTGTACTGTGGTGCCCATGTCTGTTTAATGTATTTATTTAACTTGTCTGTAATGAAATTAAGCCTATCTGCTGAGAAATTTTCTTTACAGTAGGCACAGTGCGCAAGCAAAGGTAAGAAAAAGGGCTTAGACATCCTGATTAGCATAAGGGAAGAGGGAGAGAACACCCTGGGAGCAGCCAATCAGAGCGAAGACTCGTGCCAGGCAGGGGGGTATAAAACCCATCTGCCAAGGGAAAGAAATGTTTTATGTTCTCTGCCTGGGGGTTAACTGACCTGAGGGTGGTTAACAGGAGGAAATCGGGCTGTAGGCTACTCTGAGGGAAGCTGGGAAAAGAGTCCTGAGTTGCACTTGTCAGTTTAAAGAAAGGAAGGTTCTGCTGTTTCTTTTAAGTGAAGTCAAAAACTTTGTGCTCTTCAAGAAGTTTGTTACAATAAAACCATTATCGATTCTATCTTTATAAAGTGTCCTTGACTGCTGTCTGTGAGTGGAAACAGTATCTGAGGGGACTCGCAAGGGAGTACTGTACCTTTAAAAGGGTTAGTAACAAAGTGGAGGGGTGAGAAGGCTGCCAGGAGGAAAAGCCTTTCTGTTTCAAGTTTCAAGACACAGAAAGGGGGGCAAGGGGGGGGATTGCCTGCCAATGCCAAGCCATAGCTTACAGATTGAGCATATTACAGGGTTAAAATACAATAGGAAAGGAAGGCGTTGGGCAGGGGTTTTCACATGTACCACCACCATTACAGGAAACCACAACAGCCATACATGAGAAAAGGTAACTTGAAATCTGCCTCAGCTGTGAGCAGTAAGTCTATGCATTAAATGATGTAATGTAAATCATTTTGTTGTTTTTTCCTTAAATGGGGAAGTGCTACGAAAATGCTTAAATAAAAGAATAGCAACTGGTTGTGGATGGTGAATAACAGTTTCCAAACCACAAGCATATATCAGATGTTTCTCTTGCTGCTACATGGGGACGAAATGGAAGAGACATGAAGGATGAGCCTAGATATTAACAGTGCAAATTTGCATTCTCATGTTTTTTGTTACCCTTTGTCTTACATGCAGCAATCCTGACATTTGTTAGCAATAAGATGTCTTAAACTTTTCTAGCAACCATAACTGTGTCTTAAAGTGGCTGGATATAAAAAGGAAAAGAAGTTTATTTATATCAGCTGGAAAGGGACAGACTGTACCTCATGTAGTGTTTAAATACAGAAGTAAGCACCACAATTTAAACTGGACGGGTGCCCGCTAAAAGAAATTTACATCACAGCACTGGGTCCGTGTCTGTGAAACCAGGCTGCAAAATCTTACAAAACCAGGCTGAAACGTCTAGGCCTCTTCAGTCTGGAGAGACGGCGTTTGAGAGGGGACCTGATTGAAGTATATTAAATTATGCACGGTATAGAAAAGGTGGATAGAGAAAATTTCTTTTCTCTGTCACACAACACTAGAACCAGGGGGCATCTATGAAGCTGATGGGTAGGAGAGTCAGATCAGACAAGGGGAAGTATTTCTTCACCCAGAGGGTCATCGGCTTATGGAATGTGCTGCCGGAAGACGTGGTGACAGCTACCAGTTTGGATGGCTTTAAGGTAGGGTTAGACAAATTTATGGATGACAGATGTATCAATGGCTACTAGAACAAATGCCTGGGTGCATCTTTCAGGCTGGGGGGGGAGGAACTGGGGTGCTTCTAAGGCCATCTGCTGGGACTCAAGAGCAGGAGGTTTGTCCTTGTCTCTGTTTGAGATACCCATCAGCATTTGGTGGGCCCTGTGTGCGACAGGATGCTGGACTAGATGGGCTGTGGCCTGATCCAGCAAGGCTTCTCTTATGTTCTTATGTTCTAATAGACTTTGTTTCATAACTCAGTCTTAAAATGCTGCGGTGTGGAAAATGTGGAAGAAATGGACACTAGTAAGGGGAAAAAAGCCTACCATGCTTGCTTTGCAAAGCTCCATTTGCACTGCACAATAGCACAGCACTAGCTGTTAGCACATGTAGTTTGGTAATCGTTTCCCATAAGCCTTAGTAAGAAGTGGTAGACTTTATATTTAAAGTTCACAGATTGCAAAAGTACCCTATTTTTTATTTGGATTAAGAAAATAAAGTTGCATTTTGTGGATGATAGGAAATTAGGGTGTTTCTGCACCTTTCCCATTAGATCCCAAATGTGGATGAAGCAATCTATGCGAAGGCTAGGGGGGACTGTGATTTGACTGGAATGGTGCCATGTGCATGGCTGTGGATTGCCCAGTCCCTGTGCCAGTCCCAAATCTTGCACAAGTTGTTTCAGAACCTCTTATAGCCAGGAATGCAAGTTCCTCAACTTGGAACCCATTTTGATGGTGCACTAAGATATGCCACCAAAATGGGTTCCATGTTATGCCACTGTGTTAAGTCAAAACTTGGAGACTAGGAATGTGGACAAATGCAATTTTCAGGATTTGATTTGATCCAAATTGAATACCCAAAAATGTGATTTGATTTGAATCTTTAAATTCAAATTTAACAAAATTCGATTCAAATTAAGCAAATTAGAATCTATTTGTTTGAATTTTTGATTCAAATGTGCACTTAATGAGTGTCGACAACATTTGTAGATGCCCCTATGCATCTTTCCTGCATCCGTATGCATCCCGTAGTTATCCTGTATGCAACAAGTTTTCATCCCGTACGGATGCATACAAATGTGTACAGATGCAGGAAAGATGCGAATCTGCAAGAATGCATCGTGTACGAACCTGTACACATGTGGATGTCCAGATAATTTGAATGAACAGATCCAAAATTTGAAATTTGTTCAAATCTAAATTCTTTTAATTCGTTTGAATCTTTAAATTCGAATTTATGGACATTCAATTCAAATTTGAATGTCAAAGCTCAGCCAGATTCAATTGAATTTCGAATACCTTCAAATATTTGTGCACACGCCTAGTGGATACATGCACTTCTGTCAGGCCTCCGTGGTCCAGTTAACTTCTGCTAGTAAAGCAGTAGTCCTGTCCAATCAAGTTCACTGGGAATCTGGATCTAGATTCTCTGGACATGGACTATGTTTTATTTGGTGCAGATGGGAATGTACTGGTGGGCCCCTATAATCTGCACTAATGTGCAGGAGACTGGCCCCTGGAATTCCTTTATAATGTAGATAGGCCTTTGGCAAATTAATTCTCTGTGACAGTATTCCATCAGAGTTCTGTCACTTCAAAACATCTTTTTTCAGGAAACAGAGTGGACATAGCAAACAATTGGAAAAGGTGGTCTTTTTGCAAATGAGGAAAATCAACTTAAAAATGTTATAGTAAAGTTTAAAACAGAAGAATTTGATGTATGTGTGTATGCATTTGTTTATATGTGCACACATGCTTGCAAATACCAGAGCAATAGAGATGACCCCTTTCTGTATTTTTCTTCAAGTAAATATTCAACTGAGGGCCTAGATCTGATTAAACTGTACCATTTTATATTGTAAAGAAAGATAATATTTTTTCCATTGTAAAGCTTCATGCCAAGATCAAAAGCTAGACATTAGAGAGCAAAGTTTTAGATTTGTTTCCAATGTGTAGAACCCGTTCATTTTGCAGTTGTTGCTCTTTGTCTTCCTTTTGGAAAAGCATTCTGTTGTTTCAGCTTCACAGTACAATCTGAGAAAGCACATTACAGACAGGATAATAATAAAAAGAAGCAGAGTTGGCTTTTCTACTCCGCTTTTCCCACACATTTAAGGGGACTCAAAGCGGCTGACAAAGCTTCTATTCTTCTCCCCACAACAGACACCTTGTGAGGTTGGTGGGGCTGTGAGAGCTCAGAAGAGAGCTGTGACTAGCCCAAGGCCACCCAGCTGGCTTCACGGGGGAGGCAGAATCAAACCCGGTATTCTGAGATAAGCTCCCTAACCACTAGACCAAACTGGCTCACTCAGTTTGCATCTCAGCAGCAACTAGATCTAAATGTCCATGCTATTAAGAGACACATTATGAATTCTCCTGATAACATTACTTTATAACTGATCCTCCAATCACAGTTACAGAAGCAATGTTTTTCTCTTTCATTTTTCTCTTCAATTCTTTTGGTCCTTGCACTCATTTATATTTTTCCACTTGCACTAATTAAAAGCTCAAAACCATGCTCCCACCAAAGAGAATGGTCCAAGACTACAAAGTGCCCAGGTTTTAGATGCAAGCAGTATGCATTCCAAATGCAACTCAGAAAAAGCCAAAGAACTCTAGTTTCATGTTAGATAACCAAAATGGGAAACCTGCCTCTCCCCTTCCTCTTCCTGGCCATAACAGCTGCTGATTCTGAGAGGGTTCAAATCTCTTTAAACTCAAGGGAAAGTGTTGCCAGGATTCCCTTGTAAGGTGCAGTGGTGGCAGAGCAGAGGTGGGAAGGAGAGGAAATGGGGTTAAAAGGATGGTGCCCCTATTGCCGGGCTGTGGCTGGGGTCTGAGAGGCAAACCTTGCATGCCACTCTGTAAGGGCAGTTCTCTCCCAGGCCCAGAGGAGGCGAGATCACCCGTACTAATTTGTACATATCCTTATACAGGATCCTGCCACTGGAAAGGAAGCACAGGTGAGTTAATAGGGCTAATGAGGAAAAGGAAGGGCATAAAGTTACAGCACCAGAGATGAGCATCTTTCTCCTTCTGTCTCCAGTTAGAAAAAGGCTCTGAATTACCTTCTCCATGTCAATAGGATCCCACTGAGAGGAAACCTAATCACTGGAGAAGTACATCCTTCAGCAGCAGACGAGTCCTTCACCAACAGCCAATAAAAGAGGGATACAAGGTGTTCAACATTGTTCCAATCTGACTTCATTAATCAACCTTAGCCCATGTTTCAGGCGTTATCCCAAAATCACCTAGTAGGGAAAGTGTTGTCGTTTTTCCATGATCAGCTATGGGAAGGAAGTCACTGCATCTGAAAACATCTCCGAGAAAAAGCTTAGATTCACAAAAATGACATAACTCAAGTTTACCACATTTAGTAAGTAAATAATTGCTCAGGTGAGACCGGAATCAAACGTTCTGATCTCTATATTCTAAACTGATATATAATATATAAAGGAAACAATGTAATGGGGAGATCCAGGTAGAGGTGTGTTGAAATGCATCTCATAGCATTCAAACTGCCTAAAGGTAATATCGGGGCAGAGAATTGTAAAAATCTCCCCCTTGCAAATATAAGAAGGAGTGAAGATGACTGACAGGTGTGTAAGGCAAAATTTAAAAGAACCACTCACTGACTATCTCTCTTCTTGGCCCTGGTCACACAAGTAGTTTAGGACAACCTCAGGTTGTCTTCAGGTCGTGTTACTCACATTATTTTTATTTAATTCATCTACCAATCCGGCCTACCTCCATTAGACCATCTTAACCTGGAGTCCTGTTTTTAGAGTACTGACAAAGACTCAGCCCATCCTGGCATCTCAGGATGTCTTTGCTTTCTCAATTGTGAGCAGGGGGAGGGGCTAAAGGAGGCTGAACTGTGCTGTGGTGGGTGGGTCTGGTCTTTCCTTCAGCCAATTGGCACACACAGAGTTTGTGAGGCACCTCCCCTTCTTTCCTCAGTTTATGTGTATGATTCCTCTATCTAACATTTCTCTGCAATTATTATTATTATTATTATTATTATTATTATTATTATTATTATTATTATTATTATTATTATTATTATTATTATTATTATTATTATTATTATTATTATTATTATTATTATTATTATTATTATTATTATTATTATTATTATTATTATTATTATTATTATTATTATTATTATTATTATTATTATTATTATTATTATTATTATTATTATTGAATATCAATCTCATGGAGAAGAAAAGCATATAAAAAAAGAAGTGGGTGTGTGGAGTTGGGGGAGCAGGCGTAAAAAAGAACCACAAACACACACCCTTGACTTCCTTGTGTGACAGAATGGCATCCAATCAGAAAGGAGATGAAGAGCCAAGAAGGGACTGAGGTTGACTTTGGAGACTGATGCAGCCCAAGGCGGGGATGGCCTGAGGATGACCTATAATGATCTAGGTATGAGCAGCACTGGTACAACCTCAGATTGAATTAATAGAGAGGCCATCCTGTCTTAGACTTTTGTGACCAGGGCCCCTCTGTCACCCAAGTGGCCCTGTAGCCAGAAGGGGGCAGCACAACGGGAGTCCTGTGATGACATCATCACACAGCCCATGGTATTCCTGACATTTTCCTGGGTTTTGCCAAGTCTGCACCAGGTAGAAGAAAGCTTTATTTTTATCCACTTCCCTCTTCCTCTTGAAGAACCATGGACTTGCAGGGGCAAGAATTTTACAAGCCCTTCTTTATGCCAGTCCAATATTACAAACTGCAGTTTTATTTATTTATTATTTATTTATATTTCTATAGTTCAATATGTGTCTAATCCTAGAATCCCTAGCCTTGTTTAACGAGCAAGAGATCCAAATAGATCAAAATGTGTAAGAAAAACTAAAATATCTTGATTTCTCACTCTGGATTATTTCTCAGTGCAGTAATAAATCTGTCCCATGATGGTTATTTCAGACTTTGTGTGAGGGCTCATATAAATGACT
Organism: Aspidoscelis marmoratus; assembly: GCA_014337955.1. NCBI lineage: Eukaryota > Metazoa > Chordata > Lepidosauria > Squamata > Teiidae > Aspidoscelis > Aspidoscelis marmoratus. The sequence goes on along the minus strand of MTQE01001134.1, from coordinate 9,650,019 downwards.
GTTCCCTACACAAAATATATCCAGAGTTTTGAACGTTCGATTCATTTTGGATTTAATCTATAGTAGGGATGTGCCTGAATGTTTTGTGGGCATTCGATTCAAAAGGAATCGAATGTTCAAAAATCCCTATTTGTACAAATAGAATGCATTTGAATGTGCTAAAATTCTATTCAATACAAACCTATCTGTATGTATTCATATGAATATTCAATACGTATCTGCTACGAACAGATAACATACCTGCATAAGAACAGATATGGATCTGCTATGAACAGATATGGATCTGATACGAAGAGATACGTATCTGCTATGTTTCCCCAGCTTAACAAATGTCTGAACTATTCGTACAAATGTTCAGAAACACTCATATTCATTCAAATGTTAGCATGTGAATATCATAACATTCGAGTTCGAATGTCTGAATTTGGCCGAATTTTGAGTGTTACGAATAATTGTGCACTTCCCTAGTCAATTGAACATGCAGCCAACACACTTTTCTTTTCTGCACAGTATCTAACTCCTTAATTTTATTTACTTACTCATTTTAGCATTTATATTTAGTATGTAGTATTAATATTTGGAGGTCAAAAAAATAGGTAATTCTTCAGGCTATGGTTGTATTTTGATTCTGAATGCTCCTTTATAGTAAAAGAAAAAGGGGGCAATTAGACACGGTAGTATTTCCAATGTGCTTGAAGCATTTGAAATTGTCGTTCTAGTCTTATATGACTCATCTTGTTCCTGGCTCTTTTGGATCATGGAAGGGGTAAGTCTGACATGGGCCTGGGCTGTACAAGGATGTCATATATGATCCTCCATAATTATAGTGTAAAAGGTTCCAACTGCACAGAAAAACAGAGAATTAGCAATAACTATTCTAGCATGGCTTTATTTATGACAGGCTATTTTTTGTTTTTGTGTGTATATGTTTGATATAAGGGAGCATTTAGAACCTTTCCCCCTTTTTCCACACATAGTCAAAGATCCGGATCCTCAAGATCCAGATCTTTGAGATGGGATCCTCCTGGAGATCCAGATCTTGAAGATGCCTGAAGACCCCACTGTGGACACCTTTAATCAGGTCCACACGAAATCCAGATTTAAGAGAACTGAAGGACCCATTAAATCCAGATTTACCCTGCCCTCATGGGGACAGGGCCTTGCAGATGGGGCCTTCAGTGGGGTCCAGGTGAGGACAGGGCCTTCCCGATTGGTACCAATCAGGTTCCTAATGGGGTCTTTAGGGTTCTAAGCCCTAGTGGGAAAAGGCCCTTTGTCACAGAGCCAGGTAGAGGTGCAGTGCTGAGAGATTCTTTTGTTTGTGTGTTGCATCTCTAATTGAAAACTTACTCTAGCTTTGTGTTTTATATGGTATTACTGTAACATAATGGTATATTGGCAGTATGCAGACTGGATATTTGACAGAAAACAATAAAAATAGATTTCAGGCATTCAGAGCCAGATTAACTACTATCAATCAGATTTTAGATCTGCAAGGACTCAAAAAATGATCTGATTCTTTTCCAAAGTTCAGAACACTCACAGTTCTAATGCTGGATGAAGAAAAATAGGAAAAGCAGCACTTTCAATTTTTTCAATGGAGTTTTTCAATAATAATAATAATAATAATAAAGATTTAATTATGAAATCACACTGATGTCTATGCTGGTTTGGTCTAAATATTGACACTATAAATCATTTTACTGTAAGTTCCAATGAGAAAGACAGTCTGAAGCACTCCTTTTTTACATTTCTGTCTCAGGAAGCAGTAGAATCTCGATGGTAGATACGACTGTTGCATGAAGTATTGTATGGAGTTTTCTCATTTAAAGGGCTTTTCAAAGGGAGTTTTCAAATTATCATTGTGAGACTCAAAAAGATGGAATTCGTTTAAAAGAAAAGAAAAAAAATCTTAAGCTACATTTTGGTTCAAAGCAGTTCATAATGCTAAGAGTTCCATAAATGGTCTTAATGAGTCTTATGCAAGCATAAGTGAATACAGTAGAATGCAGGAGAGGAGTTTCCTGTTTGACCTAGGTCCAACACCTAAACAGATTTTCCCAAAGGGTACGAATGTAAGGTCTGCTCCCATACCATGCAGCTCTGTCGTACTCTGCCCAAATCCGGACAAATTCATCCAGATGATGTGGTCCCAAGATGGAGGAATCTCGAGTCAGGTATTCAAAGTTGTCCATGATGACAGCCACAAAGAGATTGAGCATCTAAGTAGAGAGGACAAAGAATGAATGAGCAAGGAGAAAGGCAATGGATAACAGCAACAACAACAAAAAGAGCAGAAGAGAGCAAAAGAAAAATAAGTAAATAAAATGGAATGGTTTCATAAAACCATAATGCCATCATTTCAGGTTGGCCGTTGTTAAGCCAACAGTGATAATAATTAGGGGTGTGCATGAATGCAGTTTTTGGGATTCGATTTGATTTAAATCAAATATCCAAAAATTCAAATCGATTCAAATCTTTAAAATTTGAATGTATTCACATTTAATTCAAATAGAATACATTCGAATCTATTAATGTGAATTTTCAATTTGAATTTGCACAACATTCATATGTGCCAGTATGCATCCGTATGCATCCTGTACACATCTGTACTCATCTGGTAGTTATCCTGTATGCATCCCATTTTTGTCCTGTACGGATCCATACAAATGCGTACGGATGTGGGAAAGATGCATACAGGCAAGTACGCATCGTGTATGTATCTGTACACATACGAATGTCCAAATAATTCAAATGAATAGATTCAAATGTTCAAAATTCATTTGAATGTTTAAATTTGAATTTATAGACATTCTATTCAAATTCGAATGTCCAAATTTGAATGATTTTGATCAAATTTTGAATGCTTTGAATATTCATGCACATCCCTGATGATAATATACTTCCTTTTCGGTCAAACTCATGAGAACAGGGTCAGAAATTTGGGAACTTTCGATACCTTGGTCACAGTATTCCATTAATCATTCAACTCTAGCAAAGAATAACTGACTAGTCTGGAGAGCCGAATGCAGAAGAAGAAGGACTCACCAGGAAGGAGCAGAAGAAGATGAAGGAGACAAAGTAAACATAGGCCAGATCTGTGCCACAACGTTCATTCTCATTCTGCCCAGAAGTTGCTGTGGTGTCTGGCTCACATCCTTTGCCTTCGAGACAGGAAAGCATGATCTCTTGCCATGCCTCCCCAGTGGCACTCCTGCATATAAAACAAAGTCTGCATGTTAGTCTACTGATTTACAGAGCACAGCTCTTGCAGTCTTAAGGTTATGGACATCTTATTCTTTGAATACTTCATCTGATTCCCAGATGAAACATAACCCATTAAGTGTGCTTGAAATATTGCTCACTAAGAGTTTGCTCAGAATATGGACTTGACCTCCTCCAGAAGTCACTTATAGAAACACTAAGCTATTTTTCCAAATCTGTTAGGTGCCTCTCAAGAATCTTACTCCAGTGTGAAGGTTTAATTAGGAGTGTGGGATCGAACTAGGAGACCAACAGATAAAAGTCCAACACTGTAACCACAAAGCTGGGAATGTTATCCACACTGCTTGTTTCCTTTGTGGTAGTGTAAAGATCCCTAAGCACAGTGATATTCTTGGATTCCAGTGTTGTGGGCAGTTGCGTTTTTATCTGGAAAATGGCTTCAATAAGCATTTTGAAGGAAGATAGTGGGAGGAGTTTTCCTTGTCATTTTTGTCATATGAGGGTGAAACTGATGAAAGACTTTCTGTGTTTCTCTTTTCCTTTTTAGAAGAAGAGAAGAATGGAATGTCTTTTAAGAGTGGTGTTGCTAATGATTCATACTCCCATTTTTTAGTTGTCCCATACAGGAGATCAAAAAATGTGCAAATTTGAAAGCCTTAAAAAAAGAAAGAAAAAAGAATACTGTCCCATAATTTGATTGCCTGTTTGTGTTAAATCTGGAGATCATGATTGATTGTACACTTCCTATAAGTGTACATATGACTGTTGAGCCAGTTATTACTACCCTCAGCAAATAGTTCACCACTCTTTCTTGCTGCTGTCTAAACAGTCTGCTTCTATGTGCCACAATCAAATACCACTTACTTTCAGGTCTCTGGGCCAATGCTGTACACTTCTATGTCCTGCTTTCAGACATACTCAAAACAAAGAGAGTGAATTGTCCAGGAGGCCCAGACCATGTGGCAAGCTATGCATGAATCTTCAGGAATCTGGCTATCTTTCATTCGACTGACATACCCAAGCGATCAAAGCAAACATATTTGGAATATTTTAGGGATGTGCACGAATATTTGTAACATTTGAAAATTGGCTGAATTTGGCCGAATTCAGACATTCAAACTCAAATTGTATGTTACTATATTTGTTCGCTATCATTCAAATGAATATGAATATTTCTGGACATTCATACAAATAGTTTAGACATTCATTAACCTGGGGAAACCTATCAGATACGTAAGTATCTGTTCAAAGCAGGCATGTATATGTTCATAGCAGATACGTATCTGCTCATATGTAGATACATATCTATTTGTATCAGATACATATCTGTTCTTAGCAGATATGTATCTGTTTGTAGCAGATACATACCAATGTTCATATGAATAAATAAAAATAGATTCATATCAAATAGAATTTTAACACATTCGAATGTGTTCTATTTGTATGAATATGGATTTCTGAACATTCAATTTGTTCCGAATCGGATGCCAAAAAAAAAAAATCTGTGCATATCCCTAGAATATTTGCTTTTGCCAGGATGTCCTTATTTAAAAACTGATTGTAAAGATGGAAATAATTCAAACAGATCTCTCAGTGGGTGTAGAAAGCCCATAACTTACTACCATATAGGACATTTCTAAGCACTTAAGCTTGGTAGATTTTCATCCTGGTGGTGGTGGTGATCAGCATGGGGTTCTTCCAGACTCTAGCAAAAACACCTGGCATTGTTGTCACAGTTGCCAATGGATTTCTTGAGTTTGGCTTTAAGGGACAGGTTATTAAAGACTGTGGAGCCAAGGTAATTAAACTCCTCCACCATTTCAAGGGTGTGATTGTTGATACAAAATGATACTGCTTGTTTTCAGCTCCCTTGCCCTCAGCCCCACTTGCAACAACAGACATCAGCCACCAATACTTTCAGCAAAAAAGGTTGGACTAAAGCAGTGATGCCCAACCTATGACAAGGGTGTCACAGGTGACACGCCAAGCCCTTATGGGTGACACACATGGTCACCCTGGCAGGGTGTGTAGTGCTTGCTTGTTCTTGAAGCGTATGAAATACCAACTTTCAATGG
>MTQE01001134.1:9619705-9637999 GCA_014337955.1 Aspidoscelis marmoratus | reverse complement strand
AATTGAAGACCTGAAAAATCAGGTCTTCAATCCGTCACTTCGCCTGGATGGGTGCAGAAGCAGGATGCTTCTGCACAGGGCCAGGCGAAGGGACAGACGACCCTCCGGCCACCATGTTGGGAAGGGTGGAAGCAGGACTGCCTGCTTTCGAAGCATTCCCCCACGTGCTGAGTACCACCGGAAAGATGCGGTGACTGGCGGCTCCATAATCTAGTCCTGCAGTTCCAGGGGCAGCGTTAGCAGTGTGTGAGCCAGAGGACTTTTGGAATGGGTGCTGATGCACCCGCACAGCACCTACTCCATCCGTCTTCCTGAATCTGTCCTCCCTGCTTGTGTGCGGACATGCGTGATCCGTCACTATTTGTGACGGATCCTTGGGAGGAAGGATTGGTGAAAAATGGACCTTTTTAGATCCGTTTTTCGGTGGCCAATGCGGAAACACTCTAAATGTTCTGAAATAGATATGTTAAAAATCCAGGGTAGATGCACTAATTTGGAGAAAGAATACTCATACTAGAAAATAGTTTGCTACAGCATTATGATACAATTCTCTGATCTTTTGTTTTTACAAGATTGTATAGGACAGTCGAGTAGGGATGTGCATGAATATTCATAAGCATTTGAAATTCAATTGAATGTGCTGAATTTTGACATTTGAACTTGAACAGAATGTCCTGAAATTTGAATGTAAATATTCAAATTGAATTTTGAATTTCGGATCTATTTGTTCGCTCCAGACATTCATATGTGTATGGGTTCATACTTGAAGATCCACATCTTTCCTGCATCCATACACATTTGTACGGATCCATACAGTATAAAAATGGGTTGCATATGGGATAATTATGGGATGCATACGGATGTGTATAGGTATGGGGAAGATGTTGTCATTCGTATGGGTAGATTCAAATCAAAAATTCAAACAAATAGATTCAAATTTGGAAAAAAAGAATCAAATCTTGTTAAATTCAAATTTAATGGATTTGAATCAAATTGAATTTTTGGGTATTTGATTCGATTCAAATAGAGTGTCAAAAAAAATGTGCATATCCCTAATTCTGAGCATGTTGTTCAGTAAGTAAGAAAAAGTAGAATGGTAAAAAATGTGTTTTGTATTACATTTGGTAAGAAAGGATGTTTTAGAAAATATACACTAATAAAAATATTATTAAAAAAAGGAAAAGTACAGTGAACAGCTTCAGTGTGACAGAAGGATAGAAATAAAAACTTTACACAAATTACTAGTGAAAACAGAATTACATAGGGGATAGGGGGATTAGGAAAAGCTCAGAAATGTATAAATTAAAAATACAAAATTCTCCAACACTTTCCTAAAGAGGAGATTTAGGAAGATGGTTTATAGCATCTATGGCAGGAAACCCAGGGGAGTCTCCAGACATATCAGGGACATTTTGGCCCTTTATGCACTTATTTTGGTTAATCTGTATTAGTTAAATCTGGATCAACCACAGGAAGAGGTATCTACATTGAATGGATTTCAGATGTGTGCTAGCACAGATATAGACCACATTCATCTGGTCTATCACTAATATGGATTAGCGAGCCCTTAGCACAGTTCTGATCTGGATCTACTCCTGTGCAGACAATGTGGTCTTAGCTGCTCCCTGACCCAGATTGTTGTGCAGACAACATGTGCTTAGTAGCTCCTTTGGCTCTTTAAAACAGGGATGGATTTGAAATGCAGCATAAAGAGGTTGTCAGATCTCCTTGACCCGCACTGGCACAGCACCAGGTTGAGCTTCTAGGATCCTCTGTTGCTGCTTTAATGTTTTGCTTTGTAATTTTTAAATATTGATAAAGTCCATCTTGCAGAATCTTGAGTGCAATGTTGCTTGTGTGTGAAAGAAGCACAGCTGTTTGGTGGGAAAAGGACCCAACATTGCACTGGGCATATCTGTTAGTTCTGCCAGGACTTGGTACAATACTGCCATTATGAAAAGTCCCCAGGCTAACCATCAACTGCACACTTGACAGGGAGGAAGAAGAATAGTTGGCTATTCTGACACTTTTATACCCCACTTTCCCCATCCTTTTAAGCGGACTCAAAGCAGCTGACAAACCTTCTGTTCTTCCCCCAGCAACAGAACATCCTGTGAGGTAGGTGGGGCTGTGAGAGCTCAGAAAGAGTGCTGTGACTAACCCAAAGTCACACATCTGGCTTTGTGGAGGACTGTGGAACTGAACCAGGTGACTCCCAGATAAGACTCTGACATTCTAACCACAGGACCAAACTGGCTTATAATCTTTGTGAAATGTATGTGTATGCATGTGTGACCAAGCATGGATCACTTTTCAAGCTCTATATTTAGATGCATATCTAAAATATAAAAGCAACCCTTTCTTGTATTACCATTTTTGGAGAGTCCATAGACCCATGCTACAGCATATGTTTTGCATTCTTATTTAACTGAATCATCTTCATTTCATTCATCCATAAAAAAGTTTCTCAGAACAGATCATGCATGGAAAACAACAACCTACACAGTATTTGCCTCAAGGGTTACAGTCTTAGAAAATGTAATTTAAAGGCAAAAGAATCAAAATGCCAAAAGACAGCAATGCATCTCAGGCATCTGCTGGTACAGGAAGCTAGTTTTAACTCCTATCCCTGATATTCCCTGGTGGAAAACCCCTGCCAGATCCCAAAGGGAGTGGCTGGGAGATGGGAGATCATGGCTGGCTATCAGACCATTAACTATTATTCCCGCTTACCTCCATCATTAAAACCATGGTGTTCAGGGCTATCATGCCAGAATGGTGTATTTAAAGGAAGGAGAAACAACAAAACACCACACACTCTCAATCCATGTTGAATGCGGTCTGGATCCATTGCAGATGTGATTGGCGCCCTGCTGTCCCACCTCCCCAGTTTAATGATTGTCTGAACTATTCATACAGATGTCCGGACTATTAGTACATGCTCTATATATTTGTAACATTTGTTATTCGAATGAATTTGTTTGAATTCAGACATTTGTCAAATAAATTCTGGACCACACTTAGCTTCCAGCAAATCTCCATTTAATTTGTGACACAGATACAATGCATGCAAAAGAAGGAGAGAAAGGACCTCCTGCCTTTTTTTTTTTTTTTTTAGAAATGAACCATAGTTAATATAGGGTGTTTTTCCACTGCAGCCCTTAGATCCGGATCTAAGAAGATCCAGATCCAAGAATGGGTACATTCCTTAATCTGGATCTAGTAGATCCGGATTAAGGGAAGCACCCAATGTGTTTCCATGGGAGGTGTAGCACCCATTAGAAATGGGTGCTAACACCCCTGCTGTGTAAACAGCTTTGCACCCATCTGGGGAATCCGGATTGACCCACAAGGGGTCGGTCCATTACCCCAGGTGTTTTGGGCGGCATGGGGGTGCAGTCTTCGAAGCGACTTCGAAGTGACTTCGAAGCCAATGTTGGGGGGGGGTCAAAGGTGCATCCCCTCCCCCTAGCCTCCTTTGGACCCCTTTGCCTGTTTCCAGTGGAAACAGGCTCCCTTTAATCCGGATTTTCTGGCAGAAGACCCCATTGTGGACCTCATTAATGGGGTCTACAGAAAATCCGGATTAAAGGCCAAAAAGATCCAGATTTTCCCACGGCAGTGGAAACAATCGGGTTCAAAATGGGTGCCGTAGTGGAAATGGGATCATCCGGCTCACAGCCAAAAGGTACAAAAATGGGTGCAAAAATGGGTACAATTGACAGTGGAAAAACACCCATAGTCTTGCTTGTCTCCACCCACAAAAGTTGGCTAACTGGAACAACTTTGCAACTGCAGCAATAAAAGGACCTTGTAAATAAGTCAAATAGGAAGGTGCAGCAAACATTGGGTGTTTTTCCACTGTCACTAAAAGTACCCATTAAGTACCCATTTATGGGTACGTAACGGAATTTTTGTACCCATTAATGGGTACTTAATGGGTACTTCTAGTGACAGTGGAAAAACGCCCTCAGATTCATCTTAAAAGGTCAGCTTATGAAATCTATAATACAAGGCTATTATGGCTTAGATTTTGTACACGAACTGAATGTTACGACAATCATACATTAACATTTGTACGAATACAAATATTTTGGACATTTGTACGAATAGTTCAGACAGTTGTTAAACTGAGGGTGGGTTGGAAAGCAGGGTGCCAGTCACATCTGCAATGGATCCAGATTGAGAGTGGATTAAAAGTGGATTCAGGTCAGATTTGACGCTTTCAGAGCGCAGATGTGTTATGGGATACATATTGGATACGTATTCGTTTGTTTTGGATATTTCTATGAATTAATACAAATACATTCACATTGAATAGAACCCTACCACATTCGAAGGGCATCAGTTCAAACGAATATGGATTTTCTAACATTTGATTCATTGCAAATCGAATGTCAAAAAACCCATTTGTGCACAACCCTAATATATACTCTCAAAATAAGCTTCAAAACATTCACTGTATATTCTCAAAAGTTTGAATACCGATGTTTAGTGATGTTTAGTAACTTAATGTTTTATTGAGCCAGGCCATTGCAAATGCCATGAACCATTAACTATTATTCCCACTTACCTTCATCATCAAAACCACGGTGTTCAGGGCTATCATGGCCATAATGGTGTATTCAAAGGAAGGAGAAACAACAAAATGCCACACACGATACTGGAAGGTATGTCTGTTTTGGGGCATATAGCGCGTGAGGGGTTTGGCACTGATGGCAAAATCAATGCACGCTCTCTGGAAGAAACAAAAGAAATGAAGTCTCTTAACTGGCATGCAAATCATGGCCACAGCAGCCCATTTCTCTTGTGCCTGTACTCTGCCCTTAATTAATTGGGGCCCAAGTCATTTAGCGCCTTATAGGTTAACTTGAATTGGGCTCGGTAACAAATTGGCAGCCAGTGCAGGTCTTTTAAGATCGGTGTTTTTAGGAAGCTAGAGTACAGAAGAAGGAACAGTTTTTAATTTTTTATCTGCTTTCCATTCTACAAAACAAGAACAACAACAAGCAATTCTTCTCAGAACATGAAAAGCCTTTCTTCCTTCTTTTGACGAGAGCTTTCATGATGCTTAACTGACTGCTAGAACATGGGAAGTGTGTATAATGAAATAAAATACCTCATTCTTTTCAAGACTACACTCCTCCATCATTTTGTCTCCTTGCTCTTGGAAAGTGATGATGATGAGAGCCACAAAAATGTTTACGAAGAAAAAAGGGAACACCACAAAATACACTACATAAAAGATGGACATCTCCATGCGGTTGCTACGGCTGGGACCACGGTCTTCCTCTGTTACATCCACTGAATGCTGCAGAACCCTGGGGACACACAGAATTACAAGAGAGAGGACACCAAGGGTCATTTGCTAATGATGCATCTGCTCTCAAGATAGCAGATACACACTTGCATCTAAATGCAGAAGGACATAAAAAGAGCCCTGCTGGATTGGGCCATAACCCATCTAGTCCAACACTCTGTCCCACCAGTGGCTTCTGGAGATTCTCAGAAGACAAAGGCCAAACCTTCACCTGAGTCTCACCTTCACCTTTAACCTCCTTCACTCAATCTTCAGTTTGGCCTAGTAGCTAGGGAGCCGGACTCTTATCTGGGAATACTGGATTCGATTCTGCCCTCCCCCATGAAGCCAGCTGGGTGACCTTGGGCTAGTCACAGCTCTCTTCTGAGCTCTCATAGCCCCATCTACCTCACAGCATGTCTGTTGTGGGGAGAAGAATAGAAAGCTTTGTCAGCCTCTTTGAGTCCCCTTATATGGGTGAGAAAAGTGGGGTAGAAAAGCCAACTCTTCTTCTTCAGGTCTGACTGCTCACACCTTTTCATTTCTATCCATTTTATTTGTGAACTTTCCATCCATCATTTGGACTTTTCTGAATGGCAAGTCCACAAATAAAATGGATAAAACAGAAAAGGTGCGTTCAATTAGAGCTAAAGACGGACTGAAGAAGGTATAACGTGAAGGTGTGATCACAGCCCTGCTCTTGACTTACTTCAAATGGTCTTGAATCCTGCCTGTCTCTCCAGCCTAGAAGCCAACATTTTGATGTTCCTCTAAACGCAAAACTTCTCTAGAAAAAAAAGCTATCAATGTGGTGAAAGGAGGTGGGTTTTTAATTTGTTTTTGAGTGCAGGGATCTTCCCAGCCACTAAGGATGATTCAAATATACAGCAGTACTTCCTGAATAAGACAAGCATACTGACTGACCTTAAAATTAGAGCCATACAAATGTGTCTGCTTCTAATTATGACCAAGAAGCTGGCAAGTGGAGATCTCTTCCAGTCATAGGAAAATTCCATAAGACACATTTGGGAGATTTCTGATTTGCAAATTCTGTAAAATAAAAGGCTCTACAGTGCACGTAGAGGAGAACCTGAATGTTCCACTATGTACTGACGGTGTGGCAGGCCCTTTTGACTCTCACAAGGATGGCAGCAAATCTCTACAGCACCAATGTTGCCCCAAGGCAGCATTAAAAAGAAAGGAAAATCTTTGATATTGATATGGGGATTAGAAAGCCATTGCCAGACCCTGACAGTATTAGTGATGGTGGGGAATTCTGTCAAATTCCATTGGCAGAAGCCTTTCCATAAATACTAATCTGGGAACTTGTTCTTGGTCAGTTAAATACATATTTTTAAAAATCCAACTTGAGAGTTGAGAAAGAAAACAAAAAGTTTTCAGGAAGAGTACTGTTTCCACAGTTCTTTAAGGCTGTGGTCACACCTAAGGTTTAATCCAGCTTCAGTATACCTCAGAGCAAGAGAACACACCAGAAAAGTGGCCAGTAATATTCTTTCCACTTTATCTATCCCAAAGATGTATTTTCTGTTATTTAACACTGAAAAAAAAGCAGCTTGTCACTTTGCTGATGCATTCTCTCACTGTCTGTGGTCACACCTAAGATTTAATCCAGCTTCAGTCTACTTTCAGAGTGAGAGAACACATCAGCAAAACGACTAGTAATTTTCTTTTCACATTCTCTATCCCAAAGGTGAGTTTTTGGAGTTATTTAATACTGAAAGAAAGCATCTTGCTGATGTATCCTCTCACTCTGAAAGTGGACTGAAGCTGGATTAAATCTTAATTGTGACCACAGCCTTAGTCAGGACTGTAGGTGGAAAGGGAAAGCATCAGGTAGACATTTCAATGCCCTGCTGCTTCCATTTTGTATCATACATGATGCACAGATGGTCCCAGAACTGCAGTCTCTTAAGAAGAAAGGAATGAATCAAAACTCGTGTTAGAAGCACGATTTAGTGTCTCGCTTTTGAAAAATAAAGGTACTTTGCACAAACATATCAGGTGTGATTTGATTCTTATTACCAGTTGCAACAGCTCCTCATTACTAATTTGACCAAAGAGGATTGAAGGAAATACTCACTGTGGCCACCCTTCCCCAGTGGAAACAGTGAAGAGGGTAAGCAAAGCCCAAATGATATTATCATAGTGGAATTCGTGACGCTTCCATTCTCGGCATTTCAGTTCCATTGTGTTTTTCTCATGGTCCACATAATGGCCTCTGCAAGGTAGGGAGAGATTATTAGCCTCTAGGGATGCACATGAATATTCATACAAATTTGTACATTTGAACATTCATATACAAATCAAATGTTACAACATTCATACATTAACATTTGTATGAATCTGAATGTTTCGGAACATTCATACAAGTAGTTTGTACATTCGTTAAACTGGGGATACGTATAGGATATGTATCCCATATATATGCATTAGTATAGGATATGTTTCTGATATGTATGTGTTCGTATAGGATATGTGTGCAGGATCCGTATGCAGGATCTGTATGCATTCGTATTGGATATTCGTACAAATTTGTACAAATACCTTTGTATCAATTAGAATCCTACAGTATTTGAATAGGATCTATTCAAACAAATACGGGTTTTCTAACTTCTGATTTGTTATGAATTCAATGCAAAAGAACCTATTCATGAACATCCTTATTAGCCTCTTGATAGACATAGGAAGGCAAGAGGAAAAAAGTCCTTGACATATAAGCCCCTGGAACAATAGAGAATTAAATTACACCATCTCTTTCTTGGAGAGATAGGAATATTTTCAAAGGAGGGAAGCAAAAAGAGGAATATCGCAGTAAGAAAAATAGGCCACCAGGAATGATGTTTCTATTTCAAGTATTACCAATAATAGGCAATGCAAAAGATTTGAAGTCCTGGCAGAAATTTATATGGCAAGGAAAGAAGCCAAGGATAAGATTTAAATTAATGCAAGACTCTAAGGAAAGAGGTGGTTTCGGCTTACCTAATATTAAACTGCACCATGCAGCCTCGTGCATGGGATGGATTGCCAAATGGTTCTGTCTGAAAGATCAAAGACTACTACAATTGGAGGGAGAAGACCTAAGATATGGATAGCATGGCTACTTGTAGTATGATAAGGCAACAGTTAATGCTGACTTTAGAAAACATTTTTTTAAGAAATGCCTTATATAAAACCTGGTTGAATTATAAAAAAACAAACTATACAGGAAAATACCACTGTGGGTATCACCACAAGAAGGGCTATTAAAAGAGTTTGGTGAAAGAAGAGTATGGTTGAAATATGATGATATGTTATATAAAAAAGATGATGGGTGTTTTTCCACTGTCACTAAAAGTACCCATTAATTGGTACTTAATGGGTACTTCTAGTGACAGTGGAAAAACACCCGATGTTAATGGATATGATATTAAAACAAGAGAACAATTAAATCTAGAAGGGAAATATATACAGTGGTATACATATGTGCAACTTGTAGATATTCTTAGAAAAGATAAAGAGAGTAGAAATTCTGAATGGGAGAAGCAAGATTGGGACAAAAAACTGATCAAGGTGGAAAGGGATATGATAGGTATGATGTATAAAGTATTACTTCAAATTGAAATGGAACATGAACAGATCAAAGATTGTATAATTACATGGGCAAGGAATTTTGGATATAATATACAAATGGATCAATGGGAGAAATTGTGGGTAAAAGATTTGAAATTTACTGCCTGCATGTCACTGAAAGAAAACATATATAAGGTAATGTATAGATGGTATTTAACACCACACAAGCTGGGTAAAATGTATCAAAGTATGTTGACAAGATGTTGGAAATGTAAAAAAGTAGAGGGTACTTTTTGCCATATGTGGTGGACATGTGAAAAAGCAAGAAAGTAAGTGGGCAACAATAGGTAACTTGATGAGACAAATTTTGAAGAGTAATACATTCAAACCATTCAAACTGTTTTAGTTGGGATGATAGTTTAAATAGCATAAAGATTTGATACTATATATGGTGACTGCAGCCAGACTGTTATATGCTCAGAAATAGAAGGAAGAAGAATTACCTACAGAGGAGGAGTGGGGGATTGGAGTCTACTTTGGATGCAGCCCTGCCCATAAGAGAGGAATAATGGCAGTGGCTGCATTTGGTGGGTAAGTGAACACCCCACACCTTGGGAGCTCACCTGCTCCATAGTAGGCTGCAGGGTCTAGGAACCCAATGAAGAGACAACAAAACATGTGGAATTCTGGAAGGAAAAGAGTCTGCTATCACTATCTAATGATGCATGGGGGCACATTGATCCATATGTTTTCCACACAAATGATTAAGAAGATTTGTGTGTTTGCAAATGAGTAAAATTAATGAGTGTTCCTAGATGTTCCTTGGGGGTATGAGTCAGGAGAAGCTTTGCACCATTCCCAACCTGGTTCTAGATGCTCCATCTTTACACAGAGTTCTCTGGCAAATAAGCGAAGACCCGCAACTCAAGCTACATGTATGGTTATACATTTTGTGCTATACTTGTTTTGTCCCAGGGCAATACTAAGGAACTGGCACATGTAGCTTCACTCCTGACCCTTAGGAACTCAGCCTGAACAGAGTAATGTCCACAAGGTTTCTATTTTTATAAGCTTTACTTTTCCATAGTTCCACAAATACAAAGGATTTAGACTTCTCTTCAAAAAGTCCCTTTTTATATTTGCTGTTCACTTTCTCTGTAGATTGGCTTTCTTTTCTTGTGAACTTACTTTCTCTTCTTGTGAACCTTGTCCTACGAACCACTTCTCATCAAAAGAGGTTGCTTCTTTTCAGGTTATTTCTCAAAGCTACACAAACTAAACTAACCATGGGGTTGGAATAAGAACCCAGGGATTTCCCAGAGTTCCTTTCATATTCTTAAAGAGACAGAGTCTATTTTTGCTCTCTACAACAGATACAATAGAAAAACAACTTTAACTTTAGGAATCCATGACTCAGAGCATAAAGGATGCTCTTGAGGCATAACAGTACTTACATGCAGTCTTTCTCTGTATCTTTTGAGCTGTCAGTACAGTAGAAGAATTTGCCCTTGAAAAGCTGGACTGCAATGACCGCAAAGATGAACATAAAGAGCTTGTAGACAATGAGAATGTTGAAGACGTTCTTCAGTGATGTTACAACACAGTCAAAGACAGCCTGAGTGGAAAAAACATAACCAGGAGGTACACAGTTTATTATCATAACAAAAATGTTTTATCAAAAGCATACGGACTCACTTTCCAAGGTAGAATCTTCTACAAATCTAAGCAAAAAAAAAAAAAAGATACAAAAGTACCAATAAGTAGATAACATTGAGTTGTTTATTTTATTAAAGCTTCATCCAGACGGAACTTACGTAGGATATGGTCACACCTTCACTTTATCCCTTCTTCGGTCTGCTTTTTGGCCTACCACTCACATCTTTTTAGTCCTATCCATTTTATTTGTGGACTTTCCTCCCTTTAATCATACTTTCCTGAGTCCTGATTTTTACAGATGTCAAGATGTTATAGAATGCTAATCAATTTTCATTTTTTGGGTGTGACCTGGGAAGAGGACTAGAGGGAGCTGAACCTGGTGAAAGGAAAGGCATAATCATAGCGACTAAGGACGTGCATGAATATTTGTAGCATTTGAAATTTGGCCAAATTCTATTCAATGGCAGAGAAATAGCCATGTTAGTCTAATTCAAAAAGTCCAGCAAGGAAGCACTTGGAGACTAACAAGAGAAGGGTTGGTGGCATGAGCTTTCATAGCCATGTCTACTTCTTCAGATGCTAGGGGACCCAATGTCAGGAATAGACTTATAGAAAACTGAATGTAGGAGATACAAAAGACATCTATCTGTCTGTCTGTCTGTCTGTCTGTCTGTCTCTCTATCGTCTAGTTAGTTAGTTAGTTAGTTAGTTAGTTAGTTAGTTAGTTAGTTAGTTAGTTAGTTAGTTAGTTAGTTAGTTAGTTAGTTAGTTAGTTAGTTAAATTTTAATCCCGCCTTATACCCAAAGGTCTCAGGGTGGGATGCAAATATGAAATGAACACATTAAAACCATAACATATTAAACTTCTTAAAACCATAACAGTGCCTGGATGTGGGCAGGAAATCTGTTCCCTTACTTAGCCAAAGGCCAGGCTAAAAAGGTACATCTTCACAGGTGTTTTGAACACATAGAGTGAGGGTGCCTGATGCACCTCAGCAGTGAGATTGTCCCACAGTCTGGGAGTCATTGCAGCAAGGTGTGACCACAGCCTTAATATATATTATATGGATAATCTGGAGTATAGCACATCCAGAACTTTTTAAACTGGAGTGTCCATGCTTTATTCTGGATTATACAAATAATGTGAATAAAGTAAGTGCTTAAACATTTTTTCCAGCTGTGGCACCTCTACATGTAGTGTATAGTCATGTTGGTGGCAACATAAAGCTCTCTGTAGTGGGAACACACTGTGGGAAAGGCTTTTGCAGCAGTTCCAACATAAAATCCAAACTGACCCGTTACAGTGCAACCAGTTACAAAGGATAGACATACAAAACATTTTCAAAACACACCCAGGTTTCTCTATCCCTGTATGGCAAAGGGTATAGCTTCATATCACAGCTTTATGCTAGTTTGCAAGTCATACCCTTTTAATACAATATTCAAGGTGGCTTTATAAAAAGGTGATGGGGAAGAAACAATGGTTAGGCACCCATAACTTTCTCATGAAACTAGACATCGAACATTTTTTGTAATGCAAGCCAGATTGGTCTAGTGGTTAGGGAGCCGGACTCTTATCTGGGAATACTGGGTTTGATTCCTCATTCTTCCATGTAGCCAGCTGGGTGACCTTAGTCTCATCACAGTTCTCCTCTAAGCTTTCACAGCCTCACTTACCTCACAGGATGTTCTGTTGGGGGGAGATGAATAGGAAGCTTTGTTAGCCACTTTGAGTCTCCATAAATGGGTGAGAAAAGTGGGGTAAAAAAAGCCAGCCCTTCTTCTTCTCTTCTTAACGTGCCCTAGCTCCAAGTTTCTCATTATGATTGCCCTCTTTTACACAGCCCTCAGCACTTAGATTGTACCTCACCAAACTTGTCTTTTTTCACCCAGAAGCTAAGCAGAGCTGGTACCATGGTAGGAAGCCACCTTCCTGCTATGGTAAGTGCTGATTGAACAATATCCCAAGAAAAATAGCAAAGTGTATCCATGTTTGCACCTAGAAATCTGCATGAATGCATGTGCCCATGCACTTCCCAGGAGCTGAGCTCAACTCAGTGGCATCTTTATCTTCCACACCTCCTTGTTTTTAACTTCTGAAGCTTGCAAGAAAAAGCAATAATACCTTGAGTTTGGGCAACCGCTTGATAGTCTTCAAAGGCCTCAAAACTCGTAGCACACGAAGAGACTTAATAGTTTTAATGTCTCGGCCTTTGTTGGTCCTGTACATTTTAAGGAGAAACAGGCCATTCCAAAGCAACAAAACAAAAGGAGAGAACAAAGTGAAATTTTCAGCCACAGTTAATTCACCGGATTAACTGAACAGCAGCAATTATTATTCTAAAAACAAACATATGTTGTAATACTCAGGGAAAGTCTAAGTTTTGTAATGGCAAAAGAAAGAAAAAAAAATCCTTCACATTTACAATGTCCCCTAGGCAAGGAAGATTTTGTGTTGCATGAATCAGGCTTTCACTCTGACAATCCAAATGATGCAAGTTTTAATATTAGTTTTGTGGAGACCAAGGAAACTAGTATGAAGTTTTCTTTTTAGTAAAGAATCAGTTTTCCCTTTGGCTTGCATTGGTCTCTGACAGTCCCAAACACAGGAGGTGTTTTCTGCACACCTCCTGCTTCTAGATCAGCTCCATGCTGGTCCGCTGGTAGAGCCAATTAAACAGATCTGGATCAGACTCTCAATAAAGCAGAGTGTGGAATCATAGATCTGCATTAATGTGCAGCTTTATGAGGCTTGAAAGTTTACTATACAGACCTTTCCCCTCACCTATGTCCATTTTGTTTTTATCTAAAAGCAGCCACAGTAGTTTTAATTTTCCACTAGGGCTTAGAATCCTTCTAAGACCCCATTAGGAACCTGATTGGTACCTGATTGGTACCAATCAGGAAGTCCCTGTCCCCACCTGTACCCCACTGAAGACCCCATGTGCAAAGTCCTTCAGGCCCTTAAATCTGGATTTCATGTGGACCTGATTCAGGCATCTTCAAGGAGGTCCTCATCTCAAAGATCCAGATCTTCAAGATCTGGATCTTTGACTGTGTGTGGAAAAAGGGTGAAAATGTCCTGACTCAGGAACCTAGGGCCCATATAGACTTTTTTGTTGAACAACTGTACATTGTTGCAGAAGATACGAGAGAATCCATGTATGCATAAGATGAGCAGTGATATTGGGTTTCTCACAGCCTAGAATAGTATCTAGAATATTTGCCTTCCAGGTGGTCACTATGCAAGGAAACTCAAATTGGTTGCCAGCTATCCTGCAGGAAAGCTTGCCATTGGTGATGTCCTTGTGTCAGAACTGAAGGGGTTCACAGAATATGGTTTGGCAATCACTGCACGTAGACCAGCATTAGGGTTATGGAGATTTTAAACTAAAATTGTAGAATCCATGTTCACAGGCTGCAGGAAGCCTAACAGCACAAAAAACAGCAATAGCTCTAGTCTAAGGTATGTAATTGCTTGCAATGATTGTCTGTTATTGTGAGAAACAGTGAAGCAACAAGGTTAAACAGGCGTTGTCACGCTCCTGCTGAGTTGGACCATCTGCTGCAAAAGCTTAATGCCACTGTACTGTATGTGTCACATCTAAAAGCACCTACTCCTCCTTATATATCATCCTCACAAACCCCCACTTATTATTACTTATCACTATATATGTGAAAGAAGTGGCTATTTATGTATTGTGATTATAAGTTGTTGGGCAGATAAAGCCATTTTGTAAAGCATAACAAGAGGAATTCTCATATGAGTTAGTAATATGCCTGCAAACTCATGGTACTAAAATGATCTGTCAAATTTCCAAATGCACTCATCCACACATAGGGTTAGCCCCCATCAATCCCTTCTCATTCTTTGTACAGCTAATCAATGCTTTTGCCGTTCTAGGGAGATTATTAGCAATGCCCTTCAAGATGGCTCAGCTAAGTATGTTTATGTCTAGGAGGTAACAACACAAAGGTTTTATTGTGCTTTAAATTAGATCCAGCCATATAGAAATCACACAAAATTGTGAATTTGTATGTCAAATGTGCAGCATTTTCAAATGAATCTGCATTTTTGCAGTGTGGGTTTTTTTTCAGCATTTAAACCATGTTGCTTCTTGAAATGAGGATTTTTTTTAGGTGTGCCCATATTGTAGGTTAGATATTGCAATGGAGGGTCAGAGAGTATTGTCTCAAGTTTTCCCTGGATAGAAGGTGCCAATTGTTTATGGTCCCAAGAGTACTCCACCCCTTCTGAGGTCACTAGATGGAGTCCAACAGAGTGAAAATTAACCCAGACAAGATAGAGGAATTGTTTCATCAAGGTTCCCGAATCAAAGAACTTGGGACATTTCTTCATCTGGACAGGGTTGTGTTCCTCAGAATATAACAATTTGTTTATTTATTTGCATTTGTATCTTACCCCTATACCCAAAGGTCTCGGAATGGGTAACAACATTTAAATAACGAAGGCCGCATCCCCATTACAAGCTTATTTCGGTTTCAAACCGTTTTCAATCCTCACAGACCCCACGTCAGTTTGGCTTAAACTGCTTTCCACGTTTTTAATCACCCCAAAGCGTTGTAAATGCTAACCCTCATTTCAGCAGGTCTCACTCCAGATTGTGCACTTGATAAGTGTTACATTTTTTACTGTGGGGACCCTACCATTTTAAGGGATGAGAATCCATGTTTAGGGTTTCCCTCTCCCAATAGCTTGCTTCCAAAGACAGTGATGTCAGTGTGAAAATCCAACCTTCACAGCAGCCGCTACACTGTAGCAATCTGATAACACTTCACACCTGATAATAATGTTGCAATTTTGCACAATTCTAGCTTTTTGGAGTTCTGACCTTTAAAGGTGAAAGGAAAGCAGGGCAGGTTTTGGGAGATGTGTGAATGTTTAAAGCCCCCTTGCTTGAGTTGCCGCTGCTGCTGTGTGCCCTGGCCAATGGGGAGAATCACTGGCTGCCCGCTGCTGGTTTTCCTCCATCCAGGCAAGTGGCAGCCACCCAGCCAGGCTCGGTGAAGAGGTCCGTTATGGGTGGCGCATTCACGCCAGGAGGAAGAGGGCAGGGCAGCCCCGAAAAGCAGCTTTTAGGAAGAAGCCACTTGAGTCCCCCCCCCTTGAGTCACGTACGCCACGTAGGATCCTCAGAATCTGGATCGAACATGATTAAGCTGAAAGTAATGGGAACAGGCAAATTCACATTTGCATCCGGTTCTATCATTTCGGTTTAGGGAAACTGGATTAAGCTTGTAAAGGGGATGCGGCCCAAGTATATATATTAAAACAATAATATATATTAAAACAAGTCCTATGGTTTAGAGACTTGCATGTTCTCCTAGACTCACCCCAGCTCCTTGAGGCTCAAACAGCAATGGTGACTAGGAACACCTACATTCAGCTTCAGCTTGTTAGATAACTTAAGCCCTTTCATTATACAGGAACATGTGGCCACTCTGATTCATGCTCTGAGACCTCCAGATTAGACTACTGCAATGAGCTCTATAAGCTCATCCCCATGATCAAAATACTGCAAGGCAAACCTGAGTTCACCTTGGTGTTTCCACATGGAAAGCCTCTAATCCGGGCTACATGTGTGACAAATGCAAAAAATCCATGGCAACCCCCCCCCTTTCCAACTGTTCTCACTCTGAATTAGGAGGCAAGCACGTATTATCCTGGTTCATGGGGATGCTTCTGGGTTATTGGGGGAGGAATTTGGTGGTCGGAGCATTAGTGGGCAGAGTTTCGCTGTCCCTGCTGTGCGTGCTGCAATCACAGCTGCCTGGGGAAAGAAAATAAGGCAGCAAAGAAATTAAGTTGAAATGAGCTCTCATTTGCCCTCTCCGGCTAAAAGCATGCCCCCCCCCCTTGCTTGATTCCCCGATCGGCAAGACATGTGTGGGTACAAGTGTAGATTTTCCGCATGAGCGCTGGGTCACTCATTCTCTGCCAAAAAGCTATGGTTTTCAAAGCTAGGATTTGAGACTGCTAATAGTAGTAGCTGGAGGTGTGGGGGACCAGAATGGCATTGTTGAACAGAAGATAAGAAAATGCAAGAGTTTAGAGGGAGGCTGATGTGAACACGAGGCTCGCTGTCAAGTGAAGGTGTGCTTGCTGTCATGCGGACATGCACACGTCCGCTAAAGTCAGAGCCGTGGTTTCAAGCCATCAGCCCTTTTGCCATCCTATAATGCCCCCTTTTGTCTTTTTGTCTTATTTTTGTTGTGTCTTGCGTTTTTGGAGGTGCAACCTGGATACGTTTCCCAGGGATTTCCCCTGTCATCGCTGCACTGGGAGGGACAGGGTATGGTGATGTCAGCCAGGCTTCCAATCAGAACAGAAGGGGTGGAGAAAAAGATGCGGTTTCCCTGATGCAGGGGTTTACCGTGTTTGCTTGGGGATGGGTGGATTCGAATTAAACCCGCACTCTCTTCAATTGCATGGGGATATCTTAATTAGAACAACAATGAGGATTAAGAATGCCCCAATTCAGCAGCACGATAACCGAAGACCATGGGGACGCAGCCTATGTGAGGCTACCCTTGAAACTTTAGCTAGTGCAAAATATGGCTGCTAGAGTTGTGAGTGAATGAGCTCTTTTGTTTTATCTTTAGTTTTGTTCTGTTTTCAGGGTTTTGCAGCAGTGCACTTTTGCAATTCATTTTAGGCTTGTTAGTTCCCAGTGTCGCCCAGGGATACCCTTGAGAACCTTGAGAAGAGCTGCCAATGATCAATCAATACATCTATACCATGAGGAGTCTTACCTCAACATATAAAGTATTCATCCAATGCAGTTTCACTACTGCATGATTCAGAAATTATGACCTGTCTCAATGTACATGTCTTGTTGATTCACTACACTGCAATTTCCCACCAAAAGCTCTGCTGGATTGACCTGAGAAATGGCTCTGTTTTGTCTTGGAACTAGCCACTCAATGCAATTAAATCGAGGTAAGGAACCTGTTCTGAAAGGGTCACAGCATAGTCAGCTCAAAGAGGATCTTCCATGGGAAAAATGCTAGAGCGCACAAACCTGCACCACAGAAATGCCAGACAAGATGATTGCAACAATGCACATACACATCCAGAGCAAGAGTTTTCCACAGACTGCAGTGCTGAACACACAGATGCCACAAAAGATGCCAAAGTGTATTCATCCAAGTGTAATACTTAAACTCACAAATGCCATGCAACTCAATGTGATTTTCAGGTGAATTAGCCAACCCAGAGTATGAGTGCCTCCAGACAGGCTTACGGCTCTGCGCTTCCTGCACTGCCACTTCCTGTTGTCTCAACAAGACGAAGGGAAGCTGTGCAGGCTGGACAGCCTGAGGAGCTGCATCCTGTCATCCAAATGGGATGAGTGATACTTCACAGTATCCTCCCTGCACTATCCTTCCTAATTAGCAGCTTTCTACAGTGCACTTTCCCTGCTGCTGCCAATTGATGGTCTTATGACCAATCACATGGTCGCCAGGTCTGCAGCCGCCACAAAGCTTCCACCTGTGTCTGGAGGCATCCTAAGTCAACCAAAGCTTTTCCAACAGTTCTCCTATCTCCTGGATTTACACTGAGGTAAGGCAGCTTCCAGAGTAGCAGATTAAATATGCAGCTATATAGAAACACATAGTTTACCTGCTGAAAAGTGACGACTCCTTGTTCCCACTACAAATGGAGGTCTGCAGCTTCCTCCTTGGCAGCTGCGAAACTTATAGAATCACAGAATCATAGAATGGTAGAGTTGGAGGGGACCTCCTGG
>MTQE01001134.1:9595585-9618049 GCA_014337955.1 Aspidoscelis marmoratus | reverse complement strand
GTAATCCATCTGGACCCAGGGACTTAAATTCATTTAAGTTAGCTAAGCGTGGCACACACGGTGAAGTGTGTGTCACATGGGACTGGGCAGCCAATGGGAGTTGAGATGAAGGCTTAGTTCTCGATCGCTGTCCTGTTCAGACTGGCGGGAACATATGAATTTACCTGAAACTGCGGAGCGGGTGTTGATTGTTCTGCAGTAGGTAAAATCGAAGTAGCGGTGGCATAATGTGCTACTGCTACACAGGATTGAGCGACAGGTGCGATGCCCACGCCTTGGCTGCACATTCCGATGTGCAGCTTTCCTAAGTCTGGACACATCCCAAGTTATTTATCTATGCAGTTTCCATTTGTATTCTGCTCTTTCAGAACTGAGCCCTGTGTAAATCAAAATAATACTGTATGTAGTTGCTAATACACCTGTGCAAATTAGGCTTTCAAGTTATAATCCACAGTATTAGGGTAGTAATTAATTAAACCTTCAGTAGAATTGCTGGGGGCTGTGTTTAACTGGCAATATTTTACACCTCAGGCTGTGAGGTGAAGACATACTTTTGAGGCTATCTGGATTCCAGTATATTAATACAATGAGAACTAAACAGCAAGATAACTGAGCATACTGTTCCCTTCTATTACTAGCTGAAATACAACTGTGCACACTGTGCTCTGACTTTCTATTCTTTACTGAAATATCTAAATTTAAAATTCATGCTCATTATGATGTACAAATATCTAGCATCCAAAATGCATGACGTATCAATAGGGACCGGTCATAACTTAATATTTGGGCAGTGGTTCTCAACCTGGGGGTCGGGACCCCTTTGGGGGCCGAATTACCCTTTTGCGACAAGCCTCCTGCTGACCTTCCCTCCCACCTCCCAGCTGCTCCTCCCCCATGGTTGGGGGTCCCCACAACATGAGGAACTCCATTAAGGGGTCGTGGCATTAGGAAGGTTGAGAACTGCTGTACTAGGGCATCTGCTTTGTATGCAGAACGTCACAAATTCAGTCCCTGTTGTTTCTTCTGAAAAAGATAATTGCAGACTTGTTGACAAGAAAACTGCACTGATGTGTCCCTTTAGTCATCAGAAGGCAAACTCACCACCACAAGTCCACCTTTACTTCTACCGGGCAATAGTGATCAATTTAGACCTAACAAAACTAAGGATTATTGTGTGGTGTGGTAGGCCAAGTTAGGCTAGTACAGGCAGCCTGTAACCAGGTGAGATGGGTTGCCAGTGGGTTGCTTTGGGGTTGAGGTGCCTCATTTCCAGCACTGTGTGAGCCAGTTTGGTCTAGTGGTTAAGGAGCTGAACTCTTATCTGGGAATACCGGGTTCCCCACAAAGCCAGCTGGGTGACCCTGGGCTTGTCACAGCTCTCTTCTGAGTTCTCACAGTCCCACCTACCTCACAGGGTGTTCTGTTGTGGGGAGGAGAATAGAAAAGCAAACTCTTCTTCTTCAAGGGTCAAATGAAATTGCTGAACCACTTGTCAATATCGGGGAAATGCCCATATAGATTGACTCAAGAATTAATGTAATTATTGTCAACAAACTTGATCTTGATCTTTGAGGAGGTGGGAGGGCATTATCAATCTGTTATTGAATGCAATATTCTTCTTATGATTAGTCATAAATATTTGATGTATGTTTAATCTATATGTTAAATTTTAAAAATGCAAAGTAAAAAAAATATCTCAAAACAATATCAACAATAAAACCTAACCAAACGAAACAGAAACAGCTGGTCTAGCATCTTCCCATCAACAGCTTATCATGTTTTCCTTATACGCTTGAACCCAGTTTTGTTTTTTACATTAGCACCCATTGGATTTTGTTCATGTGGTGTACCTTTCGACATTCTTCCCACTGTGCCAAAGCTGCTTATCTGCTAGCTACTCCTGCATAGGTAGAAAAATATTTAAATGAACCTAACCATGCCGGCAGGGAATCGATGCAGTGCTAGAAATGAAATGGTTTTTACAGAGATATTATTAACATTAAACTATGCTCTCCTGGTGTTTTGGGTACAGTTAAAATCATATTCCTGAGAGCTAACAGCTAGTTTCAAATTTAACATTGTGCAATATATAATTAGAATTATAATTAATGCTATTTTTTTCTGTTGTGCATTATGCTTATTAGTGCTTCATTTCACCCACTGCATTATTGCTAAGCCTCCTTTGCTTCCAAGGTTCATCTGTGACTTCCCACACCAGAACTTTGGATCCTTTAGAGAATCCATGACAAGATCCTTCCCTTCCAATTCCATGTCATCCATGCTGAACACTGCTGGCCTCAGTACAAATCTACGAGGTACCTTGCTGCTTTGCCTCCTGTCCAGTATCAAAAATAATCCTTTACTCTGCTGGCTGGTAAACAGCCTTCTGCTAAAACTATTTTATTTTTTTAAAAAGTATTTTAAATATTTTAAGCATGATGGGGAACCCTCTTATATCAAGGTACATAAAAAACAGATTACCAACTGCATCAAAAGTAGGAATGTGCAAAAAGTTTTATTCATGTTCTATTCAAATCTAATCAAGTACCCAAAATTCCAATTCAATTCAAATCTTTTAAATTTGAATTTAACAAGATTCAGTTTGTATTTACCAAATTTGAATCTATTTGTTAGAATTTTTTATTTGAATCTGCACATATGAACGTTGACAACATTCATATGTGAATGTATGCATCTTCCCCACATCCGTATGCGTCCGTACGCATCCCGTAGTTATCCCATATGCAACTCGTTTTTGTCCTGTATAGATGTGTACAAATGTGTACAGATGTCGGAAAAATGCGGGTCTTCAAGTATGCATTGTGTACAAACCTGCACACATACGAATGTCCAGGTAATTCAAATTAATAGATCCAAAGTTTGAAATTTGATTTGAATGTTTACATTCTAATTTTGGAACATTCTGTTCGAGTTCAAATGTAAAAATTGGCACATTCAATCAGATTTTGAATGCTTACGAATATTTGTGCACATCCCTAATCGAAAGAAAGTAGCCAGAGCTTTCTAATCCACAGATTTTTACATCTAATGTATTGGGGCTGAAGGCAAAAGCGTGGCCCTGGTCTTTTAAGCCCCAGAAAGGAGAAGGTAAATGGTACCTATTAAAGGTCTCGTTCTAAGCAGTCCAGCCTGAATTAAACATCTAAGGCCCTTCTCTGTCACTTCGATTGTTTTGAATTGTCTCAAGAGGAGACAGGTGAGATGCACCTCAAGGCCAAATGCAATTGGTGGGCCACTGCGTGAGACAGGAGATGCCGGTCTAAATGGGCTGTGACCCAATGAGCAGCTTAACTCTGGGCTAGATGAGGCACAAAGGAGAAAATCTGTGGCAGAAAATCCCCCTTTCAAACAGAACTACATCCGACTTTAGGAGGTAACCGCGGATTATCCTGGGAGCATAGGGATGCTCCTGGGTTATTGGGGGTGGGGATTGGCAGGGTTTCTCCTTTGTCTGCTATTCTTATGGGCTGGGCAGTCAGAAGGAGAGTTGGAGTTACAGCAGGTAAAGTGGGCTATAGGGTGGGGTGGGTGGGAAGGTCCCTTTCACCTCTTGGAAAGGACAGGGCACCTGGCTGCTGCTGCTGTCAAGGCAAGCAGGGCAGAAGCCGCCGCATCCCAGGAAAGAGCAAACCCCTGGCGGGAGAATCTGGACCTGGTAGCCACCATGAGCGGCAGGTGGCACAGCCGCTTCACGGTTCCGCTTGCCTTCTTCCCTGACGTGCACAAAGAAGGCTCTGATTGTGTGTACGAGCACTGCATCCCCCTCTCTCCACCAGTGGGTGCCAGCTCTTTCTTGGGACCCTGTCCATTGCGGTGGCGGTGGCGGTGCCTTTTGCCTTGCTCACCTACCTAATTCCCTGGGTGGCTCAGATTTAAAACCTGTCTTTTTGTTTCTCTGTTCCGATTTAAAACCGCGTTTGCCTGAACCTCATGGGGACGCTTTATTTCAAATTACAATGCGCATTTTTAAAATCCAATGCAACAGCGAAACAAAAAGAGACCATGGGGACAAGCCCCTAGAGTGCCTCTTTCAGGAACTTGTGGCTTCCAAAACCAATGTATTTATATATTTTTCTTCTCCCACCTGATTTCCAAATTTCAAATGCTGGAGCAGTGGGCTGTAAGTTAACAATGTTAAATCTTTGTAGATTTAACAGTATCTGGAAGAAGCACATTCATTTGCATACTCTGGTACAGAAATTGCTTTAATGTCTTTAAATTATAAACTGAGAAGCAATTATTATGAATAATGAAAAGGAATGTACAGCCTTTGTAGGAAACCTATTGTCTACTGTGCCTCACTCTCACAATGTTTCTCAGAATATGTAACTTTAAAAATTCCTCCTTGTAATTTACTTCTATTGTTTTTGGCGACAAATAACAAAAGGAGTTGGCCTTCTTAATGGCAGCTTATAATATTTTTGGAAGATGAGTTACAATATCAAAACTCAGCTGCGGTACTGGAAAAGAAAAGTATTGGGAAGGGAATTTGATATTTAATATTTGACTGTTGTCACACTTACTAGGTGTAGTGCTCCAGTTGGTCCATTTCTGCTGGAGCAGTCCAGCAGAAGAACCAGTCCTGGAACAAGGATGTCCACATTTAGAACACTGTTCTGGGAAGTTTTGAAGCCAAGTCTGAGGGCTCTGATGATCAGGATCAAACATTTTTGGCCTTGGAACCCCAAGGGGACGCATTTCGGCAGCACGTGGCGGTGTACCGCCAAAATGGGTCTCCTGCTAAACTGGAATAAGGTGGCATGAACCACATTCATGTGCCTCCATAATATGGTTTAGTGACCGCTACTCCAATGGTAGGCCTTAAGGTCTAATGGTGTCTCAGACTAGGAACCATTTAGGGCAGCCAACACTGGACTCTGCTCTGTCCAATGAAGAGAAAGTGTATTAGCAGGGGCTATGACCTCCCTTCTACCAGACCAGCATGGAGAGTGAGGTCTTTGGACCCTTTGCTGGAAAAGTAAAAAGATACGTGCAGGAAGGCCCTTAATTTCCTTTATTACCTGGCTGCCACACTAGGACCCTAGGGTGGGTAAAAATTAAAACAATAAAACATTTTCACTTTAAACTTACAGGTAATTCTCAGGCCCTTTCCAGGTATTCAGGCCAAAAAAAGTTGGAACATCTTGGATTAGGGGGCTCCTAACACATGCTGGTGTAGGATAAGGGAGACCCCGTCACCTCCTAATATGCTCTGTTCCAGGGATATGCACAATTTTTTTTTTTGCATTCGAATTTGAGTTGAATTGAATGTCAAAACATTTGATTTGATTTGAATGTTTAGAATCCAAATGCGACAAAAACCAATTTGAATCCAAAACATTAAAATCTATTTTTTCAAATGTTAGATTCAAAGATACGGATGTCAACAGCATTCATATCTAAAGATACAAATGTCAACAACGTTTGTATATGTTATACATATCTGTACACATTTTGAATGCATTCTATTTTATCCAGTATGCATCCCGTTTTCATCCTGTATAAGCGCAAATGCATACAGCTACGTATGATATTGGTACAGATACATATGTAATACATACGTATCTGTACATTCAAATGATTCAAACAAATGTTTTGGAACATTTGAAATTCGTTTTAATGTTTAAATTCGAATGTGGAGACATTCCATTTGAATTCGAATGTCCACATTCAATTGAATCCGATCAAATTTTGAATGTTTAGAACATTCGTGCCCATCCCTTTTCAGTTCACCTAGGACGGAGCATAGAGTTGACTAGGTTTTCCAAAATGGCTTCCTACTCCAATTTACTGGTAGATCTTGGGTGTTTTGCCACTGTCACTAGAAGTACCCATTAAGTACCCATTAATGGATACTTAATGGGTACTTCTAGTGACAGTGGAAAAACACCCCTTGACATCCAAGTCTATTGGTATACTAGATGGTGCTATATGGATGATGAAGATGGGAATAGGGTGGTATAATGATAATAATAAATTATTATTATTAATCACCATCATTGTTATCATCATCACTAGCAACAGCAGTGTGCTCAGGGTCTAAGATTAACTTAATCAGATCTGGAAAATCAAAATAATTATACATTTATTTTTTAAATTTGATTTCATTTATTTCAAAGCTTAACTGAGACAAGAGTTTTAACAGCTCTTTCTTTTCCATTTAAAGTAATGGGAAAAGCATTAAAAAATGTTGACTATCACTTACTGCCCTTAATGGACACAAATCAGTGAGATTTTCTTCGGTCATAATAGAATAGAGGACATTTTGTATTATTTGGATTGTTTTAATTCCGTCTGCTACTGACTTTTTGTGTGATGATTTTCTAAAACAGTGTTTTGGACTAAAAGAACTATGCATTTTCAGCTCTGTTTATTTGCTGAGCCCTTCTAGGGACGTCAACTGCAATCTGTTGAATTTCTGCCTGTGTTAAAAGCTCTCTCTCAGTCTTAACCGTACAAAAGATGGAAAACTGCAGTAGCTTTGGGGAACTTAATGAAGGTTATGTGTGAAGAATGATGGAGGAGTCAGGGCTGAGGACTTAAGCCTCTCCATTCCCACTGAGTCCTTCTTAAGACTGCAAGTGATGGAAAGGAATTCTGACTCCCAGGCTTATATATTCAGTCTGCAATGATATCTGAAGCATCACCCCAAAGACACCAAGATGGAACATGTGACCAGCAAGTTTAATTTCCCATCGATTTTGCAATTTGCAAAAGCAGAGAAAGAAAACTGCATTAAAAAAAACTAATAACACTTTAAACAAATGTTCAAGCATTCTCAGAATTAAATGTGTTGAAAATAAATCTTAATTTTAGGATTTTAGCTCTAAAAATTATTTGCCAGATAGAAATTGCTAAATTTCATAATTAATACTCAGCTTTGTTCGCAAAATCTAAAGTATGATTTCTGATATGAGGCAACACAACTAATTCAGTTCAATCCAATCTTTTTACTTAATGGTCACATTAAATATTTCTACTGCATCTTCATTATGCTCCTACGAGCCTTTTTGTTTTTCCTTTCCGTGAAGCTTTGTGACTCAATGCTACTGAGTGGTTTTGAAAATTATGGGTATGATTGTCAGAAATTGCAGAAATGGACATCTAAAAAGTTTTAAAAGCCTACCTAAAAACAAACAAACATAATGATTACATAACTCTGTATGGATAATATTGTTCTAAAGCATGCTGTAACCCACATAGGAATGTTTTCCCCTGTACTGTACAATACACCTCGTAACTACACAGAATTCCAAAAAAGCATAATTCAGAATCAGAACGTATTTTAATATTTCTATCAGAAGCCCTCTGTGAACAGCGGTTTCACTTAGTCTTTCAACAGTAGCTTTGGAAAAGTACTTTAGTCAAATAATAATAATAATAATGTGGAAGGATGTGGACTTGTAATGTCATAGAAAAACAAGCTTAATTTTCTGGAGTTGTCCTTCGCTTGTTCCCACCCCCCAAAGAGAAACAAAAAGTATAATTACCCCAAAGCATTCCTGTGGATCACAAAGCCAGATCGATAGACAGATGGAAAGAAAACAGAAAAGATCAGGAAATGGGCCATCAGCAGAGAGCAAAGGAACAAGTAGGTGACTGTTGAAAGAAGATTTGCATCTGAGAAGAGTACCAACCCCACTTTCCAGACTAGATAATCCTGCCACTTCAGACCCCACTAACTTTCTATGTTCATTTTTTTTCCAAATTAAATGCATGCCTAGAAATGAAATATGTTTTTGCCATGACCAAATGTGTTTGCAAATACATGTGCCATGCCAGTGCGCTCTATCAGCGAGATGGGATGAGGTGTGACGGAATCAATTACCCTGTCCTTATCTTCAAACCAGTTGCCTGGGACTTCTAATGAGTCAACAGAAGTGAAGAAATGTAAGAGATCCTGTTTGTGGCTTTTCTTTATTGGACCTCAAGTGAAATGGCCCTTCGTGTATTTCTGATAGAGAATCATTTTGAACAAATAAGGGTGTCCAGTGGATACTTTCCCAATGGCTAGCAGTTTAAATGATAGAAAAGGAGGCCTTTGTCCCAATACAGCATTGCCCGTGAAGGTTATAATGAATTTCAATGGCCAAGAAGGTAAAGGGGTTCCAGGCAACGCAGAATTAGATGACAGCAAGACTTAAAACAGTGGTTCTCAACCTGTGGGTCGCGACCCCTTTGGGGTTTGAACTACCCTTTCAGATGGGTCACAGCGAGTCTCCCACCTTTCTGCCCCATCCTCACCTGAGCTGTCCCACCCCCGTGGTTGGGGGTCTCCACAACAAGAGGAACTACATTAAGGGGTCACGACATTAGGAAGGTTGAGAACTGCTGGCTTGAAGCACGTGAACATAACATAGAGCTGCTTCTCTGATCCAAAGTGACCCATTATGAAATGAGACTTTTAGGGGACCAGTTTTTATCTTTCATATTTTATATGGAGTCCTTGGACAAACAGACCAACTGCATGGACAAAATCTGGAATCTGTGCCTCGGTTTTATGATAGTGTTATTTTATTTTTTTCATAGTTCAAATGGATGTGTTGGATTTTCAGTCCAAAGAGTGCCTGGATTTCTCACATTGAACACTTGTCTTGTGAAAGTTTTCAAGAATGCATGCTGTGGGTTGTACTGTAGAATCATCATGCTTCAGATGACCACAGACTGAAACAAAGGTCCAAAGTGCTTTCCAAGAAAACATGCTATTGTTCAGTCTCAGACCATATAGTCATGCCAAATGCCATGTGACTAGAATATTGAAATAAAAGTTGCTGTTTACCAAAGTACATAAAAAATAATTTACATCCACACAGTTCATCCATCCAACACTTCATTTTCAAGGGCACATTGCTACGCTACACTCCGTCTTGGAAGTTTAAGGATCAGCATTCAAATCTGACTGGAGGCCTGGTCACATGAGTGCTTTAGGTCAACCTGAGTTGCTCCCCAGGATGTTACTCACATTAATTTTAGTTAAGTTATTTTCCAAGCCACCCTACACCTGCTAGACTATCCTAAAATATAGTCTTGTTTTGGCGGGACTGACAGGGACTCAGGCTAGCCTGGAATCTAAAGCATTAGTCCATCTAATGCTTCCTCACATGTGAGTGGGGGGAAGACCTAAAGGAGGCAGAACTGTGCTGTGGTGGGTGGTGCCCAGTATTTCCTTTCAGCGAATCAGCACATGTGGAGTTTGTGAGGCAGCTTCCCTTTGACCAATTGGCATGTGTGGAGTTTGTGAGGCACCTCCCCCTCTCCTCAGTTTATGTGTATGATTTTTCTCTCTAGTGTTTTTATACAATTTTTATTATTTCTTAAAAATATTAATTGCAAGGAGAAGAAAAGCACATAAAAAAGGAAGGGGGGCGTGGAGTTTGGAAGCAGGCTCTAAAAAGAACTGCAAACACACACCCTTGCCTCCCTTGAGTGACATGAATGGTATCCAATTGGAAATTAGATAGATATGTTGTAGCAAAAGGGGTGGAGAGCCATGAGCTCCATGGAGGAAACCCAGGCCGATCTGTGCAGAAATCTGTGACCAAGGCGACCCAAGGAGGCAATGGCCACAGGACGACCAATATCGATCCACATCTGACCAGCACTGAGGGTGTCCTGTGTTGGACTCATCTGACCAGGGCCTAGGTCTCTACTACACAACTGAAACACCTTGATCAAGCCCTCAGGGCAACTAATCTGCATTGGGAGCAGTGGACACTAATACTGACATAAGGTACTCTTACTGCATAATGGTGACGCAGCCTCTATTTGATAAGTTTGATAACTAGCCTTTCAAATTTGAAAATTTTGCTCTGCCTAAAACTGTTCTTGTCATCACTTAGTTTCATGCTTTTCATGCAGTGTAATTATGGCAGACACACACACTATAAAATTAAATGGTTTATTTCCCATGGCTTTCACCCTGAATTTGCAAAGCATCCTTTGGACAACCATAGAAGATTTCTACAGACTTAAGGGAAACGATCCCTGATCCTGCCCTGAAGGAGGCACAGTATGCCCTAACGCAGAGTGAGATTTTTCTGCTCCGAAGTAGCCATGACTGGAAAAGGGTGTTGATGCCTAAATGCATGGCCAGCTGTCATGGAGGTTCAAAAAGTAGCCCTAATGTGCAGGCACCGGTGGCCTCCAGTCAACTCAAAGGATGGTCACATAAATGGCTTCCCAAAATAGTCATGCCATGCCAGTGGCAACTTTCCCCTCAAGAGGGGAGAGTCATGTCCATGCAGCTTTAGGGTGTGATCAGACAGAGCTTTATTTCAGTCATCTTTTAAAGAATGTGCCCCATCTCCAGACACACTCACAACCTCCCCTAACAAATAGTTGTACAAATACATGATTGATAACCTACCTTATTTTGCCACCCCATGCAGTCTATATCCAACTCCAAGTCGGGTAAAACCTACCATGACTATAGGTGCTCACCAATGATTGGTCATTTAGCAGGAAAACACTGCTTCTTTGCTTATGTAGTTTCCTGCCCAACGCAGCTTAAAGTAAGAAATGCATTCAGAGCTAGGAAATTACGAATGATGAAGAGGTGAGCTTTCTCAATCTTCAAAATGGGTAAGGTGAATTCAGGGGGGAAATGTCTGACATTATAGACTCAAATTTGCCCCAAGGGTGCCTCTTTAAGCACGTCTGATCACACCTTTAGAGTCGTCACAAACTTCCCTTCCTTGGGGAGTCATGAAAACAAGCCATGGAATTTAAGTGAATCTTGAACTCATAAATGTTTGCCCAAGGGGAAAAAAAAAGATTAAATTATATATCGATCAAATTTTGAGAGTTCCATTCTTACCTGTATAAACAATGGGAGTCATAGTCACAGCGTTTTAGAATGAACAGAACAAGTTTAGAAGTAAAATATGCAGTTAAAGATTGAAAATGGGTGAGGGTGATTTGTTAAGCTTCATTGTTAAGCTTCTGTGGTCAACATAGTGACTGATAAGTACCATTTTCTGGTTTTAGAAACCCTCATGTTTCACATTTTTGTGAATGAGGATTGGTTATATTTCCTATTTTCGACAGAAAAAAAAAGCAGTAAGCCCATATAGCTGTGAGTTTTATACTCCCCATAGCTGGTTTTCAGAACAGTACATACTAAGAGTGATAAAATCTGCTGTTCTTGTGAAATTCCTGAGTTTTAGCAACCATAATTTCTTTGTTCCAAAACCCAACTCTTGCAGATTTAAGGGACAATAGTAAATGGGTTGGTAAATAAACAAAGGTGGGATAAGGAAGGATAAATGACTGTCCCAAAGGGTTCGTGGAGTGGAGAATTTATGACTGCAGGACTCACACTATGAATATAAGAACATTTTCTTCTTTATTATCAACTCTAGTACGATACTTTGATTTGGCTTCTGTAAACTGTTGTGCCATGCAAAAACTGCGCTATGCAAGGAATTGCTACCTGTGGAAAGCCAGGGAGTTAAAGAACTGCACAGCCCCCTTACGCCAATGTATATCGATGCTGCCATAGAAGCCAAAATAGCATTAATGCAAATTTCTCAGATCACATTGATTGAGGAAGTTTCATAAGGGTCAACTGTAATCGCATGTGTTCTAGGAAGCAAACGAGGTTGGGAATACTCGTCTGGATACGGAGGGACCCCCACCACAGCGGCACAAAACCTCCCTGATACAGTCTGGTCTAGTGGTTAGGGAGCCAGACTTTTATCTGGGTGGGAATACCAGGTTTATTCCTGCACTCCCCCACAAGCCAGCTGGATGACCTTGGGCTAGTCACAGTTCTCTTCCGAGCTCTCACAGCCTCACCTATTTCACCGGGTGTTCTGTTGTGGGGAGAAGAACAGAAAGCTTTGTCAGCCACTTTGAGTTCCCTTAAATGGGTGAGAAAAGCAGTGTAGGAAAGCCAATTCTCTTCTTCTTCTTCTTCTCCTTCTTCTCCTTCTTCTTCTCCTTCTCCTTCTTCTCCTTCTTCTTCTCCTTCTCCTTCTCCTTCTTCTTCTCCTTCTCCTTCTTCTCCTTCTTCTTCTTCTCCTTCTTCTTCTCCTTCTTCTCCTTCTTCTTCTCCTCCTTCTTCTTCTCCTTCTTCTTCTTCTCCTTCTTCTTCTTCTTCTTCTTCTTCTTCTGGTGGGCTTTCCAGCAATAGCACTATAACCGACCTTTGTGCACAGAACTGCATGTGGGTCCCCCCCAAAGCAGATGGCTATGCATGTGTGGTGGTGGAGATGTACACATCTAGGTACTGGCCAACTGAATCCCTGGATGTGCACATCACTAAAATGTGCAAAGACAGCATGACTGGCGCTGTCTATTTAGCAAGCAATAATGCCGAAGAGGCAGTACTCCAGATTATTGTTTGCTAGCAGGATATCTTGCCGGCATCTGGAAGCAGCCTAAATCTGTTGGAGGCCTGCCTGAGTCTGCTCCTTGCCTTCTTCCTTTCTTCTTTAGGTGACTTGCTGCCTCCCATTTGAACTACTGCCTGGCTGAGGGACTGAGATACAGAAAGACTTTCAAAGTTTGTTATATGATCAGCAACACACACTCAAAATTAATTTGTATTTTGGTATTTTCCATTTTAATTAATAATGCACTATTAAATCATCATCGTTATTTATGTAATAATGTAGTTATTTTGTATTGTTGTACTATATTGTTTTCTGGATTTTGTTCTAAACTTCCTTAAGCATCTTACTTTGGAAAGGCAGTATACAAATACATTGATGACCATAAAACAACTGTGATTAGTCCATTGGCTCTCAAATTTGCTACCTTGCAAAGCTTTTTTCTTCTTCTTCATGTTTCCACTCAAAAATAGGAACCTTGAGGTTACTTTACTCAGCTCAATGCAAAAATCTCCCCATGACTAAACCACTTAAGCAAAGCACTCAAGCCAAGAGGTCAATTAGGCTGATGGCAACTAGGCACCAGCATGAGGAGTTGCAAGGGCATTGGCAATATGGATGCAAGCAGGATGAGATGAAAGAAAGACAGGTTCTGAACACAGCTTTGCTAAATGTAGACACTTACGCTAGCGCAAATGCCATCAGTGCTCCAACCACTACAATGAAATCTAGAATGTTCCAGAGGTCTCGGAAGTAGGAGCCATCTTGCAGTATTAATCCTTGATCGATCATCTGTTGAAAAGATGGAAGCAACTGAGTCATCATATGACAGGATTCAAAGTGATCACAACTTAATAAATTTTACAGCTGATATCAGCCTTAAGTCTTCAGTATCACCATAACCATCCAAATGCAAACAAGTAGGCAATATTTGCTGGCACTTAGGAATATACCTGGAGATTCACTACTTACCTTTGATGTTCATAACAGGCAAAAACTGTTCATTATTTCCATATGGGCGTAAACATCTGTGGTTCAGTCAAAGAACGACTTATGGCTAGGGGTGTGCACAGATGCATTTTTGACATTTGATTCCTAACTAACTGAATGTTTGAAAATCTGTATTTGTACGAATAGATCACATTTGATTGTGGTAAAATTCTATTCGATACAAATCTATTTGTGCATATTCATATGAATATTTGGCCACATTGCCATGCATGCCATTTGGCATGGAATGGGCATGCATGAGACCAGGGCCGCATTCCCATTATAAGCTTATTTCAGTTTCAAAACGGTTTCAATCTTCGCAGTTTCCATGGCAGGTTAGTTTAACACGCTTTCCGCATGTTGTAAATGTTAATCCTCATTTCAACAGGTCTTACTCCGGTTCATGCGCTTGAAACGTTTTACATTTTTTACTGTGGGAACGGTACTGTGTTAAGGGATGAGAATGCTTGTTTAGGGTTTCCCTCCTCCAATAGCTTGCTTCCAAAGATAGTGATTTTACTGTAAAAATCCACCCCTTAAAGCAGCCACTACACTGTAGCAATCAACCACTTCACACCTGATAACAATGTTGCAATTTTGTGCAATTTTGAAAGTTCTGACCTTTTAAAAAGGGAAAGCAAAGCAAAGCAGCTGCAGGTTCTGTTTTTAAGGCTGTGACTGTGGAGTGAATGGGTGAAGGGGGCTTGAGTTGCCACTGATGCTGTGTGCCCTGGTCAATGGGGAGAGGAGGGGAAAGAATCGCTGGCTGCCCGCTGCCATTTTCCCCCCATCCAGTCAAGCGGCAGCCACCCAGCCACCCAGCTAGGCTCCATGAAGGGGTCCCTTATGGGTGGTGCGTTCATGGCAGGAGAAAGAGGGCAGAGCAGCTCCGAAAAGCAGCTTTTAAAAAGTAGCCACTTGAGTCCCCACCTTGAGTCACCTATGCCACACACGATCCTCAGAATCCGGATCGAGTTGAAAGTAATGGGATCAGGCAAATTCGTGTTTACATCCGGTTCTATTATTTCGGTTTAGGGAAACTGAATTAAGCTTATAATGGGAACTCCCCCCAGGAGTGGGTCTGAGATTGATCCCAGCCCATCCCCATGCCATTCCAAGTGACACGGGCTGGGTGCAGGTTGGGCGAGGATGCACCCATCCCCCTGCAAACCATGCCAAACCCTGGCACAGGGGAGCAGTGCCACCTCCTCTCTGTCCCCTCTCTCCTCATTGGAAGCCGCATTCACATCAGCCCATCCCTGTGCCACCAGCTACAAATGCCCCATCCCACCTCTCTTAGTGGCACAGAAAACCAGTGCTGGGCTGGGAGGCATGCAAAAAAAAAAAAAGTTAAAATAAAGCTTAATAATAAGAATAAATTCATAAATAATTTTAAAAGACCGAAAGCTGCAGTTGCCTCCTGCTTCACTGAACATAGGTCCTTGAGCTTCACAAGATAACCGAAGGTGCCTAGGAGCCACCATGTCTAGCAGAAGTCATTGAAACAGCAATAATGCCTAAAGCTTCATCCAAGCAGTACTTATTTAATCCACATTGTTTGGATAATCTGGAATAAAGCATTGATAATCTGGAATAAAATGTGTCAGGATGTGCTTTACTCAAGATTATCCAAATAATGTGGATTAAGGAAGCACTGTCTGGATGAAGTTTGATGTACTCAACAAGAAATGAGATCATACAATTCATAAAGGATGTGTCTTTGCAACAGCAGCTAGACACAGCTAAATAGAAATGGCACTTCTGTGTCCAGAGATGGTAAGGCAGTGATGGCGAACCTTTTGAGCTTGGTGTGTCAAAATTCACAGGAAAACCTAGCTTAACTCGGGTGCTGTGTCACATCTAGAAATATCCATAATTCTGATATTTGTAGCTCTAGTAAAAAAGTTATGTCTTTGATATATGTATTTTATTAAAAGCAAAAACAAATAATTCTTTACATTAGTGACTTTTGTTGCTGAATTTTGTTTGCTAAATCTTCAATTGAAAGTTGGCATTTCGTACACTTCAAGAACAAGCAAGCACTACACGCCCAGGTGCCAGGGTGACCATGTGTGTCACCAAAAAGGGCTTGGCGTGTCACCTGTGACACGTGTGTCATAGGTTGGCCATCAATGTGGTAAGGCCTCATCACATGTATCTGAGTGGAATCTTGCTTGAAAAGTCTCCTGAAGGCAGTTACTTCCAGGAACAAAATGCAACCCAATCCCTCTTATAAGGGTAGAAGTTGAAGATCCATCTGTAAGACCTATCATGCCATACCATAAAAAGCCCAACATTTCTAGAAGCTGCCTAGAATAAGGCCCTGCTCCACTACTGGGATTATCAATGAATGAACTTCAGATCTTTTCATCCCCTGGTAGTTAATAAAGATCAAAATGATAATTTAGCTCTTCAAATATTGAACTGAGCCCTAATTTTAGAAGCTTGTCTCTGAGGGAGTGACATCTGAGATGTGACAAAGATGCACTTCTTTGCTAAAAAAGGAGAAGAGGGGGCGTATCCTATTTCTTCCCTTTACTCTAAAAATGAAAATCTACTCTGTTCCAATGAGGCCAATGCTACACCCACAAAAAGGAAGTCACAGAACCTGTCACTATAAACTGCAATC
Organism: Aspidoscelis marmoratus; assembly: GCA_014337955.1. NCBI lineage: Eukaryota > Metazoa > Chordata > Lepidosauria > Squamata > Teiidae > Aspidoscelis > Aspidoscelis marmoratus. Next base: position 9,602,077 of record MTQE01001134.1, on the reverse strand, counting down.
ACACCAAACAGCTCACCCACCAGTTCTATCATCCCAGTTAATTTCTGCAGAATCAGTAATTGCTAAGATTGTAAATTGTTAATGATAAGAGCCAGATTTTCATACCAGGAAACTCTTTACTTTCATCTAATCTTTTTTCCCCTCTCAGACATGTTTGGTGGTTTGGTTTAAACTTCCACCACCACTCAATCACACAAGAACTTAGTATTATGTGCGGGTAGACAACACTACACCTTGCCTCCAATCCACAGTGCAGAGCTAAATTATCTTTTTGTTTGGGAACGAAGGAAGGAAGGGAAACAAGGAAAAGAAAGTTTGGGGAGAGGACACAATAATAACCTCTTTGTCTTCGAGGAAGAATAGTGGGAAAAGACAAGTATATAAAGAAATAAAGATTTACTCCGGAAATTCTTATTGGCAGCAAAACAAACTTTGGATGCAAAGATAAAAGTAATTGGGCAACGGAGACATAGAAAGACTATATTTGGGAAATATTTATATTTGATATGATTAGGGATAAAAGAATAAGAAGGAAAGGGCACTGAGTGAAGAAGGGAGCAAGGCAAACATGGAGAAGATAGATGCAATATAATTCATAGATTAAGGAGTGGAAGTAAGAATGGACAGGATCCCAAAAGAAAGAAGTGATTGGGGAAGAGATGGTGTAGAAGACAGGGAGAGGGGAAATGCATAAAATATTGGAATACAGTGTAACTAATGGAAATTTGTAAGTAGCTGTAATTTGTATTTTCTTTGAATTCTAAATAACAACAGCAGCAGCAGCGAACGGAACGCTGAAGAAAGAAACGGAAGGCTTGATTTTAGCCACACAAGAACAGGCTATCAGAATTAACGTGATAAAAGCTAAAATAGAAAAAACAGCTTTAGACATCAAGCACCAATTATGCAAAGAAGCTGAAAAAACAATCGACCTTGTACTCAGCTGCTGCAAAAAGATTGTGTAGACTGATTACAAACAGTGACACAACACTGTGCCAAAACGATCCATTGGAATCTATGCCACAATTACCATCTGCTAGCAGCACAGAACTGCTGGGATCAAAAGCCTGAAAAAGGGGTTGAAAATGAACAGGCCAAAATATTATGGGACTTCAAAATACTAACTGATAAAGTTTTGGAACGTAACACTCCTGATATCACCATTGTTGAAAAGAAGCGGGTGTGGCTGGTTGATGTCGCTATACCAGTAATAAACAGATGTTCACACACAGAGGAAATTAGTTTGAAAGGAGATACAAATTGGGTCCAGGTGCCAACTTAAGCACCCAGAAGGCATTTGGGGTAATTAAGGTAAATGCAATGCCAAAAAGCAGTACGTGCGGGGGCAAAGAACCTTTTTCAGTAGCACAGCCAAATGGGATGAATCAGAAAGGGTCATGGTGCTGGTAAGTTGTGCATGAGGTGATTTATTGTCAACAGAAAGGGACGTTTATTGACTGTCATGGAGCAGTAACCGTATGGGAGCGTCTCTTCATATAGATAAACGATATGGATTCAAAGTTACAAAAAAAAAAAAAAAACACAGCAACTCAAACAAAACTCCAACCAAGTTCTTGAAAAGTCTGTGTTGATCTATGAGTCTGACGACTCTGACTGACATTGTACAATATTTCGCTGAATTTTTATAGGAGAAATAGTTGGCAGACAACCCTAAGAACAGTTCTCATAAGCCAGCAGGTGGCAGCATAAAGTGGTATGTTGAGCATGGCTCTCATTTTATGAAAGAGTAAAAGAAAAGCATCAGTTGGAAAGTGCAACCTGCAATCTTTCCACTGAGTCACTCAGACCTTATCTTACCTTAATGACCATCTCAAAGGTGAATACGCCGGTGAAAACATAATCAAAATACCTCAGGACCTGCAAAAATGAACAAGAATTTGAAGGACATATTTCACATGAATAACTCACAAACTGAATTAGCAAATGAGTTATATTTAGGTTTTTGAACTTTTGGAATACTTTCAGATATGTTTGTTAAATGCCCAATATATATAAAGATTCTGCATTATTTTAAATACCCAGCATTCTTCTTCCAAACTGTCTTTCCTCTTTACATATTTTGTTTTTAAGAAAAACCTTTTGGGAACAAAAAAAATATTGCAAATTTGTACTGTGATTTTCCAGAGAGACAATTCAATTTACCAATGTCAACAAGATTATTTATGGAAATGTATATCCCACCCTTCACCTAAATGCACAATGAAGGTCACATAAAGCATTACAATAGCAATTAAAAGTAGTTTTAAATCCCACCGCACCCCAAACTGAAGGGAAACTAAGATAAGGAGGGATTTTGTGTCATACATGGAAAATCAAAGGGCTAGAAAAAAGGTGACATGAATCTGAACTGTCAGTGGACATTTATCTCCAGATACACAATTGCATCCCATTAGTTCCTGACATTGCTGTGGTGAAATCCATATATATTTTCCACTGCAAATACAGTGGAAGCTCAGTTTTACGCCAGTCCAAATGCCCAGCATTTGATTTCTTCCTGTTTCAACAGGTAAACATTATTACTTCCTTTTTCTATAAAAAAGAGGAAACTTAAAACCAAAACACAGGCTATTTGACTCTTCCTTGCAAACGCTTACAATTGTAGATGTAAGTTCTAAGCATCAACAACCTTAAAAGTTAATTGCTGTATTTAACATGGTGTGGAGAAATGAAAGTATTTCAGGGTTGCAAATAACCAGAAGAACATAAACTTCCCTTTGGAACTGACTGTATCTCATGCTTTACTGAAATCACTGTGGCTGTTACCTTAGGGTGTGCGTAAGAACTCTTGCTGCATAGTATATAGTTACTTTGCAGTATCATATAAATGCAGGTGGCATGACGAGAAGAACGGACAAGGTGCCGCTAAACAAGAAAGTGCAGCTCAAAACCTGATTGGCTGCCTGAAACCACATTCTGATGCCTCCTCAAAGAGGAAATTATGGAACTGACTTTTTAGTGGGGACAATCGTTTTTCCCTGTACAGTAGGTATACAGCAATTTTTCATTAAACTGCAAATTTAAACACCTCTGTCTGGAGGAAACCCAGAATTCCACAAGCCAACCTGATAGTAACCAACACTTATTGGTTTCTAGCTGTGTCTTGTGGCATCTGCAAAGGCTGCACAGGTTTTCCCCTGGCTTCAACCTTCCGTTTCTCAAGCCTCAAAGAAAAATAGGTGTGGCTGCTTTCCTGTCCCATGGGATTGTAATACACACTCAGCCCCAGCAGGGTGCTGGACTCTTAGCCTTGGGGCATAATGGAGTCCAGCCGCATGGCACACATAGAGAACAAGCCTCCTTTTCCTGTTTGCGGGTCCTCCCTGCCTCCCGCCACAGGATATGACATCAGAAGGACTTCTGACCTGCTCACTTGACACAGCTCCACCTATTACCTCCCTGGATTTTCTCCTGAGGTCACTTCCTTCCCCGCCTTCTTGTGGTGGGCTATTTGAAGCTCTGCAGAGAAATAAATCACTCTCTTCCAGCTGATCTCTGCCTCCTGCCTCTTCTCTTCCTCTCCCCCATTTTCTAGCTACTCAGGGTCAGGCCAGACACATGGCTTAACCCCTGGTTATCTGGGCTGGTCAGATAACTGGAAAACTTTCATAACAGCCAGCATTCAGGAGCTGCAGCAATCCATTGTTGCTTTCCATTTCCTGGAGCCCTCGTATTTCATGGCGTAAGCCGGATGCGCCATAGTGTCTTAAGTCTCTTATGCTTCCAGCTATACCTTGGTCTACTGCATCCCTTCTTGAATCCTTTCCTCTTTGTGGCTGCTGCTTGCCCTTAGCTTCCTTCCTTTGCCACCTACGTCCTGGCTTCCCCTCTGACACTCTCCTGCAGTTGTCATTGCAGACCTCCTACACAGGCATCAAGTGCAGCTATCAAAAATGAAGCCCACACATGCAACACGTTTGTTCTTTTAGGCCTCCTTGTCATCCAGCAGAGACATGCTGTTTTTTTTTTTTTTTAGATGCCTGGCTCTTCTTGTGTCTAGGAACAGATGACCTGTGGTAGCCTGTTTTAAGAATCAGTAAGGCTGGGGCTTCCTAATAAAACCTCTGGCACTAAAGGCACCATCCGCTCTCCAAGCTAATTTGCTCCTCACAATACCCAACTAATTACTGCCTTTGGGACTAGAGAAAAGTATTCACTGAATTGGAAATAGGAAGCTGAGACCGAGTGATTAAAATCCTCAGCAATATAAATGCCCCCCAATATAAAATAAAGCAAGCGAGAAGCCCCAAAGTCCTACAGTATAGCAAGTTTAAGGGAGACACATACTTGTCTTCCCCCTCACCCTTGGTTTCTTTTCTATTTAGAGTATTTATCTCCGTTCTATCTCCCACAGAAATTTAGTTCTCGGTAACAACATACATTGCTATTTTTTGCCTTTCCCAGACTGTTAAGGTCCATACAAGGGACCATGTTATAGAATATGTCCAAAATAATAACCTAAGAGCTACAAAGATGCTAATTACACCAACTAAGGAAGCCCCCTTAGGCCAGGAGGTACAGGTGATATTGCATTGTTTTTAACATGCTGGATTTAAAATGTTGTGATCATTATTGTTGTTTTAATATAGGTTTTTTTATATGCTGGATTTTAAGGTTGTTACCCGCCCTGAGACCTTCAGGTATAGGGCAGGATAGAAATTTCAATCAATCAATCAATCAATCAATCGACTGACCGACCAACCGACCAACCAACCAACCAATTAATCAATCAACAGGTTTAGTGAACTTTACATCAGGCCCAACCAGAAAACCCATTCTATCGAGACAGTCTTTTTGATCACCTGAGCCCTTTCTGCACTTGGCCTTATTCTGAAATATATCCCAGGATCGCGGTCTGCTGGCCACAAGCTAATACTGACCACAGCAGGCCTCACCTGCAGCCTTCCACAGTCTGACCTAGCATGCAGATAGCAGGTTCGTATTCTGAGATATATTCCAGAATAGGGCCAAGTGCAGAAAGGGCCCTCTTCTCTTTTTCTTTCTACCTGATCCCATCTTCAAAAGCATGAGAAGATGTGGTGGGCTCCCCCATTACCATTGGAAAAAAGAACAATGGCACTATTTGTTTTCAGCATCCTGAACTGTATTCCTGTGTGAATATTTCACTTGCTTTTTGGCCTGAGTTGACTTTCCACTGGTTGTAGATCAAGCTCATTTGAACAGCATTCTGGAGGGTACATGATGGTTTCAGATCTGTGGTCAGCCATTTACCTCCATGGCAAATGTCTTATGGAACCAGCGATACCCTGTGATTACTGGGAGCAACTGCAACCCTGAGCAACCTCAAGGTAGTTGAAACTAGGGGTGTGCACGAATGTTATTTTTGCATTTGAATCCAAGTCAAATGGAATATCAAAATATTCAATTCGATTTGAATGCTTAGAATCCTAATGCAACAAAAACTGATTCAAATCCAATACATTCTAATCTATTCGTTCGGATGTTAGATTCGAATATGAAGATACGAATGTCAACAACATTCGTATTTAAAGATACAAATGTTGACAACATTCATATGTGTTATGTGCATCTGTACCCATTTTGTACACAGCCTGTATGCATCCCTTTTTTCATTCTGTACAGATACAAATGTGTACAGATACATACGAGATGCGTACAGAAACGTATGTAATACATGTGTATCTGTACATATGAATTAATTGAATCATTCGAATGAATGTTTTGGAACATTCAAAATTCATTCGAACGTCTAAATAAAATGTGAAGACATTCTATTCAAAGGTGAATATTCAGATTCAATCGAATTCAATTGAAGTTTGAATGTTTAGAACATTTGTGCACATCCTTAGTTTAGACAAGCTCCATAACCAGATATGAGTTGAAACATATGATCAGAAGAATCACATGGAGGAAATTGACTTGGACTCTGTTTACTGTATCATTCAGACTACAGAACAAGGTGTTCTAAAGAATAAAACCTGACACTGAAGTGCTTATTTTTGTTATATTTATGGAGGCAATATTCAGATATGTAACCCCATCTGTTGTTTGATAGCCATGGTTTCCCCAGAATAGAACTGCCTGATTCTTCTGAGCACATGATTCAATTTTATGATGGATTGACAGCATACGTATAGCAGTGGGGATGGAGCTCATTTACATTAGAACCTCATACTGCCGCAGAATTGTTTTGTTTTGTTTTTTAAAAAAATGAAGTCATCACTTTATTTCTCTCTGAGTTGGTCAGGACTGGATCCTCAGCTGCCAAAGCGATGCTGCTCGCTGCGATCACCAGAAGGATGCACATTTCAAAATAGCGCAAGTTGACAATGTAATGGCAGGCTCTTCGGATTCTGTCAGAGGAAAAACACAGGAGAGTGACTAAAACAATAGATTGCCTTGCATGTTATGCACAGATCTGGAAATGTCTAAGTTGGCACCGAGGAGAGGACCTTCTCGGTAGTGGCCCCCAGGCTGTGGAATGGTCTCCCC